>JAMWET010006369.1:0-19819 GCA_024036415.1 Prochilodus magdalenae | reverse complement strand
AGTTTCTACACAGTGATAAGATTATTACATACAGTATAATTGTTTTCAAATATATTTATTGTGAAACATTTCTTTCAACAAGGCACTAGGTCTGACATTTACATGTTTCTTTTGAGAAAAAAAAATCTGACACATACATAAACAACAAAAAGGCATAGGGACAATATCTATAATAGAAATAAAAATAATCAAAACATAAGAAACATTAACATAGCACGGTAATAATAATATTGAAAATACAGAACAAGAAACAGCAAGACCACAAGGCCACAAGACATATAAGACAAGCCCCCCTCCCCCAAATCCAAGTCTATCCCCCAACCCCTGTACCCCACCCCACCCTTCCCCAGGAGTGCCACGCTGTTGGTCATGTTAGTCGTTTATTGAATCAAGGTAAGAGACCAATGGTTCCCAAGTTTTTTCAAACTCTCTCAGTTTATCTTTTAGGATGAATCTAATCCTCTCCAGGTGGAGGGTATCAGTCAGGTCTGATAGCCAGTGTTTAAATGAGGGCACTTCTTTTTCCTTCCAGCGTAAAAGGATCAGTTTCTTGGCAGTTATAACACCATATGACAGGAGACGCTGTTGTGCAACATTCAGCTTTAAGAGCTCATCGGATATTCCCAAAATAATCAAAACAGGGTCTGGGATTAGCTGGACTTCCAGAATCTTAGACAGGAAATGAAATATGTCACCCCAGTATTTTTGTAGTTTATGACATAGAGCATAACTGTGTGATGGGGTAGCCTCTACGCATTCACATTTCCCGCACAGTGGCGATACGTCTGGGAATATTTTATGCAACTTGGCCTTGGAGTAATGTAACCTATGTAGAATTTTAAATTGTATCAAACAGTGTCGGGTGTTAATGGAACAGTCATGTATGTGTTCAAGGCATTCTTTCCACACAAATTAAGATATTTGAGTTCCAAGCTCTGTTTCCCATTTATCCTTTAGGGCGTTTGTTTTGGGTGAGCCCATGCTCAGCAATGTATCATACATTTGGGACATTATGGAATGCGACCTGGCAAACATTTTAATAGAGATCTCCAGAGCATTTGGAGTTACCGTCTCAAAGTTGGGAATATATGTTTTGACATAATTCCTAATCTGGAGATATCTGAAGAAATGATTCTTTGGTAATCTAAATTTCTCCTGAAGTTGTTGAAAAGAGGCAAATGTGCCCCTAATGTACAGGTCCTCGATGCTTCCAATTCCCAACTCCTTCCACACATTGAATGCTCCATCCAAAGTGGAGGGGATGAAGGTAGGATTGGCCGCTATTGGCAACAGAGAGGACAGCGCATTAAGGTTGAGATGCTTTGTCAATTGTTTCCATGTCCTAATAGTGTCATGAATAATAGGGTTATTGTTGTAACACGTTCTATTGATCTTCACAGGTGCTAATATAACTGCTCTTATTGAATATGGTAAACAGTCTTCACGTTCCATCTCCAACCCATTGAAGGGTGAAGGAGCATCCTCCAACCAGTGTGCGATATAGCGTAGCCCAGCAGCCCAATAGTATTGCTTGAAGTCGGGTAGTGCTAACCCTCCGACAGATTTATGTTTACAGAGGTGTTCTTTTTTAATTCTATGTGCTTTATAGTTCCATATAAAGGGAAGAACGATGGAGTCCAGTTTACATACAGTATAATTAATGAGAAGATTAAAACTGATCCACAGACCCACCAGACACAGTCAGTGTAACAGCATCACTGATCTCTGATTTATGTTAATGTTAATGAAACAAAAACCCACAAACATCACAAAAATAACTTTAATCTGACAAAAGTAATAATAAATAAAAATTCTATGAAAATGAACAAATGAAAGTCTTCAACAGAATTATTTAAAAAAATTAACTCCTGAAACAGCCCTGGACAGAAATGATGGTACCCTTAACTTAATATTTTGTTGCACAACCTTTTGAGGCAATCATTGCAATCAAATGATTCCTGTATCTGTCAATGAGACTTCTGCACCTCTCAGCAGGTATTTTGGCCCACTCCTCATGAGCAAATTGCTCCAGTTGTCTCAGTTTTGAAGGGTGCCTTTTCCAGACGGCATGTTTCAGCTTCTTCCAAAGATGCTCAATAGGATTTAGGTCAGAGCTCATAGAAGGCCACTTCAGAATAGTCCAGTGTTTTCCTCTTAGCCATTCTTGGGTGTTTTTAGATGTGTGCTTTGGGTCATTATCCTGTTGCAAGACCCATGACCTGCGACTGAGACCAAGCTTTCTGACACTGGGCAGCACATTTCTCTTTAGAATTCTTTGATAGTCTTGAGATTTCATTGTACCCAGCACAGATTCAAGGCACCCAGTGCCAGATCAGCAAAGCAGCCCCAGAACATATCAGAGCCTCCTCCATGTTTCACAGTAGGGACAGTGTTCTTTTCTTGATATGCTTCATTTTTCCATCAGTGAACATAGAGCTGATGTGCCTTGCCAAAAAGTTCAATTTTTGTCTCATCTGTCCATAGGACATTCTCCCAGAAGCTTTGTGGCTTGTCAACATGTAGTTTGGCAAATTCCAGTCTGGCTTTTTTATGTTTTGTTTTCAGCAATGGTGTCCTCCTTGGTCGTCTCGCATTAAGTCCACTTTGGCTCAAACATGGACGGATGGTGCGATCTGACACTGATGTTCCTTGAGCTTGAAATTCACCTTTAATCTCTTTAGAAGTTTTTTTTGGCTCTTTTGTTACCATTCGTATTATCCGTCTCTTTGATTTGTCATCAGTTTTCCTCCTGCGTCCTCATCCAGGGAGGTTGGCTACAGTCCCATGGAAATTTCTGAATAATATATGCAACTGTAGTCACAGGAACATCAAGCTGCTTGGAGATGGTCTTATAACCTTTATCTTTAACATGTGTGTCTATAATTTCCTTTCTAATGTCCTGAGACAACTCTTTCCTTTAATTCCTCTGGTCCATGTTGAGTGTGGTACACACCTTGTCACCAAACAGCACAGTGACTACCTGTAGCCCTGTATATAGGCCCACTGACTGATTATAAGCTTGTAGACACCTGTGATGCTCATTAGTGAACACACCTTGATTTAACATGTTTCTTTGGTCACAGTTGTCAGGGGTACCATAATTTTTGTCCAGGCCTTTTTCATGAGTTCATTTTTTTTCAATAATTCTGTTGAAGCATGGTTGAAAAGCTATAACCAGCTTTCATTTGTTCATTTTCATAGAATTTTTATTTATTATTACTTTTGTCAGATTTAAGTTATTTCTGTTACCATTGTGGGTTTTTCTTTCATTAACCGAAGGCTACCAACAATTTTCTCCACATGTGTATTGGTCACAGGTAACTGGGGTAAGACGAAGGTCATGCCTCATGTTGGTGACACCTTCTTACTCAGTCGTTTCTCTTTTACCTGCTGGCTGACTGGAGTTTCTATATGGACTTGAAAACTCCTTTTCTCATGAGTCAGTAAGAGATTACCTAAATTTAACTCCACCCATCATCAACCAATACACTTTCCTACCACTATTCCTCCTCTCTAGAGTTTTAACTGCTCACACCTGCTTCATGTTATTTGTAATTACTCTGATAGTCTTCAACCTCAGAGTTTATTCAGGCTCTTTGTGAAGGATTAGCAGCTCCACTGTTCCACACTGAGCGGATCTTTATCTATGATCTTTCTAGTGTAGGATTTGTTTTGTTTGTTTGTTTCTGGGTTTTTGGACTTCTCTTTTGGAGAAAGAGAAGCCCCTTTAGTTTATTTGCCTGGTTTAGAAGCTTGTGTGTGAGTGAACTCTGACTGTTCTCTGACCACTCTTCTGATGTCTCTCTGGATTTGGTTGTTGTGTTTTTGCTTGGTATCCGGGTCTGTTTTGACTACACTATTTTGTATTGTTGACCCGTAAACCTACAAGTAAAGCCCGGATTTTACTATCTACAAGCGTCTGATTTGTTCTGAAGTATTAAAATTAAATTTTAACTGGGTACTAAAAACAACACCAGTAATAAAACTGAACTTAAAATAAAGTTATTTAATGTTAATAAATGGACACAAGAGATCCTTTTATTGAAACATCTACATGCTCAAACATGAAAAGTTTTACTGATAAAACTGAATGTCAGTCAGTTCATTATTGGTATTATCATTATTATGATTATTATTATTATTACTGCTACTACAATTATATACACTTATTTCAGTACATGACTTTGCTGTAAATCTCTTCTTTATCTTTAAGACATGGTTTATATATTTTGCCCAGTGTATGTTTATAATGTCCTTGTTTAATGTTGTACATCTTATCTCATGAGCTGTTAATAACGCCATCAGGCTGTTGTGCTCATTGGAGCATATTCCAGATATTGTTGCTTTCTTGTGTTGATGTGGACAGATGTTTTATGCAAAATGGAAGAAAAACTATGTACATGTCCACAAGCCTTAGACTGAACTACGGTGACATGAAGATGCAAAAATACATATAACGTGTAGGTATATGTGGTGATTTAAACTGGAAATGAAATAAAGATGTTTTATAGCAGTAATAAACCTCTACACATTAACCTCTTACTGATAAAAATACAGAGAGAGCAACTCCACACTCACCTCATTATAACACTTACCAGCAGTGATGCACTAACACGGGAAATTCAAAATTAAATACACAATTAAACCACATTTACATTTTAATCTGAAATAAAGTCCAGAATATTCTACCACAGATTTACCTGTTAACAGAGGAGAATAGATTAAACAGACACCACACTCACCTGATACAGTCAGTGTAACAGCTGCACTGGTGTGTGTGTTTAGTCGGCCTGTTGACTGTGTTCCCTTACAGGTATAAACACCTGCATGATCCTGACCAACATTAGAGATTTCATATTCCTTCCTTTTAGCATCACTGAGAAGATTATTATTCTTATACCATTCATAATTCCAGTAATCTCCACTTTCTATTTCACATGTCAGAGTGACTCTCTCTCCCATGAAGACATGATCAGCTGGCTGGACTTTCACTGTAGCTTTTGGTCTCTCTGTTTAAAGAAGATAAATAAGTTTGTGATATTTATAATTTCTTAATGTTTTGCACATTTGTCTCTTAAATGTTTCAGATCATAAAACAAATTTAAATATTAGTCAAAGACAACACAAGTAAACATGAAATGCATTTTTTAAATGAAGGTTTTTATTATTAAGGGAGAAAATCCAACCCTACATGGCCCTGTGTGAAAAAGTCCCCCTGTAAAAACATAACTGTGGTTTATCACACATGAGTTATATTTCCCTAGCCACACCCAGCCTGATTACTGCCACACCTGTTTTCCATCAAGAAATCACTTAAATAGGACCTGCCTGACAAAGCGAAGTAGACCAAATGATACTCAAAAGCTAGACATCATGCCAAGATCCAAAGAAATTCAGGAACAAATGAGAAATAAAGTAAGTGAGATCCATCATTCTGGAAAAGATTATAAAGCCAATGAACTACAGTGAGAGCCATTATCCACAAATGGTCAAAACGTGGAACACTGGTGAACCTTCCCAGGAGTGGCCAGCCGACCAAAATTATCCTAAGAGCGCAGAGATGACTCATCCTAGAGGTCACGAAAGACCCCACAACATCTACAGAACTGCAGGCCTCACTTGCCTCAGTTAAGGTCAGCCTTCATGACTCCACCATAAGAAAGAGAATGGGAAAAAGGCCTGCATGGCAGCGTGCCAAAAAGAACATTAAGGCTCGTCTTTTGCCAGAAAACATCTTGATGATCCCCAAGACCTTTGGGAAAATACTCTGTGGACTGGTGAGACAAAAGTTGAAGTTTTTGGAAGGTGTGTGTCCCATTACATCTGGCGTAAAAGCAACACCACATTTCAGAAAAATAACATCATAGCTACAGTAAAATATGGTGGTGGTAGTGTGATGGTCTGGGGCTGTTTTGCTGCTTCAGGACCTGGAAGACTTGTTGTGATAAATGGAATCATGAATTCCGCTGTGTACTAAAAGATTCTGAAGGAGAATGTCCGGCCATCTGTTTGTGACCTCAAGCTGAAATAAACTTGGGTTCTGCAGCAGGACAATGATCCACAACACACCAGCAAGTCCACCTCTGAATGGCTGAAGAAAACCAATGTGAAGCCTTTGAAGTGGCCTAGTCAAAGTCCTGACCTGAATCCTACTGAGATGCTGTGGCATGACCTTAAAAGGTGGTTCATGCTTAAAAACCCTCCAATGTGGCTGAAATACAACAATTCTGCAAGGATGAATGGGCCAAAATTCCACCACAGCGCTGGAAAAGACTCAATGAAGGTTTCCGCAAACGCTTGATTGCAGTTGTTGCGTCTAAGGGTGGCCCAACCAGTTCTTAGGTTTAGAGGGCAAACACTTTTTCACACAGGGCCATATATGTTTGGATTTTTTTTCTTCCTTAATAATAAAAACCTTCATTTAAAAACTTGTGTTGTCTTTGACTAATATTTAAGTTTGTTTGATGATCTGAAACATTTAAGAGACAAACATGCAAAAAAACAAGAAATCATGAAGGGGGCACTTTTTCACACCACTATACATACTCATCTTTTTATGGTAACATGTTACAGATGATTTTCATGATCAAATGCAAATGTGAAAATGCAAACTGAATTCTGTACTCACAGTTGTATTTGATTTAGGAGGATACAAACATAGAACATATTTGTGCGTCTGCATTTCTGTATATTATAGCTGGAAATTTTAATTAGGAAAGTTTTTTTGATATTTCACTTTCACTGTCCTGTAAGACTCTGTGTTACAAATTAAATTAATTAACTTATTTTTATTACATTTCATCACCTTTATGCTTCAGCTCTGGCAAAATAAAATCTATTTGCAATTGTTGCAATTGCACTTTGATTGTTTATGAAGAACTCCTGGCAAACACTGTGGGTGGGATGGCCAGGAGGGTTGGGTGGGGGTTTTGTAGTAGAAATAGATAAAGTAGTCTAATCTTTGGTGGCACTAGTGCGCAAGTAGATGCTTCTTCTTCAATTCTAGAGAATTGAGCCAGCAATAAGAAATACTGGCTGCTGCCAGTATAACAATCACCAGCCATGATGCACTAACACGGGACATGGAACTATAAAGAAACTATTTAACTACATTTACATTTTAATTTACGAAAGGTTCTGAATATTCTACCACAGATTTACATCCTAATGAGGACAATGAATAATAAAGACTCCACACTCACCTGATACAGTCAGTGTAACAGCTGCACTGGTGTGTGTGTAGATTCGGCCTGTTGACTGTGTTCCCTTACAGGTATAAACACCTGCATGATACTGACCAACATTAGAGATTTCATATTCCTTCCTTTTAGCATCACTGAGAAGATTATTATTCTTATACCATTCATAATTCCAGTAATCTCCACTTTCTATTTCACATGTCAGAGTGACTCTCTCTCCCATGAAGACATGATCAGCTGGCTGGACTTTCACTGTAGCTCTTGGTCTCTCTGTTTAAAGAAGACAGGTACTGTTAAATCTTATACACTCTCTCTGAACATGCAGGACAGTATTTAAACACATTCACTCTCTATTAGTTTCTCTGTATGCTGTGTACAAAACTGGCATACATGATCACGTAAGCAGTTTCAGGTTTTGCACATGTACAAATACAGGATGTGCTTCTCTTTTCTTCACACAAAATGTAGGAGGATCAGACAAAAATGGAAGTGTCTCTGATCAGATGTCCCACTGGACTGAAATCTGAACAGCTCTCTGCAGCCTGTTTGTCTTCATCTTTTAAATCCAGATTCCGGTCCTGGATAGTGTATTATTGACAAGCACTTGTAAGAATTAACATATGACATAGCCTGTGGGCTTAGCCATGTCAGCACACTTGGTCATGTCAAGGAATTCCATTTAAAAAAAAAACTTTATATAGAATTTCAAATAAAGTTTATTTTTTATTATTATTTTGTAAGTATTAAATTGATGTTGTTAATTTCAGCTGCTGAACTTCTTCTTAAATCTGCAGTGTATGACTCATTTATTGGTCAAATGTAACGGGAAAGGATGACTCTTAGCCTCATGCCGAGGACACGTCCTCCTCAGTCACTTCTTTACCTGCTGGTTCAGTAGAGTCTGTAAAGGCATCTGAGAGCTGCATTTTTCATGACTCCGTTCTGATTTTCAGACCACCATCACCAACTATTAGACTTTCCTACCAGCGTTCCTGCTCTCCAGAGTTTTAACTGCTCACACCTGCTTCATGTTGTTTGTAATTACTCTGATAGTCTTTAACCTCAGAGTTTATTCAGGCTCTTTGTGAAGGATTAGCAGCGCCACTGTTCCACACTGAGCGGATCTTTACCTATGATCTTTCTAGTGTAGGATTTGTTTCTGGGTTTTTAGCCCCTTTAGTTTATTTGCCTGGTTTAGAAGATTGTGTGTGATTGAACTCTGACTATTCTCTGGCCACTCTTCTGATGTCTCTCTGGATTTGGTTGTTGTGGTTTTGGTTTTTTTGAACTACACTATTTTGTATTGTTGACCCGTAAAAATACTGACATTTAAAATAAAGTTATTTGATGTTAATAAATGGCACAAGAGATTCTTTTATTGAAGCATCTACATGTTTAAACACTACGGTAAATGTTTGAACTATGGTGATATGAAGATGCAAAAATACATATAACCAGTAGGTGTTGTCTATGTGGTGGTGATTTAGACTGGAAATGAAATAAAGATGTTTTTATAGCAGTAACAAACCTCTACACATTAACCTCTTACTGATAGAAATACAGAGAGAGACTCCACACTCACCTCATTATAACACTTACCAGCAGTGATGCACTAACACGGGAAATTCAAAATTAAATACACAATTAAACCACATTTACATTTTAATCTGAAATAAAGTCCAGAATATTCTACCACAGATTTACCTGTTAACAGAGGAGAATAGATTAAACAGATTCCACACTCACCTGATACAGTCAGTGTAACAGCTGCACTGGTGTGTGTGTAGATTCGGCCTGTTGACTGTGTTCCCTTACAGGTATAAACACCTGCATGATCCTGACCAACATTAGAGATTTCATATTCCTTCCTTTTAGCATCACTGAGAAGATTATTATTCTTATACCATTCATAATTCCAGTAATCTCCACTTTCTATTTCACATGTCAGAGTGACTCTCTCTCCCATCAGTACATGCTCAGCTGGCTGGACTTTCACTGTAGCTGTTGGTCTCTCTGTTTAAAGATGAGAAAAAAAATTTTGTGATACACATACTTATAACCTTTTTACACTGGTATAATGAACTCATTGCATTATCAAATGCAAATGTGCAAATACTAACTGACCTCTGCTTATATGGTTGTTTTTTTTTTAAGATGATAAAAAAACTAAACGTGTATGTACTTCTGCATTTCTGTATATTATAGCTTTATATATCAATTTTAATTGGGAAAAGCAAATTTCTTTTATTCATTTTGACTCTGATATTCATGAAAATGGTGATGCCCTGTTCGGTAGCGGCTACATCAGCTCCCATTAGCGATGTGTGTTTTAAATGTACTCTCTGTCCTGACACAGTCAGATAAGATATTAGCCTATAGTCATAATACTTTGCTTAGACTTCGTGCATCTGTTTCATCCAGTAACGTGCAGAGTGGTTTAAGGGCTTCAGAGAACAAAACACTCTGTGAACTGGGGATTCTACACCAGCCAGACCCAGAGAGCTACATGGCAGTGGCCTCCCCTGCGAACACCAACCGTTGCAGGAAAGCGGTGTGAGCGGAAACGCGGCACATGGACGGGTGTTACTGCAAGGCTAAAGGCAATCCCGCACAGATCCCTGCTTCCATCCATACTGCTGGCCAAGGTTTGCTCACTGGAAAACAAAATGGACTATCCGAGACTGGATTGAACCACCCAATGCAAGGTGAGACACTGCTGTGCCCTTATTTTTACCAAGACGTGTCTGAACTCCACTGTTGCAGATAAAGCCATTAGCATGGAGTGGACGCTCTCAACAGCAAATCACAGGGAGGTGGTGTGTGTATCTACGTCAACAACAACTGGTGCACTAATGCTAAAGCTGTCGTGTGTAATTCATATGTGTGTGACAGACGTGTATATCGGACATTTACGGAAATACGGAACAAATCACACCCCGTATTGGTTTTATACAGGATGCAACATTTAATTGCCAAATTAAGGGCAATTCCATATTTTACAAGATGGTGGCAACCCTAATCACAGCTGTGTACATTAACCCCAGTGCTAACACAAAGGAAGCACTGTCCACTCTGTACCAGTCTGTCAGCACGATGCAGAATGCCAGTCCGCACTGTGTTTACATCATAGCAGGAGACTTTAACCAGACCAACCTGAGGACTGTACTACCACATTACCACCAACATGTGAACTTTGCACCCTAAAGAGGAAACACACTAGACTGGGTGTACACCAACATCAAGAAGACATTCAAAGCAGTCCCCCAGCACCCCCACCTTGGAAACTCGGACCATCTCTCTATTATGCTCATTCCAGCATACAGGCCACTGCTGACCAGAAGCAAGCCAGCTGTGAAGCAAATAAATACCTGGCCAGAGGGAGCGGTTTCAGCACCTCAGGATTGTTCTGAATGCACAGACTGGAATATGTTCAGAGAGCCTGCCACTGTCAATCATCACATCAGCTTGGAGGAGTATGCTAAGTCTGTGACAGGATATATGTCCAAGTGTGTGGAAGATGTGACTGTTACCAGAAACATCACCACACGTGCCAATCAGAAACCCTGGCCCACTAGTGACAAGGTATCCAGTCAGTCACAGACTATAGGCCACGCCCTCCACCCAGCAATGACAGCACTGACTTTTTCTACATACTCAACACCTACATCAGAAGGTTACAGGAAAGCAACACCACCCCAATAATGAAAGCACCCCTCAATCCGGACGATGAAGTACTGTCTTGACCTGGCTGACGTCCGGAGGGCCCTACGTAAGGTCAACCTTCTGAAAGCTGCAGGTCCTGACAACATTCCAGGGTGTGTACTTAAGGAACGTGCTGACCAACTGGCATTTGTCAATGCAGATATCTACAACACCTCCCTGAACCATCGTGCCTCAGTGCTTCAAAGCGACTACCATTGTACCACTGCCAAAGAAGTCATCAGCATCATCACTCAATGACTACCGTCCCATAGCACTCACTCCTGTCATGATGAAGTGCTTTGAGAGACTGGTCAAAGATCACATCACATCCAGACTCGACCCACTCCAGTTTGCATACTGCCCCCAGTGCTCCACTGATGATGTCATATCATCAGCACTTCACCTGAGCCTGACTCATCTGGGGACCAAGAACAGTTAGGTGCGGATGCTCTTTATTGACTTCAGCTCCGCCTTCAACACAATCATCTCCCATCACCTGGTAGGAACACCTGGTCCATTAGGCATTGACACCCCACTGTGCAATTGGTTATTGGACGTTCTCACAGACAGACCACAGACAATACGAGTGTGAGGAAACGCCTCCAAAACCACCATTATGAACACTGGAGTTCCCCAGGGATCTGTGTTGAGCCCTCTGTTATTCACCCTGTTGACCCACGACTGCTGTGCCAAGTACAACTCAAACCACATTATGTTTGCGGACGACACCACAGTAGTGGGCCTCATCAGTAACGATGAGATAAATGAATACGCAACATCAGTCACTGGATTCATCAGTTCACAAATTTGCATACTTCCAAACCAGAAACCATGGATGAACAGTGATGTCTGCAGTCTGCTCAAGGCACGGGATGCAGCCTTTTAATCTGGCAACGTTGAGGAACTCAAAGCTGCCAGACACAACCTAAAGGCCAGCATAAGGGCTGCAAAACACCAACTCAGACACCAGGCGCATCCAAGTGGCAAGGGATCCAAGTGATCACTGATTACAAGAGCAAAGTCAGTACCCCAGTGACCACAGATGCCACCCTACCAGCTGAACTGAACAACTTTTACACCCGCTTTGAGACCTCTGCCCAGGCCCAGTCCTCAATCATTGCCTTGTCCGACAGCACGGAGGAGGAGCCACCACTCATACTGACTGCAGATGAGGTGAGGAGAGCATCAATGAGGGTTTCAACCCAGAAAGCAGCAGGCCCAGATGGCATCCCAGGGCGGCCACTGAAAGCTTGTGCCAGCAAGCTGGCCTCGACCTTTACATCTTCAACCTTTCCCTGGCACAGTCTACTGTTTCAGTCTGCTTCAAAGCCACAACTATCATCCCAATCCCAAAGAAATCCATCATCACTTGCATGAACGACTACCATCCCATCGCTCTCACACCCATAGTGATACAGTGCTTAGAGAGACTCATCCTGTCTCATATAAAGAGGAGCCTTCCCAGCACCTTGGACTCACATCAGAACAGATCTACTGATGATGCGGTTTCTCTGGCAATCCACACTGCACTCAACCACCTGGACAGCACTAACAAGTTTGTCGATGACACAACAATAATCAGCAACATCGTTAAAGATGACGAGGGCCCATACAGAGAGGAGGTCAAGCTCCTCACAGAGTGGTGTGCTGCCAACAACCTCTCCCTCAAGCAGCTTTAAGTTCTTGGTGTCCACTTAGCTGAGGATCTTACTTGGACGCTTAACACCTCACACATTTTCAGAAAAGCCCAACAATGTGCCCACTTTCTATGCTCTGTAAGGCCCTTCAGAGGGTAGTAAAGACTGCACAGCACATCACCGCAACTGCCCTCCCACCCATACAGGACATCTACGACAAGAGACATCTGAGGAAAGCAGTCAACATATCCTTAGACCCCACACACCCCAGCCACCCCCTATTCCAAACTCTGCCCTCCGGAAAGAGGTACCGGAACATCCGGGCCAGAACCACCAGGTTCAGGAACAGCTTTTACCCTAGAGCTGTCAAACTGGTCACACCGGCAGCAGCTATCAGAACATGACTACACCTCTAAAGACTGCTACCAGAACATGACAACACCTCTAAAGACTGCTACCAGAACATGACTACACCACTAAAGACTGTTACTGATTTCTAGCCAGGATCCCCCAGAACACGGTGCTCCACTACCACTGTTTGCATCGCACTTTAACCTTAACCTGTATACTTGAACATCCAGCTGTGTATTTATTTATCTATATTTATTTATCTTACTTAACATCTGTACTAAGCATTTAACTATTACCTGAACATTAAGCTGCTATTCTTCCACCTTCCCTGTACACTTTATATATCTATACTATTTAAACCACATACTTACTGACACTGCTCTTACACTTTGCACATCTCCTGTACACATACTGTACTGTTTGCACACATTGTTTTTGTCTATTTGTCTTTGCCCTACACTATTTATATATACACATATATTCTTATACTACACTGGAGAAGGAGCCTCGTTATACTCGTTTAGTTATACTGTACAACCCCGTATTGGTATAATGACCAAAGTTGAATTGTGTTGTGTACTAAGTACCCAACAAAATAAAAGGGTTTGTGGTAAAAGAAATGAGACATAGGCTCAGTAGGCTAGTTTAGTTTAACATTATTTTCTACGCCACCAACATAATTAACACTCTTGTTTCTGAACCTCCTTTTCTTTTCCATCGCTGGAACACAGGGTTTTTTACAACAGCACCCCCTACTGGGTGTCTCATACACAACTTATTGAGGAAAAACCCCTCAACTACAATACACCACAAATTGAATTGAATGATGACTCAGAGATGACCTACAGAGAGGAGATGAATCAACTGGTTGCCTGGTGCGACAGTTAGAACCTGTCACTGAACATCGTCAATACAAAAGAAATGACTATTGAGTTCGGGAAGAAGCACACTCCACCCATAATCAAAATCTCACAATATATATTATTTATTGCAACTCTGAATTTTTAATGATGCTAATTTATGTGCAATAATCGCACTGTTTATTATAATCTATCACCTTACCACTTTCCAGTGTGAAGTTTACAGCTACAGTGTTATGTTTACATTATATGTTACAGTGTGTAATAATATTATCACTGGAAAACACAGCAATATTTTTTATACAAAGTGCAATATTTCTGTAAGTGCAAAGTATAATTTACTTTTTTTTTTTTTTTTTTTTACTTTTTTTCCCTCTTCAATCTATATATCTATTTATCCATCTGTGATGAAAATTACAGACCTCTCTCATCTTTCTAAGTAGGAGAACTTGCACAATCAATGGTTGACTAAATACTTTTTCCCCACTGTATATTTATACTTATGTCTCGTCTGCACTGTTATGTTACTAGTATGTCTGGTGTGTTTGCCCTGTGTTTATATTTGCACGTTTGGAGAAACGCAATCTCGTTCATGCACTCCTGTTGTAAAGTCTGAATGACCAAGTTTACTGTGACTTTGAAATTTAACTGCAGAAGAGTGAACTTATTCTTTAAAAACATTTTACTGTCAGTCTAAAGCCCTTCTGTCAAACAAACACTGCAGGTGGGGTATCTGGGGGGAGTTTTGCTGGGGTGTGTTAAAGAGATAGGTAATATAATCTAATGTTTGGTGGTTCTGGCGTATAACTAGATGCTTGTTTGGAATATGAAGGGAGCAATAGCATCTGTTACTACTGTTATTGTAACACTCGTCAGCCACGATGCACTAACACAGGACATGCAACTGTAAATACACAGTATATCTACATTTACATTTTAATTAGAAATTAGTACTCACCTGATACAGTCAGTGTAACAGCTGCACTGGGGTGTGTGTAGATTCGGCCTGTTGACTGTGTTCCCTTACAGGTATACACACCTGCATGATCCTGACCAACATTAAAGATTTCATATTCCTTCCTTTTAGCATCACTGAGAAGATTATTATTCTTATACCATTCATAATTCCAGTAATCTCCACTTTCTATTTCACATGTCAGAGTGACTCTCTCTTTCATCAGTACATGATCAGCTGGCTGGACTTTCACTGTAGGTTTTGGTCTCTCTGTTTAAAGATGACAAATACTTGTATATGGAAAATTCTAGCAATAGTCAAAGTTGAACACCCATTATGGACTTTAACTGACTTGGACTTTATACATTTGGAGTGAATGAGTGTTTTATATGTTAAATATGTGTAAATATGTTTATTTTATTAAAACTAACGACTACATGATTCATTAGTCATTATAAAAAGTCAGTTTTATGAAAGGAAACAGAAAAATGACCTACCTCTCACTGTAATCCTGACAGGATCACTGAACTCTGTATAATCACCTTCCCTGCCTGCTCCGCACTGGTACTCTCCTGGATCAGACACTGTTATACTGTATGTGTTCTGTGGCTTTATATACTGAGAGTCTTTCTTCCAGTAAATCGACCATGTAGCAGGTGGCGGCAGCTCACAGGTCAGAGTAACTGTGTCTCCAGTGTAGACTAAGCTTTGAGGCTCCACCCTCATAGTTGCTTTGATTACACCTGTTGGTGTAAAATGATGAAGTCAGTAAAGTTGCTTTTCTCTCAGAAGCAGATGTTAGTGAGGTCTTTTTTTAAGAGCGGATCTACAAGGGGCAAGCAAGCAAGGACTAGCCCCCCTCAACACACAGCCCAACACAGCCCGGGTCCTCGCGCAGGTTAATGATACAGACACCAAAGCCAAAAATTAAAGTTCATTTGAGCGAACCTTTAGCAGTTCCTACACAAGCTTCCTTAATTCATTCCCACGTTTAACAGTTCGTTCACTCATTCACTTTTAATCACCTCATGCAGTGTACATGCAGACTGATACAGTGGTATATATGCAGACTGAAAGTGTCAGTGATTTCAAGGGTGTAGTTAAAATGCCAATTACTTTAAGGTGGCAGGGAATTTAAGGTAGCACTAAATTTCAAAGTGGTAGGAGTGTATTTAAGGTGGCAGCAAATGTATGCCAGTAGTAGTGAATTTTAAGGTAGTAGGGAAGAGATTTAAGGTGGTAGGAGGGAATTTAAGGTGGTAGGAATTTTAAGGTAGCAGTGAATTTAAGGTGGCAGGGAATTAAAGAGGGGTAGGAGTGAATTAAGGTAGTAGGGAATTTAAGGTGGTAGGAGTGAACTGAAAGTGGAAGAAGTGAATTGAAGATGGTGGGAAATTTAAGGTAGGGTAGGAGTGAATTTAAGATAGAAGGGAATTTAAAGTGAAAAGCAATTTAAGGTGGCATGGAATTTAAGGTTGCAATAAAGTTAAGGTGTTAGGAGGAAATTTAAGGTGGCAATAAATGTAAAGTGGTAGGAGTTAATTTGCAGTGGCAGTGAATTTAAGGTGGCAGGAGTAAATTTAAGGACCTAGTAGTGAATTTAAGGTGGCATGAAATTGAATGTGGTAGGGTCGAATTTAAGGTAGAAGGGAATTCAAGGTCACAGGGAATTTAAGGTAGCAGGGAATTTAAGGTGGTAGGGTGAAATTAAGGTAGGAGGGAATTTAAGGTCACAGGTAATATAAGGTAGCAGGGAATTTAAGGTGGTAGCGTGAATTTATGGTTGTAAGAGTAAATTTAAGGTGGCGGGAATTTAAGGACTAGAAGTGATTTTAAGGTAGCAGGGAATTTAAAGGGTAAGGCAGTTTAAGGTGGCATGGAAGTTAAGGTGGTAGGAGTGAATTTAAGGTAGAAGGACATTTAAGGTCATAGGAAATTTAAGGTGGTAGAAGCCAATTTAAGGTGGCAGGGAATTTAAAGGGTAAGGCAGTTTAAGGTGGCATGGAAGTTAAGGTGGTAGGAGTGAATTTAAGGTAGAAGGACATTTAAGGTCATAGGAAATTTAAGGTGGTAGAAGCCAATTTAAGGTGGCAGGGAATTTAAAGTGTTAGGAGTGAATTTAACGTAGAAGAGATTTAAAGGTGGTAGGGAATTTAAGGTCACAGGAAGTTTAAGGTGGTAAGAGCCAATTTAAGGTTGCAGGGAACTTAAGGTTGTAGGTGGGAATTTAAGGTGGCGGAGAATTTAAGGTGGTCTGAGTGATTTTAAGGTAGAAGGGAATTTAAGGTTGCAGGGAAGTAAAGGTGTCACTGGAAATTTAAAGTGGTAAGAGCCAATTCAAGGTGGCAGGGAATTTAAGGTTGTAGGTGTGAATCTAGATAGATTAGAAATTTAGCAGCCAGTAGCGGTTTCACAAAAAGAAGAACAGCACAGATACACATAATAATACAAAAATAGAAATAAAAACAGTGTTGTGCAGTATGAGAAACCTAAATGGGACGGTCAGTAACGGCAGCAGTATTATTAACTATTAAGCTAAATATATATAAATATATAAATATATCTCACTTCGTAAGGAGGCAAGAAATATATACAAGAGTACAAATAAAACTGCAGGCTGTAGAAAAGACGGTGCAAAAGTAATAAATAAATGTGCAAGGGACGCGGTTATCAGCAGATAAATGACCGAATTAATTAACATCATAAACATGATATTTAAGTGGAGTTGAGTGTCCAGGAGTGTATGTACAGTATATACAGTATATATAGTAAGTGTCAGAGTGTCCAGATGTACAGTATATACAGTAAAGTGAATAGTGCATAAATGAGTCTCTGATTAAACAAGAGAGTTTAGTCCTCAGCAGTCCTCGTCCCTCCTCTGGCCCCGCTGGGAGGAGTTGAAGAGTCTGATGGCTCTCGGGACAAAGGATCTCCTGAGTCTGTCCGTGGAGCAGCTCTGTGTGACAGCAGCCTGCCACTGAACTTGCTCCGTCTGTCCATGATGATGGTGTGCAGTGGGTGCCCATCATCATCCATAATAGACAGCAGTTTGTGCAGTGTCCTCCTCTCCGCCACCTTCACCACTGAGTCCAGCTCCACAGCAACAACTGACCCTGCTCGCCTGACCAGCTTGTCCAGACGCCATGCTGGCTCTCTACCTGACTCTTGGATGCTTCCTATCCCCAAGCACACCACAGCATAGAATAGAGACAGCTGGACACCACAGTCTGATAGTAACTCATCTGCTGGGCAGAGCTTACCTAAAGAAATGTTTAAAGGACCACCCCAGCAAGCTCATCAGGAAGTAAGAGTTGGCTCTGCCCCTTCCCTGTACAGGATATCAGTGTTGGCTGACCAGTCCAACCTCTCATCCAGATGCAGTCCCGAGATATCCTGTAGGGTCACTAACCCATCTCTACTTCACATCCTCCCTCGATAAAGGACCTGTCTGTGTGAGTGGGCCTCGGCTACTTGCGAAAGTCCACCACCATCTCTTTATAGTCTTGGAAGTGTTCATTAGCAGCGTTGTTCCTATGGCACCATGCCACAAAGTCCTTCAGGTTTCTGTAATCCGCCTCCTGCCCTCCCCTCTACACAGGGCCAAGCATATAAGACAGTATCGTCGAGAGAACTTCTTGCATATGGCATGTCTTAGGCGTTGTGCCTGAGAGTCTTGAGGTGTACTAGCAGTAGTTACGATGGGAAATGTGGGGATAGTACAGTTCCCCTTGTGGTTGCTCCTGTGCTGCTTGACCACGAGTTCTCTGCGTACTAGTCCTTCGTGCACGACATACTGAGGTCTGGCCTAGTTGAGGTAGTCGGTAAATCCCGGAGACCAGGTGCGGATCAACTTGCATCCTTGACCCTCGCTGTCGTCTTCAGTCGGAGGGGCCCCCTTTCTGGTATATGGTGTGTGAAGGCACTGGAGGAACCATAAGAACAAAGACTGACTCTCACAGCGCCCCCCTGCTGCCCACCTTGTCCAGATGAGAGTGGGGCCCGATGGAGAGATGGTACAGCAATGGCTGTGACTCTCTAACTCCCCTACTTTCTCCCTGTAGGACGAACTGCAGGGGGGTCCCATGTGCGTGTTTGGAACCTGGGGTCTTCAGAAAGGTGTAGAAGATGAGTCGTTCCAGGGTATTCTTATGACATGGGTAGATGTACTTGGCTAGGGCGATCGGCCTGAAGTCCATTGGAGCTCACTGGGTTCGTCCCTTCTTGGGTACTGGGAACAAGGCATGATGTTTTTCCACCAGTGTGGGAACCCTGCCATAGTTGGGGCAGCCTCAGTGATTGATATGGCTGTATGGGGTGCCCCCAGCTCGGCTTTGGCCACAGCACGACACTCAGTAGCCTGACGACACACTCTGTACCGGGTCGCAGCTGAACTTTCCTAAGGGTGGAGTCTCCTCACCTCCCCTCTAACCTGAGTCTGCGGTGAAGGTGTGCAGCAGGATAGAGGTGGGGGTTGGGGGGGGGGCTTCAGTGGTGCTGCAGGTCATGTCTGCATGAGATGGGTTTGAAAATCGGTGGAATGGAGGGCACCGTGTTGTTATTCTGAGCCTATCAGCCTGTGGTGAGAAGTGAGCATTGTTTATGAATAACAAAAGGAGAAGGTTGGGGCTGTTGATGTCCCAGGCAGTCCCATGTAGGGGACAGTGATAGTATCAGATTGCTGAGGGTGAGGGGCTCGAGAGGTGGAGGAGGTATCGCGCAGAAAGACATGCACGAGACCTTGAGACAGGGCAGTTCAAACCGGTTTGTAGAATGTTGGTTGAACTCATTGGACTCTGTCTTAGCATCCACCGTTCTGTGGCAATGTTTCTGTTCTCATGCATATAGCCTGTGATGGCACATATTCATACCAGCTCACCGAGCACCTCCCTCATAGTGGTTTCTCCCTTAGCTTCTTGCTCACACACCTTCCATCCTGTAGGAAACTCTTTTGCCTCTCGCAGGTGGACTTTGAGCTCCCTTCTTTGCGCTCCTTTAAGCCTGCTCCCTAGGTTGGTTGTCTTTAAAGGACCACTCTTCTTCTTGTTCAGAATGCCTTTAACACCTGCTGGGTAATCCAGGGCTTGTTGTTAGCGAAGCAAGCGCACAGTTTTATTA
>JAMWET010006368.1:250000-343198 GCA_024036415.1 Prochilodus magdalenae | reverse complement strand
AGTGTCTACTTCAAGGATGTGTTAATATTTTTTGCAGCTCATTCAGAATAGTGTTATTGGCTTGTTCTGTGTGCACCCACCACTGTTAACCACGTCATTCCTGCAATCACAACTTTATTTTTCAGTAACCATTCTTTGTAATTCTGGCACCCACTGATACGTTCAGGAGGTTGTTTTTGATTCTCTAAAACATTTACAGCTTGTGGTTCCATTAGTGTAATGACATTATTAGGTGTGTGTATAGTATTGTAGTTACATGTATTGCTTTCATTTTGTTCCATTTAAATAGTTATATGTATACACTTTGCTGTCATGTCATGTCATTTGTTGCAGGAATAATGTCCACAGAGAATTGAACTGAAATAGTCCACACCTTATAGTTTAAAAGAACTGTGATGTACAAACGTTGATTTTTCAGTACTTCAGACTTGTAAGTTAACTTACAGTAATATATATTGTTTAATATATTTACACAAAATATTGGCAAGGTTGTATTATCAAGCCTGTAAACACATTGTTTTTTTTTAAATTAATTTACAGAATTTTAGTTAACCTAACATAAAGTAAAATTGGTAAGATAAAACCCACGCTCTACCCACAACAACACAACATCAGGAGAGAGACAAAAACATTTATATAGTATGGTTGCAGACAATACCTGACTAATAAATTGTTAAGTAATGCTTTGATATAGGGTATATTTTATAATGCTATGTGTCATGATCCACCAGGCTCACAATATTATTAATAATAGTAATATTAATAAACAATAATGAATTATTTCAAGGTAGAGCTGTTTTGGTGAAAATCCTTTTTTATTTTTTAATAACTCAATGTTTGTATAGTAGAAAGAAACTATATTTGGGATTGTCAGTTTTGTCCAATATTGTGCAGGTCAACCTTCAACAGAGATACCCCAGCCACAGCAATTGTGGGGTTGGAACCTATTGTCGCGCTGGAAATGCAGGGGTGTATATACGTTTCAGTTTTCAATAACCTTTAAAGTAATACTGATAATATGTACGGATAAAAGAAACCGGAGATTTAATTAAAAACCAAAAACAATATAATATGAGGAATATATCATTCTCATTATAAGGCTAAATTGAATGGAATTTAGGTCAGCGTGGTGGCACTGATCAAAATCACTTGGTATGTTGTCAGTTATGTCATTAATTTTATAAACTCATGAAAATTGCCATGTTGCATCTTTGCATGGTTTTGCCTTGGGCTCATGTTTATTTGTTCAGATTTTTAGAAGAGCTTTGAGTGCATAGTTATATAGATGTCAGGGTTTTTTAAGCTTTTGAGTGATTGTGTTTTTTTTTTGTAGGGACTGGAGTCATGGCATCAGCTCCCATCAGAGGAGGATTCAAGTCAGTTTTTAGGACATGCCTCTGAAGGACAGCTGTCCATCATGGGTGATTCAAGAACACAGCGAGAATCATTGCAGCTAGGTAAACACACTCTAAGCACTCCTGCTACAGTAAATAACTGCATTTGGTTCCTGTGTAAAGGATAACAATGTCACTCTAGGTTTTTTATAGTATGTTGGTATTTTTCTCCACTTTGGCAGAACTTCAAGATAGTCGTCTGACGCCTGCGCTGACACTGATTCCTAAAGGAAAGAACCTCATTCTTTCTGAGTCCACTATTCTGAATCAGACAGATTCAGAATTTGTCCCTTTGAGGTACTATATTCAAATTAACTAAGTGTAATGTATGCTTATGTCTGTTGTTGTGTATATATTCTATAATTCTAAGGCTTTTCTGTATGTTTGTTAAGGTGTTATCCTGATCTGTCCATTGCCTCTGGGAGAAATCTTTTTATGTCACACCAGGATGTGGAATCAGGCTTTCCAAATGTGTCACATGAACTGTCTCAGCATCCTTTGGGAGAAACTGCTGCCATTTCAGAAGGTGGG
Organism: Prochilodus magdalenae; assembly: GCA_024036415.1. Lineage (NCBI taxonomy): Eukaryota > Metazoa > Chordata > Actinopteri > Characiformes > Prochilodontidae > Prochilodus > Prochilodus magdalenae. The sequence continues at coordinate 341,273 of JAMWET010006368.1, read as the reverse complement.
AGTAGTTGCTGCTCACTTTCACAGCACAGTCTGTCACCCAGTAGCCATAACCAGGCAACACAGGTTCATGATGTGGATCAAGGGAGTGTACTGAAGAATGATCATGAAAGACAGATGGAGGGAAAGAAAAAAGCTGATGCTGATTTGAATACAGGAGAGGCTGCTGTGTGTGCTTTTAGTGAAAATGGTGCTCCTGCACATCCCTTGCTGGTGCACCTAGAAAAAGATGTTGGTGTAGCTAGTAACAGTGCAGTCTCCTCTGCCTCTGAGACTGCTCTCAGTCAAACTGAAGACATGCTAACACAACAGCATTCTTCCCAAACCAAGTTGAAACACATTGATCTTACCTGTACCTCTGCAGAGGAGCCAAGGTCCAGACCATCTGGGAGTAGGGAGCAGCCACAAGGTGGCTCCTTATCATCACCATCATCCCAAAGAAAGACGACAGGAGATGTTGTGTCAATTTCCTCTCACATATCCTCAACGTCAAATATTACTGTTCGCTCCTCAAGCATGCAACCAGACCGCACCACTGACCCAGTTCACGGACTGCTCCTGCCTAACAGCCACAGTGAGGCCACAGTCTCTGCTCCAGGAAATATAAGCCAAAGTGATACCAAAGATACTTCAAGTGTACTTTGTGTGACTCCAGCCAGTGGAACCAGTGTTTATGTGGCAGGATTACAGAGAGTGCTCTGGGGCTCAGGCAGTCAGACAGCTGTAGATGGTTCTTTCCTGACTTCTCAGCCTGTATCTCAGTCCACACCTGCCATGCTCCTTAATAGAGCACCACCAGTCACAACCAAACTTTCTCCATTATACTCCCAGGACGAAACCATTGCTAATATGGCCGTGTCAATCCAGAGCAATAGCTCCAAAGGAGGCCAGATGCCAACTCTCAACCTGAGCACCAGAGACCTTAATGGAGTTCCAAAAGTCACATCCTTGGATTCAGTGGAGGCTGATGTACCCCCTTTTCATCATGAGGTTTCAAATACCCATCAAGCCAGTTCCACCAGACAATATGTACCTGCCCCTGCTTTTGCAAATGCATCAAAAGATCAGGATTCTCGGCTGTCTGCAGGAAGAGTGCGTTCCCTACCCACTCTCAGTTACCTACAAAAAGTGGACGCTTGGAAGGCCAACCAGAGTTCCAGCAGATCATTTCATGACAACCTGGGTTTGCAGGGGTTTGAAGGTATACCATTAAATCGTACAGCACAGGACTCTGATGTGTCTGATGGACAAAGCCTCATGCTAACGCAGCAAAGTCCTCAACATAACAATAGAACAGCATCAGAATTTGGCACCAACATCAGTTCTCATGCCTCTCAGCCAGTCCTTGGCATCACCGATCAGCAAGGAAGTAGCTCTTCAAGACATGGGGATGTGGTGGGGGCAGGAGTAGCTGGGGTACCCTTTTCAGCATCACCTCTTGTTCACTCCCGCTCTCACTCCTCTCTTAGCACAGTAGTAACATCTATACAGCGCGATGGCGTTCAACACAACACACAACTTCCACTCTCTCCACATCTACGTGAGTCGCCACTGCTCGCCAAAGGAAATGAAAGTGAGCTAAACTTAGCAGATCAGCCAGAACCAGGCCCTGTAAAGAATTCTGCTTTGCCCAGCCTGGGCCAGTTCAGTGATGTGTCTTCAAACCGCAACATTTTCAGTGCCCTTTCAAGCTCTCAGAGTAGTTGTCATGGTGAGCAGAGTTTGCTGGCTTCAGTGGGTGCAGCCTCCTCTGTAGTTAGTCTGGAAGTGGACAACTATGCACCTTATTGGACTTCCAGACCTGGCTCCCCTCCACATTCCTTTGAGATCAACATTGAAGACAGGATTCCCGTACGTAAAACTGATTGTAAATTTCTTTATTAAAGCATCTGCTAATAGTTAAAAAAACTTCAAACATATATTATAATGTACTCATTTTATGACTTACAAGCTGTTGGTTTCTTTGTAGTTGTACCTCCGTAACTTGGGAATTGATCAGTCACCCTCAACCATTTTAAATCCATTTACACCTCGAGGGCCCATCAGAGAGCCTGAGTTCTCACCTACTGATCTGTGCACCATCAAAGGCTCAATAGGAACACCAACTAAAAGCACACAGCTATCTGAAGGTGAGCATACATTACGACATATCGCTTTATCTTCCTTGCTTCTCGGTGTGAAGCAGTATACAGCAATATATTTTTATATTATGCAAAAATATAAGTTTCTGTTATTTTAACCTTTATGTTGTCACTCATTATGGTTAGTGAGTTAGCTAACTTGCTAACTTTAGCTAACTATCTTCCAAACCAGCCCTGGTCATGCCCATTTTGTAATCCAAAGTAGACAAAGGTCTGTTATTACTGCAGCTAAATAACTGATTTTTGCATACTGAATTTTTTTCTGAATCTGTCCCAAAAATGTTTATTTTATTTTATTTTATTCATTTATTTGATTGCTTGTTAAGTGTAAGTTATGTGGACCTGTTTTTACTGTTTTGGTAATTCTGGTAACTTGATAATTACCTGTTTTGCAAGGGGGTTCATTCTCTTTGGGCAAATGCTGTCTACTTTTGATATATTATAATCTGTGCACTTGTCTAGTAAATTTTTATATTACTAAAATGTGAAAACATTTCTCCAAACCAGTTAGTAGTGAAAGACAATGAGCTGTATAATTGGGAAAAAAAAGGAATTTTAATTCGCAGAGACGTAATAGTGACATTACTCTCCAGTGCTATATACAAGAGACACTGACTTTTTATACGCTGCTTTTACACTTATTCTCAAAAAAAAGGCTTACCCAGAAGGAACAGCCAACAGGAATGAAACTAGCTGGGTAGGTCTGACATTATGACTCTTGCTTTTGGATGTGTAGCATTTTTTGCAAGCAAAGTATACCTTGCTCTCCACCCCTACTGCAAAATCAGCACGAGCTGCAAGAGAATATTCAAGCTGAATGGGATGGATTATCACAGGACACCATTAGAAACCTCTACAACTCCATGCCAAGATGTCTGGCATGTTGCGTTAGCAAACAAGGCAGATCAACATACTGAGAGACACTACTTCTCTATGAACATTGCCCATATCAGTCTAAATATTTCATAATTTATTATTCCTGGTGACCTTTATCTCCCTTCCTAGCATTAAAATCCAAAACTTCTTTCTAAATGCAACCACCAGGCAAGTCTGATGGACACTTTTAATTTCTTTTGCTTGGAATTGTTTTTTTTAAGTGTTGCTTTTTTGTTTACAGGAGAAAGTCCTCAGAAGGAGACATTTTCAAGTTCTAGTTTGTTCTCTGTAGATTCCAATGCTTCTTTAACTCGGAGGCTTGCCGTTCAGATGCCAGACAGACCTGCTAGTCCAGGGAGTGTCCGCTTGGTGCGTTGCCCAGTCGAGACTACAGGTGATCATTATTCTCCACCTGCTCTTCAGGAATCTGACACTCCCCAGCGGGAGGGTAGTTATGGCCTCCCGGCCCAGCTTAGCCCAAAGCCTGACCCTAATCCTGGGGCCTGGCTAAAAGCTAAAGAGGAAGACTCGTCTCTGGTGGGATCTGGCACCTTGCAAGAAATAAGACGTTTGTTGGGTCGTGCAGAGGACCTGGTGTCTGGCCACTCCTCATTGGCCTCCTCCCCAGGATCACACTGTTACTCAGAGAGCGATACATCATATCTGTCTCTCAGAAGAAATACACAGACATATTTAGACGACTCTTCTCTGTCAGTTGGTGGGAAGATCTCCCAAGTCCTGACTCGGTCTTCATCTGACTCTGCCCTGAGGGAGAGTTCCTCATCCTCACGTGAACCTCTGCAACTTTCCACTCAGACTCATTATTTGTCCGCAGAAGTTACCACTTACTTACAGAGCAGAGAGGAGAATCTCAAATCACGTGATCTTAGTGTTGCACCGAGAAGAACAGAGCCTGAGGGCTGCAGTGCAGCAGACCCAGACAAAGTGGGCACTGTAAGCCAGTCAGTCATGCAGGAGGATGCTTCCTCAGCATCAGATGACAACCTGCAAAGCCAGGAAAGTGCAGAGAATACTGGGGTAAACTCGCCTGAGAATAGCCCCACCCGCAGTCCGGCAGAGGCAGAGTTGAGTGTTTTAAGTGATAACAGCAGTGAGAGTTCACTTGCTGCCAGGGTTGCTAAGCTCCTAAAGAGTGAGTCGCCGGTCTCCATGGTTACCAGCCGGCCAAGTACTACTGACCCGGAAGAGAGCCGAGCTAGAGGTAAGCAGTCTTTTGACCGTCACATCACGGAAAACAGTAGGAGCTGTTCTATGTTTTATTATAACTGTAAGTTAATATATGAATTTTCCCTTTGGTAACTTGATAATGATTTCTTGACAGAGTGGATCATGTTGAAAGTGTCTGGGCGCCAGTGTGAATCCTTAGAACTCAATGTAGAGGACAGAAAAAGAATCGAGGAGATCAAAAGGGAACTTCTGCTACACACCAAGTACACCAAGGTACAGCACAACCCAACACCTAGGGTGAAACTGATGATAAACATTTTCCATCATTTCCTTTTCTTGTTGTTTTCTTAATGACAGTGAAGATTATTCATGTCCATAATGGAAAATACAGTTTTGCAATAACATCTGTAGAAATGAGTAATGAAGTAACGTGAGTTTTTTCCTCTGTGATGCTGGCAGACCGCTTTGTGGACAGTCCTGATAGTATGTTAAAGGTAAAACTGAAGATTGTGTGTGAAACAGACCAAAGTTCTTTTGTACAGAGAAGAGCATGTGACTGAATTATTTTCGCCCAGCTCTATCAATACTCCTTTATTCCTACTACTGCTGCTGCTGGTACTATGCAGCATTGATTTTGTTTTGTTTTTTTGAGCAGTACCTGGAATTTTGATTTCTGGTCCTTTTTAGGGCTAAAGGATTAATTGGTTGCTATATCAAGTTTCCAGTTTGAAGGAGTGAAGTTTCCAAATCATTAGGTCTGCAATTTTCATTGTAGCCTATGTTAAAATGTTTTAAACTAACTTTTAAGAGGGGAAACTTAACACTACCTAATAACACTAATGTTCTGAACCTCCACAAGCAAACATCTATGTGCTGTAAAGAGAACACGCCCAAAAATATCTGGTAATCTGGCCATTCAGCATTCAAGCCTTAAGATAGGAAAAAGTAGCCAAAAAAAACAGGCCTCATTTTATAGAAAATAATCACATTACAAGAAGCATTGCAATGAGATATTTTGCCCAAATCATGCAGCCATATGCCTAGTTAAAGTGTGCAGTGCTCTTCCTAATTAAAAAAAAGCTAACATAGTTGCTTTCATTCATGTTACAGTGGAGCTCAGATTCTGAAGCCAGCGTCAAGTCCAGTGTTGGTGCTGTTCCGGAACCTACAGTAGGCTTTACAGCGGTGCGCAATGCAGAAGACCGTATCTCTGCGCAGCTGCAAAGAGCTACTCAGAATCCACTGGACTGTACTGCTCCACTGCCTACACCCCTATACCATGACTTGGAGGCCCGGGTTCGTCAGATTGCCCTCCGGGAGGGGCTGAACACCCATACACCACTGACCTCCATTACAACATCAACCACTTGCCGCACGCCCTCCCCTCAGTCAGAGATTCACAAGGGTGACCATATGTGTGCCGCATCTCAGCATGACCACACCCACAGCCCTACAAACACATTACTGAAATCAGCTGATGAGGGGAGGGGACAGACTGTGATGTCTGAGAGAGAAACAGAAATTGAAAAGTTGGGGAGAATGAAGGAAGACAAAGAGAGAAAATGTGAAGAGGAGCAGGAGAGTGAAACAACTAGTCAGTCAGTCATTCAAGATGTGAATCATAAAAGCATCATCTGCAAGGACGATATTCCACCAAGTTCAGACTTAAGTTTCCCTCATAAATCGCAAATGTCCCACATCCACCTTACCCTTTCACCTAAACCGCAACAGAGTATCACTCAAAGACTCCACTCACCTGCTAGTGATGTCTGCAGCTCCGACAGGCTGCAAACCAGTTTACACACACATCACTCTGACAGGCTGTCCAGTGAAAAAACCCTGAGAAGAGACCTGTCATCAGTCTCCAGCTCCAGTGAAGAACAGCATACCTCAGCAAGCAGCCAAACCAGTAAAAGTAACGACAGACATGGAGGCCAGGGCCAGTACACTGGATTGGGCAGTGTCAATTCCCAAGTCAGCTTCAAATATACACAAGCTTTTACTCTACCCCAAAGACTGACTGGGTCATCTAGACCTCTCTCTGTTCACACAGCTGGTAAGTAATACTCTGTTGAGTAATTCTTTGTATGACAGATTCTCAGATAGATTTCTATGATTTTTTGTTTATGTGATGGATTTCCTGTAACTGTTTCAGCACTGTTACCATATAAACCTCACGGCAGCTCAGAGCTCTTCTACATGCCGCGTACTGAGCCCGAGCTCTCTCCTGTTCGCTCTGATACCACCATGGAAAGCTCCCACCCAGGTACAGGAATAAAAGCCATACCTGCTCAACACATCAACATATACCACATATTAAGTAGAAAGTATAGGGATTTTTTTTTTTGTGTATTTTGGCTCCTGTACTCATGAATAGTACACCAAATCTGTAACCTTGTGCTTAAATGCGGTAAAACTGTGTCCCAATCAGATATTTTTATAGTGCAAAAATGTAGACTGTCTAGGAGCACTGACGACTGGTTTGAAAACCTCTGTGCTAGACGGTCAATGGTAAATTGAGTTTTTTCAACTGCAGCAGTGAAATATACCAGATAGTGATAGTTTGGAATGCATGGATTAGTGCTGGGCAGTATGACATTTATTGGATGGATGGATGGATGGATGGATGGATAGATATTAGGGTTGCCCTCTAGAAGTCGACGATTCGAATCGTCAGTCGGCGACCCTTTAAGTCGATTGAGACCCTTCAAGTCGACTGACAACAGTGACCTTTTTTTCCCCGTAAAACAGACTAAAGCTTACAAAAATGCATAAGAACTTTAAGAATGTAAAAAGACATTTTAATAATTATTAAAGGGGAATAATAAATATATATTAAAGGTCTAGCTGGGCTGTGACATATCCTTGCTAAAAAATTGAATCCACGTGACGACGTGCGCTGGCGGTTCACCGCTAAAAGAAGCCGTGCAGCTGAGAAACACGGGGGGAGCGATGTCTCAGAGAAAGCCTGGAGGAGCTTCTGAAGAAGAGAATCACAAATGAAACCGAATTCTGCTCTTCATTCAGTCAGACATCCAACACTGCTTCAAACGAGGGAGCTGACTTTCGTTTTAGACATAACGGCTGTTTGCGGTGAAGGAAAAACAGACTGAAGACGTTTGTTTTATTATAATTCCATTTTTTTAGAAGCTAAATTACAGGTATTTATATTTATTCATCTACAGCTAAGATTATCTTTATTTAAGGATAAGTACAGTCACTTAATACGCCTGCCGATAAATGAGGAATAATCATTTTAGCTCGGGGAATATATTTAAACGGTTTCAGGTCTACCATTCTTCTTTTCATCTAAAAATAATTTAAATATGGACTAATCTGGTTTTATTTAGCAGTTTATTATTTATGAGAGATGAAAGACGAAGGCTCCTCCTACTGAAGAAGCTGTTAAAAGTGAAATTAAAAAGACTATAAGCTATAAGCGCTAATGTTCAGCATAAATACGTATCCTGTAATTAAATCAGGCTCCGTTTCAGAACGATCATCATTGTCTCTTTTAGTTCTAAAATGTGTTCCTGTAACTGCTGACTTTCTAAATGAGGAAGACACTAATTGATGTGCAAATTGATTTACTGATTACTAGATAATGTACATGGAGAAAGTACACAGAAGTAACAAAGAAGCACAAGATAGTTATACAGATAAAGACAAAGATACAATATAAAGTATGAAAGTATAAAAATAAGAGTCCTTAGTGTCTGTGTAATGGAGGTATCGGTATACCAGTGGTATTGTGATGAATTACGTCACACTTGTACTCTTGAAGACGGGTATATAGCATGTTTCTTTATAAAGAGAGCAAAATGAATCCTTGTTAACTGAATCAATCGCAGTACGACATACCAAACACTGAATCACTTCATTGCATTCACAGCTTTTGTAGGATTTGTAAAAATGTTGCAGATCTGGCATAACAAATGTAACTGTAAAATGTAATACTGCTGTGGTGTACTTTTCCTTCTACAAAGCAGCCAAGTATTAGTGATTCTTCAGTGTTATTAATAGTGCTTAGTACTGAGGCAGTATCATAAACTTGTGCAGTACTACGAGGTGGAAAACTGCATACCTTTTTTCTGTCTTCTCTCTTACTCTGTATCCCTTCCTTGCTCTCTTTTTCCTTTTCTCTTGTTCTCCCTACCACAGTCTGTGTCCCCTCCCTCTTGCACTCTTGCATTATTCACAGTCTCCTTTATCTGAGAGAAAGATGAACCTAGTGATACTGAGCTTCGTCACGTGCACAAGCCAGTGCCTTATGGTGCTCTGCCTTCTGGAATCCAATATTGACGGCACTTCTTTTTTAGCTCTTTCTTTTTTTATTTTGCCTAATTCTCCTTGTAGGGTCTGATGACGCAGTTCCGCCTTGCTTTACCACCGAGATTTTGGGCTCCAGGGAGCTTGAGGACAATAATATTACCCCTAAGCATAAGGAGGGTATTTACAGCAAGAGGGCCAGAATGAGCAGAGGTAAGATGCAGCCGGCATACATGCAGAGAAACTTAATTTTCAAGACATTATGCCCCTGAGTAATTTTTTTTATGTGTTTATTTTTCGTGGACAGAATCCAGTGACTTTGGAAGAGGTCGTCTTGATTCTAAGGTTGCAGACAGTGCTGGTTCTCACTATCAGCTTCCAGCTTCCAGTACTTCTGTTAGTCCTAACAATCAACAGGAAGCCATATATAATGCTGAGCAGGCCAAAGAAGAGGAGGTGGTGGAGGAGGAGGAGGAAGAGTTTGCCCCCCTGCATACAGAGGCTGACTATAGCACAGATGACCTGCATCATCAAAGCTATAATGTACGAAGACGTGACTTGGTACCAGAAGCACCTGCTTTATCCATTAAGCCCATCAGAGAGGAGAAGCAAGGTTTGAAGAATCAAGAGCTTGGCCTAGAGATTAGTAGCTCCCTGGACCACCTCTGGCGTCGTTTTAGTGAGAGATGGAGCCTGCAGGAGACTCAGCCCACTAATGAGGCAGAGCTATCACTGCTGGAGAGATTGGAGCGCCTGTCCCGTCTCCTACAAAGCTCTGCTCCACCACACACATCTATCAGACGAGAGGAAAGGAGCAAGGGCAGGAGAAGAGAGCTTGAGCAAAGGGGGGGCCAGGGAAAAGAGACAAGCAGAACAGGAAAGGACAAAAAAGACAGACGTGAGTTTAGAGTTACTCCAAAGGCAGCTTGGGAGGAGAACTCTTTAAGGACTGATCAGACATTGGAGGAGGATGAGCAAGAGAACGCTTATCGCTGCCCTGCAGAGAGAGATGAGTCTGCCAGCGTCTCTGTGGAGACTAGCAGCAGCCAATCTACCATTAATACACAGCGCTTGGTCCGAGCTTTTGGGCCACAAAGCGTTAATGGTGGTTCAGCAGAGGTCCCTAGAGGTCAGATTCCAAAGGCCAGCAGTAGTATGCTCAAACTTTACAATACAATCAACAAGCAAAAGGGAGGGCATATGTCTGCTGCCAGAGAGATAATCAGCACAGATGAATCTACGGTAAGGTTTCTCATATAACAATTGCCTATGTATGTTACACATTGACGCAGTCTGTCTGCTTTAGCTCCCAACCCTAACCCCATGTCTTTTGTGGCTTTTTTGTTTGTTTGTTTGTTTGTTTGTTTTCTCAGGGCTCCGGTGATTCATTATCATCTTCAAGCACTTACAGAGGCACTGCTCGCTCCCTCAGTAACAAAAGACCAAAGGTCAAGCTGGTTAGCAAAGGTGTACAAGCAGGTTGGTCACCTTATGATTCCTTGCTAGACTTCATAACCTAAACATTATGAAGACGTGAAAAGAGCAGAACTTTAAAAGACTTGGGAAGGCCATTAGAAATCGGTAGACAACAGCTTTTGGAGTTAAAGAAATGTTTGTCCCTTTCTACAGGTGATCTGGAAATTGTAGTGAATGGCACCCGCAGACATACACGGGACGTTGGCACCATCTTTCCTTCCCCTGGCAATGCCAGGGACACCAGAGCCCCCTCAGCCAGCGCAGAACTGCAGGCCAGTATCGCTGCGTCTAGAACCTATAGTGCTGCCTCTGCTCAGTTCCAAAAAGTGCAGAGGAGAGAGGGACTCCACAAGAGCAATCAGACCAACTACCCAAATGGTAGGTTAGTGAAAGGTATTAGAGGCTAAAATATGGCAACATCACAACACTGTTTCAAACAGCAAAACTCACAAATAGGACAGTAATGCCACAAAGGCAGAGGAAAGATCACAGTGCAGTGCTTTCTGTTTTGGTTAGGTTTGCAGAAACAAATGTTAAGATGGAACAGGAAGGAAATATGATTGATAAAATAATACAAGTAAAAATTACTTAGTGATTACTTTGTTGTTAAGGTATTTTATTGATGCCTGCAGTTTTTCAGTGTTTTAGTGTTACTAGTAGTAGTAGTAGTAGTAGTGTTACTAAAACACTACACTTTTTCTGTTTTTTTCCAAGGTGTATCATGGTATGTATCTGCTGATGAGCCGAAGCAGAATGCACGGAAGGAAAATGAGCCCCAGCATGAATTAGTGTGGCCTGAGAGTCAATCTTGGTTCGAGCCCTACGTTAGAACCCAACCCTGGAGAGAGCTGCAAAGGGAACCACTCAGAGAACGCCATATTCAACTGGAGCAAGACATCCCCCTTGAGCTAAAAAAACTTGTGGAGACCAGCAGCGGCAAACCTTCTGCCCTCGTCCATCTCTCTCTGCAGGTGTGTGTTTGGCTGTATGTGCATATCTACAGAACATTTGTGTGACATTTGTCTCAGACTGAACGAATGGTCCCACCTTATGATAAGCAACCCTTGCCATGGGATTTTTACAATATTTACACACATGGACAAAATTTTTGGTACCCCTCGGTTAATGAAATAAAAGCCCGTAATGGTAACAAAAATAACTTTAATCTGACAAAAGTAATAATAAATAAAAATTCTATGAAAATGAACAAATGAAAGTCAGACATTTTTTAAACCACGCTCCAACAGAATTATTTATAAAAATAAACTCTGAAACTGAACTGAAACAGGCCTGGACAAAAATGATGGTACCCTTAACTTAATATTTTGTTGCACAACCTTTTGAGGCAATCACTACAATCAAACGATTACTGTGTCTGTCAATGAGACCTATGCACCTCTCAGCAGGTATTTTGGCCCACTCCTCATGAGCAAACTGCTTCAGTTGTCTCAGGTTTGAAGGGTGCCTTTTCCAGACGGCATGTTTCAGCTTCTTCCAAAGATGCTTAAGGTCAGGCCAAGGTCAGGGCTCATAGAAGGCCACTTCAGAATAGTCCAGTGTTTTCCTCTTAGCCATTCCTGGGTGTTTTTAGATGTGTGTTTTGGGTCATTATCCTGTTGCAAGACCCATGACCTGCGACTGAGACCAAGCTTTCTGACACTGGGCAGCACAATTCTCTCTAGAATTCCTTGATAGTCTTGAGATTTCATTGTACCCTGCACAGATTCAAAACACCCTGTGCCAGATGCAGCAAAGCGGCCCCAGAACATAACAGAGCCTCCTCCATGTTTCACAGTAGGACAGTGCTCTTTTCTTGATATGCTGTGAACAGAGAGCTGATGTGCCTAGCCAAAAAGTTCCATTTGTGTCTCATTTGTCCATAGGACATTCTCCCAGAAGCTTTGTAGCTTGTCAACATGTAGGTTGGAAGTTTTTCTTGGCTCTTTTGTTTTACCGTTCGTATTGTCCGTCTCTTCAATTGATCAGTTTTCCTCCTGCGTCCACGTCCAGGGAGGTTGGCTACAGTCCCTTGGATCTTAAATTTCTGAATAATATATGCAACTGTAGTCACAGGAACATCAGGCTGCTTGGAGATCGTCTTATAACTGTTACCTTTAACCTGCTTGTCCATAATTTTCTTTCTAATGTCCTGAGACAACTTTCCTTTGCTTCCTCTGGTCCATGTTGAGTGTGGTACACACCTTGTCACCAAACAGCACAGTGACTACCTGTAGCCCTATATATAAGCCCACTGACTGATTACAAGATTGTAGACACCTGTGATGCTAATTAGTGAACACACCTTGATTTAACATGTCCCTTTGGTCACATAATTTCTGTCCAGGCCTGTTTTGTGAGTTCATTTTTTAAAATAATTCTGTTGAAGCATGGTTGCAAAGCAATATCTGCCTTTCATTTGTTCATTTCCATAGAATTTATATTTATTATTACTTTTGTCAGATTAAAGTTATTTTTGTTACCATTGTGGGTTTTTCTTTCATTAACCCGTACACTGAGGGGAAAGCCATCTCTGTGCAGTGATTAAAAACAAAAATTTTTTTTTGGCAATAATATACCAGCAAGTCATATCTTTCTTTGTCTTTTTAAACTGGAGTCATCATTAAGCAATAATACAGCTGTACAGCTGGATCAGTTGTCAAGGGTTTATGAATGACTCAGTTAATTTATTATTGGTTGGTTATAAACACCAGTTCAAGCAGTTCAACAAAAACAAAATGTGTAAGCACTTCTGACTCAAATAAAATATAACACTGTATATAATCAGATGTTTTATAATTATTTTAAGGTGTTTATGACCTTATTAATACGTATTAATAAACTTATTTTAAAACCATAAAACAGAATGAGGTGGGCTATAGGTGTGCGGCTAAAAGAATAATATATGTACATAACTTGTTGGCTACATTAGCCTTGTATTTCCTGTGCAAAACTAATAAGGCAAACATAAAGTATTTGGTAGGTGATATTTAAAGTAAAGGGGTGGAAAATGTGTGACTTAGATATCTGGCGAATGATTGTTTTAAAACTGGTGTGTGATTGGTTAACATTGCAGGAGGCTCTAGAGTTGCATCGTCCAGAGTTTGTGTCGCGTTCTCGGGAGCGGATGAAAAGACTGTGCCTGCTTGCAGAGGAGAGGAAGATGCAGGCCGTCTTCACCAGAGAAAGGGAGGAGCTCTTCAACCGCCCAGTTCCCCCACAGCAGCCTACAGCAGGTTGATTTAAATGCCTTATCGTGGGGATTGCAAACAGCATTTAGCAAATTTTCACAGGCATTTGTTACAGCTTGATTGGAAAATCGTTCTTCTTTTACTATATGAAATATTCTACACTTCTTGTATTTATTCTTTGTAATTTTCTCTTTCCTCAGCTCCACCTCCCATGCCCTCTAAGCGAGTTATTCCAGTAAAGGAGATGGTTCAGAGATCCAAGCGGTAAGCGCTAGGCCTAATCATTAGGGACATAACTTTTACTACTCCTTTTGAGTTCATGAGCTCTCATGTCTTGAAAGAGCTTTATTGATTGTATGTATTATCATGTGCTCTGTTCTCCATGCTCTCAGTTGGGTGGAAGAGACAGCACATTTTCAGAGCATAGGCAAAACAGACAGAGTTAGGAGGTAGGATTGTGTGTGTTTGTGTTTGTGTGTGTGAGAGAGTGAGAAATGGTTATTAGCTTGTTATAGAACAAAATGTTTGCTTTGTTTGTCGTAAGAATGCATGAGTATATTGGAATCGTATCGGTCAGACCAGGAATTGTAATTTTTCCGTTGATTCCTGGTGATTCCTGTGGGTGTTCTCACTTTATCCATGCAGCGGATTTTTGATTAAGGCCATCAAATGCATCACACAAAACAATATAGCATCATGTAGCAGCTATCAGACTTTGTTGTTGACATCAACGTTATCTGATATTGGCATCGGCCCAGAATTCTCATATCGATGCATCCCTTGTTTGGATGGAATAAGTGTACACTCACTGTTGATAGAAAGAAAAAGATCATATGAAATGCATGACTTTAACTCTTTGTGCTTAATCCATTAGGATTTATGCTCAACTGCCAGAAGTTCAGAAAAGGAAATTGGAAGAAAAGAGGAAAGCAGAGTACCGCACCTACCGCCTCAATGCTCAGCTCTTTAACAAGGTAAACATAAAGTCCCAGGTGTTTAACCTACAGGTACCCAAAAATCAGAGCTAGGAAGCTTGTATAACAAACTCCTAACAGCTTGTAATATGCTACTATTATCTGTACTGTGGCCACATGAGAACTATAATGATCATGCTACACATGAAAATATAATCAGTTTCTGCTTGTAAACCTACATGTATATGTGTGATTGAGAATTTTCATTTTCACGCTGGATTGGATGTCCACTGTTGTCCTTTGCATAGTGGTACAGTTAAAGCTCATGCATTATTATCTTTTCTGTTACAGAAAGTCACTAATCATGTGTTGGGCAGAAGAACACCTTGGCAGTAATCTAAACAGATCCTACTCTTAACATTTTAACTGCAGAGAAACTGCTTTTTTTTCTAGACAAGTTTTATTGCTCCTAGTCTGCGTGTGTGTGCTCATAGTCTGTGTGTGTTTGTGTGTGGTTGAGTGGTTTATACCTGTGTAATGTAATGAACAGTATACAGCATTGGAAATGTAATGTAACTTTTAGGAACCAAATGAATGAAGATCACATGATTTTTTTTATTTTTTATTTATTTTATTAATGACTTTTATATTAAAAATAAATGACCTAGAGAAATACACTGTATCGCGTGAGCCTAATTATTTTGTAAGAGTACCATCTCAAGTCATGTAATAAGCTACTCAGTATTGCTACTCATACACCTAAGAGGAGATTGAACAAATTGATAACCCTTACCCTAACCCTAGAATTTTTTTTCCTGAAAAATGTACACAATTTCAGTTTTTTCTTTCATAGATCTAAATAACTTGATGTGATATACGCTGTTCTAGAGAATCTTGCTGAGTCAGAATTGTTTCTTGTGGTGGTGATTAGGACACTACACATCGGACGAGTTCCCTCCAAAAGCTCTCATAACCGTTACGAATGTTCTACTTGAAGAAAAATATCTATATAATATATATTGTTCTGTTTTTTATCTAAAAATATTATGATGGAGAGGTACATACAGGGTTAAGACAAAATATTACCTAAAGAAAGCATTTGTTGATTTACTTTAATCTGACTTTAAATCTAAGTGAGTCATGTGGCTTCTTAAACTCTATTGCTGTGTCCTTGGCATCGGTTGTTTAAACCAGACCGGCTGTGTGGACTCCCGCATCTGCCACTAGATGTCTCTGTATCCTAGGCTTAAAAAATGAAAAAATGATACAATGTTAGTCGGTTTGGATCCAGTGCCTTTGTGTTTAAACAGTGATATTAAATAGGTATTAAAAGAAAGTAAAACAAAAAAAAAAAAATGTCATTCACATCTGTGTGTTAAACTTTGAACTTGCTGGATTAGCATATCCTGTGTTAAACTAAGACTAAACTTCTGTTGCCCCAGTGGGTTTACCATCATCAGCATATATAGAAACTCGCAAAACATGTGTAGGTTCAGTGTGTGTGTTTTTTTTTTTTTTTTTTTGTTGTTGTTTAGGTAGTAGGTAATAAATCCAATGGCTAAAATTGCATTGTACACATCACAAGCCCTGGTTCCTATCACCACCACAGTATTTTCTTCTAAACCTTCTAAATGACTTGATCATTAGATTAAATTTATAAAAATTGGCCAAGTTCTTCTTTAAGTAGAGTTCTTCAGAAGGCATAGCTCTGTGTAGGACAGTATAGTGTAGTAAAATCACAGATAAAAATACACTGAATGCACAAATAACTGGGAAATAATGTACACATCAGTGAGAAATGGACAATAGAAATAGGTTTGAAAAGACCACAAAAACTTAGTTTTGACCAAAAATAAATAAATAATATAATTTTCAGTTCTAAGATGACTTAACATCAAAATTACAGAACAATGACATAAATGTGGACACTAAATCTAAATCTAAAGGAGAAGTATATATAAAATCACAACTCTCTTATTATTGCCCGCTAGTCGTAGGGCTGCCTGTGTCCCCTGTGTAAATATAGCTGACTATAAATAACCCCTCAAATACACATTACACACAGCTAGCAGCTGCCCTGTGACCAGGCGGACCCTCACCATAATACACCACTCAGTTCACCGCAGGAGCGATTTACTGGACTCGTTAAGGTATTTAACTTGGATACAGATTTAATACAAGCTTTTCAAGTCAGTTGTGTCAGACGGTAAGTAGCATGATGACCTAGTATTGTTCTGGTTGCTTTGTTGTAGTGTAGTGATGATCCTCAGGTTCTTACTGCCATACTGTCTCTTGTTGTGTTGCTTTTAGAATGGGGGACTTTCAGCAATTTGATCAAGACTTCTACCAGTCTGAGTATTACATTGATAATCAGGGGCAAGAAGCGTATGGCTATGACGCTGGCTATCCCAGCCCAGATTACCATGATATGTAAGAATATTACTAATATCTATTGTATTCACTTTTAAATGAAATCGCTGATCAGCATCTTGATGACTTTGTTGACATACATTTAGTTACTTTCATTTGTGTCACTGCTGTGCTGGAAATGACACACCACTCAATTGATATCAGGCCACTGTTATTAATGTGATGACCCCTGAGGTATAGGATCCTGTCCATGTGAGGGTTTCTATCCACTGAGGCATGCGTTCATGCATATGTCCTGCAAATCACCCAGCTTAAACATTTCAAAAGTTCACCTGCTAAAACATTTCTATTTCATCAAAGGAAGAGGCCCAGTTTCCCAAAAGCGTCTTGGTATTACACATTACCTTAACTGGTAGACTGTTCAGTGTGATGCTTACTCTACCAGTTAGGAATCAACACTTGTGCCGAGATGCTTTCTGGAAGCCCAAGCATGATTAGTTAGATAAGGTGTGGATAGGACAAACATTCAGATGTGTAGGTCACCTATATTTCTCAGTTTCATCTGACCCACTGGCCAGATGGTTGATGCCACTTGGGTGGACTCTCCCAGTAGCAAGATGTGGGTCATATATGCCATATACTTTAAGGCCACACCTCAGCCAAATGTAGGCAGTTCTGCTGTATCTGTGCCACCAGTGGACCAGATCTGGTCCCACAAATAACACCATGTTGGAAAATGTGAAAATGAATTACCGCAGCTTATGGAACCTGATCTACAAAAATGTCACAAATGGATCTCAGGGAGGCAAAAATAAAATACAAAATATGTAGAATATCATGCAGCTGTGATTGTAAACAGCTGTTCACCATATGATTGCCAGAGATGATGTGGCTGCTTTCTATGCCCCACCTACGGACACACCTTACACAGGGCAGGTGTTTCAGCCTTCAGCTCCTGGGGGTGCTGAGAATATAGACTCCTTTGAGGAAGAGCCTCCACTGTTAGAAGGTAAGCAAATTAGATGGTCAGATGAAGACTGAAGAGATGAGTGAATATATATATGACAAGGGAAACTAATCTGTGTATACTTCCTCAGAGCTGGGCATTAATTTTGATCACATCTGGCAGAAGACTCTGACTGTGCTGAACCCACTGAAGCCAGCGGATGGGAGCATCATGAATGAGACAGACCTAACGGGTCCTGTACTTTTCTGCATAGCTCTGGGCATCACTCTTTTAATGGTATAAACAATAACACTAACTAAACCTGGTATTTTACTGATGAGTTGTTTGAGCAGAGAAATCATTTAACTGGGATTGGACTTGGACATCTGGGACTAGAACAGATGAGCCCTGTCCTCCACCTTTCATGATCTTTTCTAAGATACAGATGAATATTGGCTGGTAGAGTGATTATATTACAGGAGTGTAATAATGCATCATGATATTGCAATGCCAAACTGATGAGACGTTGTGGAGAATGGAAATTCTATGAATTACACATGTTCTGTGGTTGCATTATTTAAATACCAAATTTGCGTACATCTGGCGACTTGCACCAATCAACAACTCCGCAGGCTCAGTGTCGCTGGCAACCCGTGTAACAACATTTGGCATATAGCTTTTTAGAGTTTAACTATGGAGTTAGGAGTCCTGCCAAGGGACTCTTGAGGCCACCGGACATGAAGCCATAGTTTCTGATGAACGCACAAACATTGGCAGCAACATTTGTTGATGTGTGCCTCTATTCGTCAACTCCAAGCAGTGTGAGATTTTTCAGCGCTCCACTCAGTTTAGTAGACTCACACTATACATGATGAAAATGCGCTGGATTAAATTTACAAGCATAATTGTAAATAATAACTGAAGTTGATGCTTATTAGCAAAATGGCCTTTATTTGTGTAGCATGGTGCATTTGCCCATGGTGGGTAATTGACCCCTAATCTGCCACATGGAGAGCCACAGTGTTGCCCACTACGCTATACACAATACCCACTGCTATTATATGGACTGATTATAACATGACCAGTATTGTGGATAGGCTGCATGCATAATTATACCCCTATTACATAATGATCTGTTTAGCTGTATCTTTGTGTCTATCTGGGTTTTTAGTGTCTGTGTTTACTCCCCCTTCACAGGCAGGGAAGGCCCATTTTGGCTATGTGTATGGCATCAGTGCTCTGGGCTGTGTTGGCATGTATACACTGCTGAATCTGATGAGCACGTACACCATATCCTACGGATGTGTGGCCAGTGTATTAGGATACTGCCTACTGCCAATGGTGTCTCTCTCTGCATTCGCCGTTGTTCACTCCCTACAGTGAGTAACTCCCACCACAGAGATCACCCAAACACTCACACTTTAATGTACTGGAACAATCCAATCCAGTCAACCAGCAATAACTTCAAAACTTATTGGTTAGTTCCTACATACAAATAAGATTTCCTGTCTACACAGCAGCAGATTTTTAGTATGTTGTGTGGTTAGCACATCCTGTAGCTCTCCCACATTGTCTGAACCACATACTCAGCATTTACACTAATGCTTCTTAATGAAACAAAGGAAATCGCTCACTGTAACCAGATGGATTTTCCAGATTCTTGGCTATTGTGTAATGAAGTTGTTTCTGCTTTGTGTGTCCAGAGGACTGCTGGGCACTATGCTGGCCTTGCTTGTGATTGGCTGGTGCAGTCTTTCAGCCTCTAAAATCTTCAGCTCAACGCTGGATATGGGCGGACAGCAGCTACTTGTGGCTTACCCCTGCGCTCTGCTGTATGGAGTCTTTGCCCTGCTCACCGTCTTCTAATAGTCCACATGACGGAAGCTCAGCATGCTGTCAGTAGGACCACCACTCCATGGTTAACTGCAGATATCTGAACCAAAGTCTCGTTTCAGAGGTCATTTGGAAGCGGTTGCAGTCTTCCACCAGGCTGGTCCATTCTGAATTATACATAAAAGGAGCAAATAAAAACCATGTTGTTTCCTCCAGCTACTGCTTTTTAAACTACTTATAGGAAAAAGGAAACTGTCCAAATCTGCCAAGCTGCCCTGCAGGGTCAGTAAGTATATTAGTGTTAGTGCAGAGCTGAACCTTAATCCCAAACATAATCAGTTCTGTATTATTAAGTAGCTTATTTTGCAATAATATTAAACTATCCACATTTAGCTTTTTAGATTCAAGAACCTTCTAAACAAAAAGCTTTTCCTCTCGCTAAATATGCATAAATAGGCCAGATGGTTTGACAGAAACACTGTTTTATGCTTTTATCATTCTCTCTTTACAAACAACAAATATGATCTCTCTTTTTAATGGCTGCTGGTGCAAAGTAATGTAAAATTAGCACCTGCCTGCTATTTAGAATACATTTCAAGTAGATTGCAAATAATTTTGAGAAATATTTGTATAATTGGAAGGTAAAATCTTTTGTGTATCATTTTTGTGAGTTTCTGTTTTTTTGTGAATAGCGTTGATATTATGTAGACTGGCTACACCACTTTGTAAAGGATCTGCTTATTGAACCCGCCTAGTTAGCGAATACTGCTACATTGTACACTATTCTCAACTGTGCTGTTATTTCTTTTGCACTGTGCCTCTAACCCAGACGGGCATAATGAGACGGGGTTCCTAATGCCTTTTTGAATCCCTTGTGTCGCTCTTTTACTGCCATGACTAGTGGGTAGTTACATACATATACACTCACTGAGCACTTTATTAGGAACACTTTACTGTGTCTATAAACATTGTCAAGTTTATCTGCTCCACTTACCATATAGGAGCATGTTGTAGTTCTATCGTTACAGTCTGTAGTCCATCTGTTCCTCTGCATATTTGTTATCCCCTTTAACCATGTTCTTCAAACAGCAAACCCCTAATGACCACCATAGAGCAGGTATTATACGAGTGGTGGCTCGTTCTCATTAGTGTGTGTTGTGCTGGTGCGAGGGGACCAGGGCCAGCAGTGATCCAAAACTAGCCGACAGTATCCTGTGGGCAGCATCAGTGAGTGGACACAGTGTTTTAAAAGTTTGCTTAGTCTTTGATAACGGTCATATTCTTATACATGTTGTCTGTTAAGACCATGCATGAGTATACTGTTCATTAATGGTTGTTTTTACTGGTGTGGTTTATTGTCTGTTCTTGTTGTGGTTAGCTTGGGCACATAAGCTCTTGTATGGTTGCCCTTTTCAGAGTCACTAAAGAGCCAATGTCACTGTGTATCCTACAATGTCTCTTTCTAAACCACAGGACTGTGTTAAACCAGAATAAAACCTGTTTGTTAGAACCTTTTCTATGTTTCGCAGCTACTTAATTGCATGCACACTGTGTTGGCACCTTGCCTTTACTCTTAATCCTCACTGGTAACCTTAGACACACATCCTTTAACCTCATTTCAAGGTCAGATACCTGCCTTGTACAGAGAGTCTGTCAGGTACTTCTTAAGCATGAACTGTGGATATGTGAGATAACCTTTTTCCTTTTCTTCTGTCTCTCATCTTGCTCTTTCTTTCTCCCTCACCTCTCCCTCTCCCCCTCCCTTCTCTCTCTTCCTCTTTCTTTCTCTCTTTTTCTTTTTCCCTCTCATCTTGCTCTTTATCTCTCCCTCACCTCTCTCTCTCTCCCTCACCTCTCTCTCCCTCTCTCTCTCTCTCTCCCTCACCTCTCTCTCTCTCTCTCTCTCTCTCTCTCCCTCACCTCTCTCTCCCTCTCTCTCTCTCTCTCTCTCTCTCTCTCTCTCTCTCTCTCTCTCCCTCACCTCTCTCTCTCTCTATCTCTCTTTCTCTCTCTCTTTTTCTCTCACTCTCATCTCAGAACAAATACTGAATTATGCAGGAGCAAATGATCTCTTTGACCTTCTGGTCTTATTCATAATTGAACTTATACATGCAAAGGCAGAGTGCACCAAAATATCCTCAGAAGGTTCCTGGCAGATTTATTACAAATACTATAAATATTAAACTTTCATACTCGTGTTAGGCGTGTTATGTATTCACTAATTGAAAACCACTGTTCCTTAAAAAACACTACATTAAATAAGCTCATTTCATAAAAAGCAACAGGACTGAACAAAAATACACAACACACATCTTATTACTGAAGATGCTACAATACATTTAAAACTAAATACACATTACCATACAAAACAGAAAACCAGTTGTCCTTTACCCTTACAGTCATTCTCGTTGTTCAGTCAAATCATACTGAAGCAAAGGAAACGTTAATACAAAGGTCATATTTACAGCGGCTTTATCTACAAACAAAAATCCAGAATTAAAACGAACAGGTCAGTTGCTATGACACTGATTTTTTAACTTTGTTGTTTGCTTGCTCTTTGCATCTGAAGAAGAGCCACAATAAAAGAGAGCTACACATGAGTAATCACAGAAAGTTGGCAAAATAGGTTAATTGTGTAAGATTGCAGTTTTCTGTCAGGATTAATAACGTATCTACCTATTTATCTACCAAACACATGTTCCATAGCTGACTTTAACTTTATCCTTAATTTAACTAAACTAAAACTCTTTATTATATATCATCAAAACCTCTCTCCAATTGTTCCTGGTTTTAGTTTTCCACATCATTTGAATAGTACAATAAAAATGCTCTACAAATGTTTGGAGTAAAATATTTTTCATTCACTTACATTAAAAGCTAAGAATGTTTTTGTCTTCTTCTGTAAAGATAACATTGTGGAGATACTGGACCTCGCACACCAAACCAGTTACGCAGGTTTCAGGAATATTCCGAGATTCACCTGTTTCGTTATTTGGGACTGTTGTTTAACAACATGTCATAAATCTGAAGTAGACTTTTTCAAAAGGATCTTTTTTCAAGATCACATTTAGGAAAAATGCCTTAATATATATACAAACCTTCAGATTCTGGTTAATAAAGCCCAGTGTTTGTTGGACACTGGGTAAACCTTGTGTTCACAGCAACTGACCCAAAAAGTCCTTGGCCTCTGTTTATCATAACCCCCTGAGGCCTCTCGCTCACTAGTGCAGGTGTGACCCTCTGTTCTGCACTGCCTTAAGGTCCAGCAGCGTTCTTGGCAAGCAGAGGCTCATGGTCTCTTTGGCTTGTTTCCATGCAGAGAGCCCTTAGGAGAAGAAATGGAAAACAGTCTTGATTTGTTAAATGTAAGTTGTCGTTGTTTGCCAGTTCACAGTGTGCTCCTTCATTCAGTTTAATGTGCATGTAATCCTTCACCCCTTCATCTTCTCCTTTAATGGTTTCTATACTCTATAGTGGACACTACACACTGGCAGTTTATAAAGATGCTCTATATTCTGATATATGAAGGTACAGCTATTATATACTCAGATACTCAGCCTATTCCACTAGCATTACGCCTTACTGCCTTTTTGCTTAGATATTATTCCAACATTTGTTTGTTGCTTGTAGACAGTGTGTGAACATTTTCCACTTAGAAACCTGAACAAGCATGTGATTTAACCAAATATACTTAATCATGGGTACACAATTTTATGCTTGATGCACTGACCTTGGATTAAGTTTAGTTCTGAACTACACTGCAATGCCACTAATATTTCACCATTAAAAATCCTATTAACTGTGTTGTAAAACGGTCTTATCTAGTGGAAATGACCAGGTGCTTAAAAGTAATGCATGTCTTCTATTTTACAGTCTCACCGGCTTTCTAATAACTGTAATCACAAATGAACCATCTCCTGCATGATGTTCAGCTCTTATTAGAAGCCTCTTGATCTGGGTTCACACGCCTTCATTATAATGAATTAATGAAAGTGATAAACGCTCGTTTATAGATGAAGGAACATAAGACGTGGCACACCCGTTGTGCGTAATTACGCACAGATTTAAGGAAGCTCTGAATTCCTATCACTGGGTTTGTCTCACCTCACCGGAGATTCAGAGATTTTCAGGGGGTCTTTCAAGTTGAGCGTGTTATTCTAATATGTATGGCGTGACAGGTGTTCCCAAAGGGCTAGTACGAGAAGAATTTACTCTGTAGGGTTCTCTACGTTTCACATCCTGCCACTCTGAATGACATTGTTTACACGCCAATAAACGAATCATTAATTACAGAGTGAAGTCGGCGAAGTGGTCAGATCGCTAGTCAGTAGTGACAGCCAGTAGTAGCAGTTTTAACACATGACAGCCCACCTTCACGGTTGGTCGTATGGTTCAGACACACCCACCCCCTCCATACATCCTGCTTGCAGCCTCGTACTCACCCCGTACACTTTGGCCAGCGTGTTGAAGAGCATCTGCCCCGCGCTCACTTTGTCCCTCACCCCGCGCACCGTGCCGTTCTTGCTGCGGATGGTCACGCGCTTGCCGCTGAAGAGGCGCTCGTTCGCGCCGCTCGCGTACAGCAGCAGGTCGTCGGGCTCGCTCCCACTGTCATCCGCGCGCGTCCCAGTCGCAGGGCTCAGGTGGCTGTTGGCCTCGCTGGCGGCGGGCGAAGCTGCGCGCTCGGGCTCTGAGCTGCCGGTGGTGTCCGAGTCTGCCGGGTCCTCAAACGTCTCCTCCCGGAAGACCTCCGCCAGTACGCGCCCGGAACGCGCGGACGCCACGCGGAACCGAACCCTGCGCTCCGGGCGGCCCATCTCGACCCTCCGGGTCTCTTGCTCCATCTGCAGCCGAGCACACCCCACCAAGCTACATCATTCAGTCATTTTCTACTGAAATTCAGTTAAGTTTCTCCCCTATAGCCCGCTCGGTGGTCCGCCCTGATCGCGCGTGTGACAGGAGGGTGTCAAGTTGACACCGAATGTGTTAATATTGAATGAAGCTGATCCATGGAGACGGTGAAAACAGACTGAATAAAAAATGAAACAAATTATGGCACAAACTGAGAACAGCTCCGTCTGAGCTGTGGAAAATGTGCAAGTACTTTAAACGTGTTTGTGAGTTCACAGTCCTGAACGTTTCCTCAGTGCCTGAGAGAATGAAGTTTAAAGCCTTTTAGTCCATCCAGTATGTGAGAAATCAGACAGTTACCGCCGCATGGCGCTAGATGGCAGTGCAGCGCTCAGATCCGATTTAACGACCGTGCCGTAGAAGAAGACAGCAGAATGAAAACACCAGCGCTGTAGAGAGGAGTCCGGCAGATACAGAATGTAGCTGTTTATGGGCATCATGCGGGTTTAACCTAATCTACAAATACTTGATAGCAGGACTTAAAAATGAACACAGCACAGTAAGTGTATGAAGGGACTTGTGTTATTCTGGGCTTTATGAAGCACAATCAGCTTCGTATTTGTCAGCCTCTTTTCCGAATGTTCCCTTCCCACTTTTAATGCTGCAGCAGTTACATTCTGGCGACGCATTTAAGGTGGAACCGGGAAAATGAGATAAGGCGTCTCGTCTGCGCTTCGATACAATTGTAAATACGGGTTTTTTCCAAAATCACGTTTTGTGATCTTACCTACTTACCACAGTATGCTAATCTCTCTGCACTATATTCTACTACCTCATGTCCAGAAATGAGTGTTGTATCGGTGCTGCACTCTCCTGTCTGTTTACTGTGTGTAATATCAGTTTAAATCATCCTATTTATTGTATTGTTTCTAGTTTTAATTTTTGTTTACACACTTATTTCTGCACGTTTGCACTTTGTTGTACCCTGTTGTTCCATGTTGCACCACTTGTACATGGATAGAATTACAATAAAAGAAGCCTCTTGAAATGCTCCACGTCAGAGATACAGAAGTTCCTTAGTAAAATGTATAACAAATGATGTTTGTTTCAGAGAGCAGCTCTTCTTGCACAAAACCTGGAGAGGAATCCCAGCTAGACTGCATTAAAGGAGCAATGTGTAAGATGACTCAACCTGTCAAATTCATGCTCCAAACAAATGGGGTTAACATATCACCAGAAAGCTGTGGTGTCTACTCCTATTGTGAGAAAAGCAGTTTCTCCTCCTCACTGTTACTGTTAAGAGCTGTTTTCAGTCTAGAAGAAGCTTTGTGGAATGGCCTATTTAAAAATGAACGCCGGTTTGACATTTTGACTTTAACACTTTAAACTTAAGTTAACACTAAGTTTGGCTCTAATATCCAAATACATTTTGAAACCAATGTAAATCCACTTCACCTGCTTTGTTTGTTTATATTAGGCACCACTTAGAGTCTCGTATTTTGTTTTTAAGGCCACTCATGTTTTTTCTCTCACACAGGTTAAGATGCCGCCATGGGTCGCAGTAGTGGACGTGGGGCGAAGTGTGGGGTGCCTGCGGTGGTTCTGTGTCTGGCAGCGCTGCTCTGTGCCAATGTGCTGCTCTATGTTTATCTGGACACTGTATATCAGGGCAGTACTCCTCCCTCAGCACATACACACTGTCCTCAGGGATACTTTAAGGTGGGCACAATGACCAGCTGTACCCTCTGGCTGCAGTGTGCTGAAATCAAAACTGATGTCCGTCGTCTCAGACTAATTGGACAAGGAGCTGTGAAGAAGGTCAGACTCTTTTGTTGTGTTCAGAATCCCTGAAACACTGTGCTTAAAAAAAATCTAAACAGTCAATAAATCAAAACCGTTTACCAAAAAACCATACTAAAGTTATTACAGTAGCTACAGTATGTGCCAAAATCTTTAGATTCAGACTTCTGTTCTTTTGTGGTATTCTGTATTACACAGTGTGGTTCTTGGAATCAGACCTGTAGCATAGGTGTTCTTGGATGTTATATCTCCTCTTGATATTTTAACATGAACTGTCTTAATAAATCTCACCTAATGTGGAAATTTTGAAATAGTTCTACACAGCCAGCATATTTACAGTTGATCTGCTGTCGCTCAAAGTGTTTAGAACAAGTCATGACAGGCATTTGAAAAAACACAACTGAATATAACTTGCTTACCAATTAAGATGGAACAGAAAATTCAGAGTTATCAACTTTGTGATATGTAAATACAACAAAAGTTTAATCCTTGACCGTTAGGTTTGTTTTTTTTAATAGATGGTTATTTTTTCAGTCAACATTTGTCTGTGCCTGAAATTCCAGTATATACTAGTAGTTATCAGACTGTTGGATGTTGAAATGAATGGGTCTCTTTTGTGTGTTCCAGGTGTATCTGTCAGAGTGGCAGGGGCAAAAAGTATCCCTATCTGTCCTGTCATCAGACCAGTATAAAGCTGATTTCCTTCATGGGGTGTCTATGCTGCGCTCACTGCAGAGTGTCCGTGTAGTAACACTAGTGGGAGCGTGTGAAGAAGATGGAGTGTTTGTTACAGAGTACCACCCTTTGGGTTCTGCACTTACACTGGATGCTACTCTTGCCCAGGATCGTTACCGCAGTCAGAACTCATGGCAGACGCGGCTACGGCTGTCACTGGATTATGTTGCCTTCCTGGTCTTCTTGCACAACAGCCCAGTGGGCACACATGTAATGTGCGACTCTAATGACCTACACAAAACTCTCAGTCAGTTCCTGGTGACCTCTGACCTGCGACTCATAGCGAACGACCTGGATGCCCTGCCAGAGGTAAAGCCTGGCGGTCAGGGAGTGAAGTGTGGTCACCATCAGCTGATAGGTCAGTTTGTTGCCCCGGAGCAGCTGTGGCCTTATGGCGAGGAAGTGCCTTTCTCAGATGATGGTATGCCTGACTACGATGAAAAGTCAGACATCTGGAAGATTCCAGACGTGACACGTTTTTTATTGGGTCACGTCTCAGGGAGTGACCTTATCCATTTCCACCTCTTTCAGATACACGCAAAGTGTAAAAATCAGGATCCTCAGCTAAGGCCATCAGCTCATGAGGTCCTGAGTGTGTATCGCTCTGTTTATGACAGCATGAAGGAAAGCCACACTGAGGTTGTTAGAGAAATGCTGTAAAATGCAGATGTATGACGTGTCATATATCAGGCCAAGGCAAAGAGGTGTCTGAGGCCTATGTGACTAATAATGCTATAGTTTATCCTGTCCTTGTAATAGTGTGGATTAGTGAAATAGGCAGTAACTGTTTTTGAAGCATTTCCAAGTTTTCTTTAGAGTTTTTGCCTGCACATTGATAATTGTTTGAGAACAACAGGATGAATTTAATAAAGTTAACATTGTTTGCTTTTTGTCAATGACATCTAATTTTCTTTGTCCCTGCCTCTTATCAAGGTCATTTTTATTTGTATTCTATGCTGTAATACTCAGAAAATATCAACATGTCTGTGATTGTCAGCTTTTTGTACATTGCAATGGTTCTTTATTGCACCAAGTTAGCATTGAACTTTAAGTCATTTCAAGTTATGACTGAGCTTTAGTAGCCCAATGGCTTGTGCCTAACCTCTGTGGTCCTTTTCAATGTAACAGTACATCAAAAGTGAATGATTTCATAAACAAAGAGCCTCGTGTGGTAGGGAATCCATGAGGATCTAAATCAGTAACACGTAGAATCAAAAAGCTGTCGTGTTCAGCAAGCTGAAAATGCTACAAGGTATTCCATATCTGACTATTCTTAATATTAATTCAACAATTAAATTGTAGTTTGCTAAATTGAAGTCTGCTATTTTACGAGGGCTTTCAGAGGCAACTTCAAGTTGCCAGAAGTGCCCAGTGGCACCTTTAAAGATCTTGGGGCCCACAGGTTGCTGCTGCTAACCACTGCGTAAAACACGATCAGAAGTCAGCAAGTATCAACTCATCACCACAAACGTCCCAGGAATTAAAGCAGGGGTGGTTTACCGGGCTTGAATCCTACCAGGTTTATCCTTTGTGGTAAATGTTTGCATATTGACCTTCTACAGAGTTTATTACACTATAACAGTTACCCTGATTAAAATAAATGAAACGGTCTCATTCTAAACCTTAGATATTTTGATGTCCTGGAAATTTCTTTAGTTTTTGAGTAATTGTTTACCTTATTTCAAACTATGTTTTGCATATTCATTTTCACAGGTTTTGTGATATGGGTGTTTTATGTTTACTGGTTTGGTAGTAGGCTATTATTTTCATTGGTTTTGTGGAATGCAGGTTTTTTTTTTTTTTTACTGTTTTTGTACTAGTTAAATACTATGTTCACAGGTTTTTTTATGTAATGTTTTTTCACTGTTTTTTATTTTATGTGGGTTTTATTTCTTACTGGTTTTGTAGTAGTCGGGTATTCTACTCGTTTTGTGGTACGGGGGTTTATTTGTACTTGGTTAATTTTATTATTATTATTTATTTTATTTTATTTTTTTTACTGATTTTTGGTATCGGGATATCATTTATTACAGACATCGAAAAGAAAATCAGTGATATCGCACATCCGTAGTGGAAACGGAAGCGGAAATACGTCATGTGTTGTCTCCGCGTATTCGCAGCGGTCTGGTGTTTATGTTAACGGGTCAGTGCGGGGCTCGTAGCTTCGGCCGACTTGCCGTGTTTGCATCTGGAGTGCAGGTCCAGCGCTGTGTCCCGCGGGGTTGCGCGGTGAAGCGGAGCTGGGCTCAGGCCCCGAGTCCCCGCCCGTAACTTTTCTTGTTCAAAACGGCGCCGCTGCCGCCACAATGAGCTCGGACCAGCCGAGCGACAGCAGCGAGCCAGAGGAGCCGCGGGGCGCTGCTGTCCGTCACCTGGTCGAGCTGTTC
Source organism: Prochilodus magdalenae (assembly GCA_024036415.1). Lineage (NCBI taxonomy): Eukaryota > Metazoa > Chordata > Actinopteri > Characiformes > Prochilodontidae > Prochilodus > Prochilodus magdalenae. Next base: position 312,302 of record JAMWET010006368.1, on the reverse strand, counting down.
CGAGAGGAGGAGAGCGACGAGGAAGAGGAGGAAGAGGAGAACAGCTCCAGGCCGCCTTCTCCTCGTCCAGAGAGCAACAGCGTGGGCCCACAGCTCGATGCGCCGGGAGACGTAGCACGGAGCTCGGGGTGCAGGAGCTCGGGGCTCTGTGACTCCCTCTTTTCGTGGCTGTGGAAGAGGACTGTTCGCAGAGGGCCGCTCGTAGATCCAGCCCGGGACAACTTCCGCACCATGACCCGACTATATTCGTCCATGAGCCCCGCCACGGACTCAGTGAACCTGAGCACGCAGACACACGGGGCCGTGTTTAATCTGGAGTACTCGCCGGACGGGTAAGCAGAGAGTCCGACTTCTTGTCATAAAATGCCAAACCCCTTTGCGGGGCAGGGCTCGACCCTCCACAGTCTGCCGGCAGCCCACGACAGCGAGTTTTTGTTTTTGTAGGTCGGTGCTGACCGTAGCCTGCGAGCAGACGGAGGTGCTGCTGTTCGACCCAGTTTCATCCAGACATATCAAAACGCTGGTGGAGGCGCACGAGGACTGTGTGAACAACATCAGGTAGGTGCACTGCTGATAGCCGTGCTAGAGTAGAGATGATGTGTTCAAACCTCCACAGCAGGTGTGTGCACTAGAAGACACGACCATCAGTAATTAAAACATCTGTTAAACTTGTGGTCCCTGCAAAACTGGGGCACCGTCAGGTGCAAGGTGTGAGGAACACTGAGAATGTTAACACCACCCCTCTCTCTGTGTCTGTCATTTTGTCATTCAGTCTTTCTTTAAAGGAGCAATAAGATCGTGTGATCTGTTAAAATGCATTTTTTCATCATCCTTCATGGTTATCATGCTTACTTCAGTACATATCTTTGCAACACAACACACAGACATTTTTACTATACTTTTAAAACTGGTCCTTTTTAATTTTACAGATTAATTAAATAATTTTACGTATTTTTCCTTTAAGTTTGCTGTAATGCTAAGAGTGTTTACATTATAATTATTGCCTATAAGAAACTCTAAAACCCAGAGTGGACAAAGTACCAAACTTTTATACTTTAATAAAATTAAATCTTGTTTTTAAGTAAAAATAGAAACATTAATTCTGAATTTCCAGTTGAAGCCCAGAAGGACTTGAGTTTGGAGACCTGTGAAGCTTCTGACAAAGATACTATGATAAGACACAGCTGTTTTCCGTTGGATACTATTAAAATCAAATTTGTTTTTAAAGCAAATACATTCTCTGGTAGAGGCATCGGTAGAATAATTCTACTTCTATTAAAAAAATACTTCACAAAGAAAATATTTTTGTTTTTAAGTAAGGAGAGATGAAACTGTAGTTTTAATATTACAGTCATAGTTAGCAAAATTATCATGGTTAGCAGTGTTATAGCAGTATTTATAAAAAGTGTAGAAAAACTTATAATTTCAACAAGCTTTATTCACAAAATTCACAAAAAATGATCTACACTTTTTGATTGCATAAACACTGTAATAATGAGATGGTCAATACCTTATGTAAACATTTAAAACCCTTATCAAATGTGCATCAGCATTAAAGGTACTATAAAGATACAGCACTCTTTGTCAGAATACATTTGCTGTAAAATAGTGTTGAAGTAGTGATAAGATCTGTTTAGTCATAAGATTTGAAAAAGAAAAAAAAAAAACAGCCAACTATACAAGCATACTTCAGGCTTACATCCTGTAGACAGCAGGAAAAAAAACCCTGTCGTAAAATGAATCCACGCTGTGAGCTCCATCTGCTGTTGTTAATATTTATCATGCGTTGTTCAAAGCGTGCAAATCATCAGTCATGGGCTTAATGGTGATTAAAATGTAATACAATCAAAACATTTTATTGTGATTTATTGTGAATATTGATTCATCGCTACATGCAAATACAAACCTTTACGTACGACTGTCTGTGTGCATTTTATGATATATTGTTTTAGACTTCTAATAAACGAAGCGATGACCTTTCACCCAAGCATGTGTTGTAGCTGAGGACAGAGACAGTGTTTTATCTAGTCGTGTGAGAATTAACTGCTTTTATGTTTATGCTGTCAGGTTTCTGGATAACCGGTTATTTGCCACTTGTTCCGATGACACCACCATTGCATTATGGGACTTAAGAAAGTTGAACTCAAAGGTGTGTTCACTCCACGGCCATGCTAGCTGGGTGAAGAACATTGAGTATGATACCCACACTCGCCTGCTCGTAACTTCTGGTTTTGATGGGAACGTCATCACCTGGGACACCAACAGGTATCCGTGTCTTTTTAAAAGGTCTAGCTCTTGTAGGCAGTGTATGTGTGACAGGCTTTAACTGGTGGTTGTGCATGTAGGTTCACAGAGGACGGTTGCCCCCATAAGAAGTTCTTTCACACGCGGTATCTGATGCGGATGCGTCTGACCCCAGACTGCAGTAAGATGCTCATCTCAACTTCCTCTGGTTATCTGCTCATCTTGCACGACCTTGACCTCACCCAGAGCCTAGAGGTTGGCAGCTACCGCATTCTACGGGCCCGGCGCGCCCCTCTTAGCACAGGTACGTATGTGTGAATACATAATTAAATGATTTTTACAATAGAAATATCATTGGACACAGACATATTGCCAAGGATTATTGTTGCCAGTTATTTTGATGAGATCATTTTTATTTGTTCTAATAATTAATGTAAAAATCTCAAATTTGTGTAATGTAAAGTTTCATCAGATGGTCATAGCAAGTTATTAGTGCTACACAGAGGCTCACTGTGTTATTTGGTTTGGTTAAAATGGACTCAGTAACAAACTGTTTCTGTGTTTTGTGTTTAACCTTTCACAGAAGGTTCTTCAACAGGCTCCAGGACAGCTGGTCCTCGTCACGGCAACGATAGCAAATCTCATCCACACAGAGAAGGTGAGTTAGTTTTTTATATTTATTTGCATTTGCATATGTATTTGGCTTTTTGGGCGCATGTAGTTATGCCAAAGAATTGTTATAATGATCATATTTAAATTGAGAAGATTTCTTTTCCTCTCTCAGGTTTATCTCCTAGAAATAGTCTGGAGGTTTTAACCCCAGAGATCCCAGGTGAGAGGGACAGAGGGAACTGCATTACCTCTCTGCAGCTGCACCCCAAAGGCTGGGCTACCCTGTTGCGCTGTTCCAGCAACATGGACGACCAAGAGGTCAGTCCCTTCCTTTTAACCTGTTTTCAAAGTGAGATGAAACGTAGAGAAAAACTAAGAGCAGAATTATAATTCAACATTTACGAGTTAGCAAGCTTGTATTGGCGCTGTGCACACCTGAATAGATGTATATTGCCTTAATTAAGATGGCACTAACTAGAATGTACATGAACTAGAATGTTGCCCTGCCAGAATGTACACAAACCACACAGTCAATTATAAAAAAAAATTAAGTTTATTAATATCTGTAACGGTTATAATAATGCCTCCTTCCCAGAATTTGTCCTTCTGTTTTGTGATTCCATACTCTGTTCATTTATCCGTCTAGAAAATGGTGCCGTAATGATCGAAGTGCCTTTCAAAACAAACCTGAAGGGAAGCACAACAGTAGTAACACAAAAGCTATATTAGTGATGTGCAGCTGAAGTAGAACTTATTTCAATTAACAGCATAACTGAAGTTTGTTAGGCGCTATTCTTTTCTTTTTGATTCCTAAAATGAAAAACTAATGATCCAAAGGGAAGAGAGTAAGCAACAGTAACAGTGAGGAGCTGTTCCTAACAACAGAATAGCATTAAACTCAAAAAAGGAACTAATTTCCACAAGCATTGAAACATCATCATTTTACAATTCTTAAAACAGTTATTTTACAAAATAAGTTATAAATACAAATGTAATTGCTACTAGCCCCTGAATATGTAATTGTATATGCCTTCTTGCAGTTGGATATGCTTACTCATTAACTCTTTGTCTTAATGGAAATAAGATCACCTGACATAAAATAGCCACCTTGCGTGTTCTTAAGTTGGTATTAACTTCAGGCTCCTGCAGCACAAGGATGATGGGGCTGTAAATATCTGCGGGATGTGTGATGGGATTCATAGATTGAGAGGGCAGAAGGCAGATTGAGGTAGAAGGCAGAAGTTAATGATTGGCTAAAAGGAGTGATTGCATTTTGGGTGGGCCAAAGGCCATAGTGAATGGAAGCGTACGGCCATACAGGTCTATCAGCAGTTGTTAAATTCCCAGTCTACAGGAAAGTTTCCTCAGAACTCATTCTATTAGGTATGTTTCAGTCACAGGTGACAATTTTTTGTTTGATGAGCTAATATTGTATGCATCTTTGCAGAAGTATCAATTTTACTCTCACTCTTCATTTGTTGTATATGCGTCTCATCGCCTTGTTTTGTTTTCCTGCAGTGGACATGTGTGTATGAGTTCCAAGAGGGAGCACCTCCACGGCCGCCTGTATCTCCACGCTGCTCTCTGCGACTCACGCACTACATAGAGGAGGCCAATGTGGGCCGCGGATACATCAAGGAGCTGTGTTTCAGCCCGGATGGACGGCTCATCTGCTCGCCATACGGTTACGGCGTACGTCTGTTGGCCTTTGATGAGCGCTGTGCTGAGCTGGCGGACTGCATGCCGGTGCGTACAGCGCTCCTGCGTGAGGTGCGCTCTATCTACTCTCACAGCGACGTGGTGCTCACCTCCAAGTTCTCTCCCACACACTGTCAGCTGGCCTCAGGCTGCCTGAGTGGACGTGTAGCACTCTACCAACCCCACTTTTAGCGCACACACACACACACACACACACACATACATACAAGGACATCAAGAATCTTCTGGCAGATGGTGAGGAGAAACGTACAGCCCTTAAAGGGAGTGTATGTTTTCTGGGTTTACAGTGTCAGGGTTTGAATGTGAGACGTGTAAATGAAATGGATGTTTTTAGATGATTTAATTTTGTGTGTTAGACGATGTAATCTTTAAAATTTCTAAAAATGTGTGCAGTAATGAGAGAACTAGCCATTAATCATTTCTCACAGCACGCGTTCCTGTTTGGAGTTGCATGTGGAGCGTCACAGTTGAGCTCGAGGTGCTAGTAGGATGGCAGAGTTAAGCTTTGTAGTCTTCATGCCTTTTGCTAAGCATATGACCTCACCTCCAGTTTCCGGAGCCTGGCCTGCATGTCAAATGCTGCCCTCCCCCTACAGCAGCTGGCAGCTTAAGCCAGTCAGTTCTCTTTGTGTAAAGTAGCACTGAATGTAAGCAGTCCAAGCTGTTAATGTTGTATTGGATGGAGTCTTCTGCATTTTGCCAAATGTTGGTTTTTTTTTTGTTTTTTTTTAAGAGCAGCACCATATTCACCCTTGAGCTCTAATCAGAGCTGATTTCTCTCTCCGTTTCTTACTAACTTGTCTTTTTATGTTTTGATGGGCAGCTTGCAGCCTGTGACACTAATGAAGTCATATTTTTTGGGCTCCGATTTGTAGATAGTTTAAGCAGAACGCTTGTGTGCATGTGTGCCTAAGTGTGCGGTCGAGTATGCGTGTCTTTTACTAGATAAGCTAACTGCCGATAAATGATTCTTGGTTGAGTGAGCGCTGGTGAGAGTTTACTCTCTTCCTCTCACTCTCACACAAACACCAAACTCCTAGACTGTACAGGGACAATCAACATTGTTGCCTAAATCTGCTAATCTGTTTTTATTACTCTCAGATGTCCGTATGCACACTGACAAATGACAGTTCTGAAGCATAGCCATTGTGTTCTGAGTGCTGCAGACATGGAGGACTTTGGGAGATTGTGCTTTTGATGCAGCTGTGTCGATGAGTATTTAACACTGTTGGGGATTTTTTTTAAATGTAGCCTTCAGGAGGAAATACACTGGTCAGTTCTCTTACTGGCAATGTTTGGAGCCCTCATGTTATTCAACACATGAAACATCTGGAAAGAAGGAATCGAGGAAAAGGGTTACAGAGGGAGAGACATTCCCCTGTGAAGATGTGTTTCACTCACTCGGTTACAAAATGACTCATGCTAGCACTATAATACTACTAAAGATACAGAGGTACAAAAAAAATAAAGTTGTTTTTTTCCAACTTGCTGAAGCAGTTTTTGTCTGTCTAAACCATTAGACTGTAAACATATGAACGTTTGAGATTATACATTCAACATAACCATACAGCTGTATGGAAACATGTACCTTGTTAATTGTCTGAGTTAAAAAGGTTAACAATTTAAAAGGAATAAAAATTATTCTACACATTTTGTGCATAATTTCTCTTTTATTTGCTGAGTTTAACATATTGGGGTGGTGGAGGGTGTTCTGTAACTTCCTTGGAGGTCATATTGTATATTATAATTCCCCCCAGTATGTTAACATTCAACAAATAAACACTAACTGTACATGCCAGAACTTTGTTCTCTGTGGAGGATGTGGTAAATCAACAAAATGTCATATGAACAGGGCCTCCCACACTTTAACATCCAGCTGTAAATTATACATCATAATGAATATCACTTTTAACGTAACCTATAATAATAAAGATGATGATGATAATAATGATAAACATTTGTTCATGTTTACAGTAGTCAGCAATTGGCTCAAGGGCAGTGTTTCTCAACCCTAGTCCTGGAGGCCCACTGTCCTGTTTTCCCATTTCGAAGCATGTCTGAAACAAATAAGCAGCTCATTAACAGCCCATTGCTGAGTTAAAGTGGTTTTGTTAAAGCTGGAAAAGCACTCACACTTGCAGACCAGTGTGCCTCCAGAAGCAGGGTTGAGTAATACAGATCTACGGCACATCCGTAATGTGTTATACTGCATGACTATTATATAGAAACTCCAGTAATGCTGCCTTAAAGTTTCTTTGTGATAGTAAATTAAGAAGTACCTGTAGGGTCTTTATTTATTCAAAGTAGCTGTTTTGGGCTGCCTCTGTAATCACTACACTTAGACATCTCACTTTGCTTTCTGTTTCATCTGGATTCAGATCAAGAATATTTGAGATGATAAACAAAATCATCACACAATGTGTCAGACAAGAAAGTTCTGTTTATTATTGGAATAATATGATAAGAAAAAACTCATTTAATCCATATACTGGTGATGCACAGAAGTTTGGAGTGTAGAAAACCAGCTACACTCTGATTTTTAGTGGTGAGCTCCAATAGGAGTCAGTTTTAGACATTTGCATTGGCAGTAAAAACATTCAGTGTTTAACACCTGGTCACAGGTAGACTTTTTGAGCAGAGCAGGGTTGGGCAAATTTAGTTCCCTGTTAGGGGCTGAATTCAAAGCTAGTTGGTTCTTAAGAAATAGGATCAGTTAGATCAGTGGTAAGAGGTAAAAAGGAAAAGAGTGTCCCGAGGCCAGAACTAACTGTGAAGTGTGTCTGTTCGGAAGGCTCTTTACGTGCACACTTCTTGGTCCCATCTAGCTCAGCGTTCCCCAACCTGTCTCTGTAAGCAGTGTCTGGTTCCTGTTTCTGGGCTGTCCATAGAATGTAGATGTTGTCCAAGTGTCAGTCACTTTCTCTTGGCTTTGGAGTTACGTTGCTGCTGCTCGCGGCGACGGTTCAGGATCTTGGTGCTGACCCGAAGTTTACGCATTCGTAGGGCACGCAGACGGAGCTGCTCATCCTGTGGAAGCTTCCCCCCTTTGGCCAGAATCTGCTTGATGCGTTCCTGTGGCGTCTTAGTGAGGCTGAAGTCACAGATGGTGGGTTGCAGATCTGCGCCCACTGAGCAGCGCCGGGCGGCAGGGAGGTAGCTCTCCGCCCACACAATCACCCTATACTCACCTGGGTTCAGTAAGCGCCAGTAATCACCTTCAGCAGCTACGCAGGCAAAAAAAAAAACAAGCAGAGACATTTAAATGCTGGAGCCGTGTAGACTATGCACATTCCCCAACAAGTTCAATACAAACATATCTAAGTCCAAAGGCTTGTAGACCCCACTTAATCAATGTTTCTACGGTGGCAGGTTTGCTTCAGTAACAACTTGTGCTGTTCTGGGAAGACGCTACAGTGTAAAGTTGCCACTCCAACCTCCAAAAGGTTAAGCCGATGCTTGCCAATGGGAACGGTGGCTCCCAAAATTGTGCAAATTTGCCAGCAGTGCTTTTCTATGGAGATTTGACAGGCTGTGTGTGCAACTGAGCATTATCTGAATTAACTTGCTACTGACTTATCCATGCTCCACCCACAAATATGTTCTCTTGTAGCCACACCTGAGAGGTTGGGCAAGCTTTAATACAGGACAGACATGCGACTAACAACAGTGCCAATCCTATCAAGTAAGGATTAAACCAGTGTCATCTCTTTTTGTCCATTTTAGCCTGGGGGCACATTTCAGCCAAAGTTTGTGTGTCTACTTCAGTTTTTCACATGCTTTTCCAAAATGTGCCCCTGTGATGTAACCTGACAAGAAAGGCAAGCGGATGTTTAAACAAGAATTAGAAATAAAAAATGACACAGAATATATTTTGTAACCTTTATCCTCTAGTGTAGATTAAAATCCTACACTTACTCTCTGGGTCCAACTAAATAAAAAATGATCACACATTATTTTACACTGCCTGGCCAAAATAATATATTTCTGACGAAGATTTTGTGGGCCGCCTTTAGCTTTGATCACAGCACACATTCGCTGTGGCATCATTTCCACAAGCTTCTGCAATATCACACTTATTTCTGTCCAGAGTTGCATTCACTTTCCCCCCCCAAGATCTTGTATTGATGATGGGCGATTTGGACCACTGCTCAAAGTCTTCTCCAGGACATCCCAAAGATTCTCAATGGGGTTCAGGTCTGGACTCTGTGGTCACTAATCCATGTGTGAAAATGAAGTCTCATGCTCCCTGACCCACGCTTTCAAAATTTAACCCCCCGATGAATCCCGTCTTTTTGGAATATGCCCGTGCCATCAGGGAATAAAAAAAAACCATTGATAGAACAACCAGTTTGTTCAGTATACTCAGTTTCTCAGTCTGTCCTCATTCTTTGGGCACATGACAGTGCTGAACCTGAACCTGACTTGCAGCAACCCCAGATCATAGCACTGCCCCCACAGGCTTGTACAGGAGGCACTAGGCATGATGGGTGCATCACTTCAGCCGCCTCTCTTCTTGCCCTGATGCACCCATCACTCTGGAACAGGGTAAACCTGGATTCATCAGACCACATGACCTTCTACCATTACTCCAGAGTCCAATCTGTATGCTCCCTAGCACACTGAAGCCGTTTTTGCCGGTTAGCCTCATTGACAAGTGGTTTTCTTAAGGCTACACAGCTGTTTAGTCCCGATCCCTTGAGTTCCCTTCACATTGTGCGTGTGGAGATGCTCATACTTTCACTATTAAACATTTCCCTGAGTTCTATTGTTGTTTTTCTACAATTTGATTTCACCAAACATTTAAGTGATCATCAATCATGATCAATCAAGATTTTTTTCCAACCACATTCCTTCCTCAAAAGATGATGTTTTCCCACTGTCCTTCCACTTTTTAATAATGCGTTGGACAGTTCTTAGCCCGATACTAGTAGCTTCAGCAATCTTTTCTTTTCTGGATGCATGCCAATAATTTGACCCTTCTAAAACAGATTAAACTCTTATCCACAACCACAGGATGTGTCTTGTTGACAGAGTTGTTTAACAAATTAGAAGCTAGTCACTGCATCAGTTATGGTTAAAAGATGCCAGCTGAAACATTATCAGTATTGCAGTAATTATCCAATGGAAGGCTCTTACCAGATGCTGACCTTTTTTGGCCAGGCAGTTTATTACTTTAATTTATTATCCCTGGAAATGCCAGCTCGGTGAACAGCTCAGTGTTAGCTCAGTGTATGAATTTCCCTGTTCTAACACACATACCTGATCTGATGTCATGATCCAGGCCTGCTACTTTTACAACAGCATTTGCAATGCCTTGTTTAGTGTCTTTATCCCTGATCACACCTTTCAGACCTCTGTGCACCTGAAAAGGGCAGACAGGGCAGTCCATGAGGTTGTAGGCAGGACAGTGGGTTGAAAATCAGAAGTGCACTGCACCAACCTGCTCCATGTAGAGAAGGAGAGACTCCTTGTTGTTCTCCCATTCAACAGGAAGCTCACTAGCGTGAGGAAACTTGTCACATGACAACTCCACAGTCACTTCAAAACAGTTAGTGTGCAGGTAACTGAAGTCATTCATGCCTATAAACACAGACACATTAAATTACATGTGTGGGTTGAATGCCTCTGTTAATAATGATGATGTATGGCGGAGCTTTGAGATGTAGTGTTAAATTATGAATAAATCAAACTACAATTAAACCACTGTTGTACCATTAGGAGACATGTACAGTATTATGCAGTTCCAGCTATCAAGTTTTAATATGTCACTGTACAGGAGGTATTTTCTGAGCAGATAGACAAAAGATAATCCACTTGCATAAGGAAAGTCTAGTTTGTAAAGGTTCTACCAACTTGTTCTACCTTGTAGCTACACCTGAGAGGTTCGACAAGCTTTAACACAGGACAGACAAGCAAATAACAACAGTGCCAATCCTATCAAGTAAGGATTAAATATGGTAAGGATTGAATATGATGCCTCTCTGGCAATCAGAGCACACTGGGTTCTTTAGTAGGGGGTTTAAAGACACAGGCGCTCCAACAGAGTGACTCTGGATCAGAAAGTGAATACAGATGTGTAGTATAAGATGCATAATTTGTTTTGGGAAAACGGAGGTATGTGAATCTTTTTTTGCACATTGGACTTCTGCACATTGCGTATGTATGTGGCAACATTTTACTCCATGTAATTCTGTATAATTCCTGTAATACTGTGTTTGGGTGTGATTTCTCACTTCCTGGGACAGTGTGCCAGTCAGCTCCATTAATGATGTTGTTGTGCTGCTGAAAGTCCTCATAATGGCAGATTCTGCGGTCTGGGTTTGCCATTGCCAGATTGCTGGAAGCATAAACAGCTGCCAGCCAACGAAAGAAGTCGTTATCAGCAGTAGGCGTGTCCTGACGGGGTATCCAGTCCCGTGTGCAGTCAAACGGGTAAGTGACCACCAGCTCTCCCCCATGGAGATTAGCGCTCAGGACAAACGGAATATCCTGCATCCAGTTTATTACGGCCCGGGTCTCTGGAGCAACCTTTCACACACACACACACACAAGCAAATATGCATACATAAAAACAACATATTCTTAAAAAATATACATATTTGGAAGACAAAATATCTTTTTGCCAAAAAAATGCTGATACACCCATGAAAGAAGACCAAAGGTGGACAGTTGGGACTGAAATCCAGACAGTTAAACGTTAAGAACTTGTAAGCGCAGGCTCTGTGTAGATAAATCTTTAGAAATACTAAACCATGAACTTTTGGCACAGCTTTCCAAAGGTCCTGTTGGCTACAATAAATGCAAAGAGCTTGGTCAGATTTAGATACTCAAAGCTAAACCAAACCATAGCACTGTCCTCAGTTAATCACCAAACACTCAATAAAAACACTCCCTGTCATCATCATACATCACAAAGATGAATTTGGAGTTAAGTGTGGTGAACTGTGGGTCACTACCGCGTCCGTGTATTACTTACTCCCTAAGACAGTTGTGTGATTGGGGGTAAGGTGATATTGCGGGGAGGGCCCGCACAGCTCTGTGAACATTCAGACTCACAGGAATAATGCATCACTATAAAATCCAATTTTAGTAGATCTCCATGACCATTCATCCAGAAGTCCCCAAGCGAATGTGTGTGCGCCCCTTTGTATTTGGTTTTCAAATGGTTCTACACACCACTTAAATCTCTAAATACATCTAAAATATATGTTTTTCTTTATAGGTCTAATTCTTGTGGATAGAAGTTGAACACCACCTAAGCAGAATCCCAAAAATAGACTCGCTCAACAATAACCCGCCATGGATCCGAGTCCTTATTCAATTTTGTAAATATCATCTAGAAATATCCAGTTGTTTTAAGTTAAATTCAGAATTCAGATCATATGCTCATTCCAGGTCCTTGCTCAAAAAAAAAGATATCCAACACACTACACAATGGTACATATAGCGCTACTGTTTGATCTTACTGGATAACAACATCGTGAGTGGTTTATGTGAGTAATAGATTTTGTTCCCAATTTTCATGAAGTAGATGGTGTTAGGTGAGTGTGAAATTGGTACCCGTTCACAAAATCAAAGAAAACTTTGACCTTAGTAGAAATCCGGAATCTTCAACTTTTACGGACCACCAAAACACATTGTCTCTAAAACAAGAGATGCACCCGCATATGAATGTTATATGCTGAAATGGTATATGAATAGAACTCGCTGCCCTGAGCGATTGTTTTTACTAAGCATCTTTAGGTTCAACTGAACTACTGTATTGTTATATTTATAAAGTTTAGTTTTATTTTTGAAATGTAGATCGCAACCCTGCGCAAATCAAAAATAATCCCCCAAGACATCTGCAAATTTATCAGGTAAATCTTAGCAGTATCAATCAAATCAACATTACATAAAAAACATCAAGAAAGACATGGTCTAGTAGGATCATGGGATTTTGGAATAAGAGGTTGGTTAATACTTCCACCTGTAAACTTCCATGACCCCATGATTCCTTCATCCACAATCACTAGTAAGGACATCCAGATAGATGGCTAAAGTTGAATAATAATTTACTAGTTATACAGTATTAGTTGTAACTTAAATGCTATTACTATTTGCATTGCTATCAAGTGATTTCCGTGACTGTACTGATAGTGTTCCTTCCAGTAATAAATCCATCTCTTCTATTCAAGAATCATACGCCCTTTCTAACCAAATTTTTTAACAATCATGCTAACCCTTTACAAATATAACCATTTAATTTTTTTAAATTAACATGTAATAAATTATTGGACTGAAATTGTCTGCAATAAAGATTTTCTATTAATTTTAATCACCTTAAACTCAAATATATAAGTCTACAATAGTCATATAATTAACTAACAAAACATTTAAATCATATCTCAGGAATTACATTACACATTCCCAAGGTATAATACACTCGTCTTCCAAAAAGAATAAGTGGCACCAAAACTAATGTTTTTGCAACTCACCCAGAAGGATAATACAAAACATGGTAAGCTGTGGACTGGGATACGAGTTACACACGTTATACATTAGTGAGACATTACAAAATATTAAAATTATCAAAGTATAATAATCACACGAAAATCCCACCAAAACCACACCCAGTCGCAGATGTGACCCGCAAGCAATGCAAATTGGGCTTCTCAACATCACAGCATCAAAATATGTGCAAAAATGGCGGGAGTCCCACACCTCGTTAATTTTTATTATTATTATTAGTTACCAATAAAAAGAAAAAAAAACTCAAATAAAAAAACAAAACATCGGTGTCCACCAAAAAAAACACGCAACAACAAGCTGTTGAATGAACCATATAACAAATAGATCGTTCGCGGAGTGATGCCCTGACACCCTTATCCGTCAAACACAGCTCTTGTCAAATCAAAAGAAAACACAGCGTATCTACTCCAACAAATGGCCAAACTTTTATCCACAGAGCAGAGGCCAAAAACCTGTGTTTCAATTTTGAAAATGGAACCTGTTCCAATGTGCGCTCAAATCATTGTCCTCCCAAGCCAGAAAAAGGGAGACACGTTTCTGTCTTTAAATTTAAACCGTATATCAAATATTACCCTAAAAGTTTAGCCTATGGCTCTTACCCCAAGCACCATTATCTGTTGGCCACATTACAGTGTCCTTCATACATGCTATAGCTCGCATTCTCATATTGTTACCGTACACCACTACGTAAACAGCATCTATCATGGTGTTCGATATGATCAGGCATAAAAAGTAAAAAATCAACACAAATGGAGATACATGTTTTTCTTTGTGACTAGTGACCAGAATAGTTATATCATACTTGTTGCATATATCAACCTACTGGAAAAGTGGCTGCACACGAATTTGGAGGACTGCAATGCAATGCACCGACCATTCATAACTGCAACTGCCTTCTTCTAAACAATGCCATCCCTGAATCCCCGCGTAACAGCTTAAAGACTAAGTCCAGTGAGTGTCCTATGGGCCAGACTAATCATTGGAGTTTGATTTCAGACATAGGTCATCCGGTCCATCTTTAAGTGAAACGAGATTCCTTGCTTGCTTGATAAACCTTGGTGGAGACAAAAAAATCCCAAAACCCCCAATCCACGTGTGGAGGGCATCCCATTGCTCAAGGCAAAAACCCAAGATTCAACAAAAAGTTTCCTCTCAAGGCCTGGTGGTTTCTCCATCCTCCATACCATACCCATGATAATCTGCAGGAACATAGCATGAGAATAATTCCAAGTGCGCATGGGAATAAGGGATTAATCATCAGGAATAAACTAACTTCGTAACATTAGTGATACGGACGTCATGCATTGTTGTGATTAAGCACCATGAATTGGTCCTATACTGAGTAGACTCTACTCTCTGTGTATTGTTAGCGTCAGTAAAATAATCCACTTGCACAATATAATTTTTATTTTTCTTCCTGGTAACCTTTAACTTTCTTCCCTAAATAAGACACTGCATATCCCACCACTACTTCCCTATCTGGGTTCAGCTTTTCTTTTCTATGACTAGTTGTATTTTTAGAGTACCACCTTAAACATTCCACCACACTGTAGAATAATAACTCCTGATTCTACAAGGGTGTAACAATAAACTTAAACACAATAAAAGAACTTATAAAAGTGTGGACTAATAAAATCTACGAAAACTTCAGTGATCACAGAGCCGATAAACAAATCCTATTCATTTGTTTACCAACAAATAAAAACCAGAGTTGTTGTCATACATACTGGTTTGCATCTAGTTGTGGTTGTAGTAGAAACTTCATCGGCATAGGGATCTAGATACAGGTTGCTGACTTTACTTCATTTAGTCTGTTGTCGCAACTCCTGGGGCAATCCCACATTATGTTTGATTGATGTTCAGTGGAATCGTTATGGTTTCAATTGTGCAAATGACAAACTGCATTAAAGCCTACACATTAACGACCTAAAAGCCCAAGCACGGAAAAAAAGGCTCAGAACACCTGTGACACAGGAAAATGGATTAAAAATAACAATAAGGCACAAGACGCGCATCACACACAACACATCAAATCACACACACTAGGCACCAGTACATTCTCACCATCAAATGTACAACTAAAGCTATGATCAAAGTAGCATTAAATTGAACGTATAGTAGTTAATGGTACAAAGTCTGTGGCCTTTTTTTTTCACCAGAGTTATCAATAGACTTTTATATGATCTCAACTTAAAAACATTCTTTCAACATGCTCCTGCAGCCTCCCCTTTTTACCTTCTCATATGCCATCTCATATCCATCAGGGTTCATGGATGGTAAGAGGTGGATGCGCGTGTCTTTCACCAGCCGAATTATTCTCTGGTTTCCTCGTTTGTACTCTGGTACAGATAGTATTTAGAACATACAGATTCACAATACAAGTCCCATCTAACCCTGACCAAAAACCTCATTTCCAATGCATCCCCAGCAACAAATATGCGGAATTCTAGGCATCAACTATCCATATATAAAACAAACCGAAACAACTGGTACCCCGTCCTAAAAAAACTTTTTTCGTATACTAAAGGGAATAGTATAAATACCTATGAGTATTATCAGCGTATTTTTCCGTCAAATAAGCGATAAGGCTGGCTCAACATATAAATATTTCATAGAAAACATTGTGTCGTGACCAGTCTCAGATGCAACGCCTCGTTGTTTATTCTTTTTTTAGAAATTTCTGGGCGCAATCTGTAGCATGTTATCTCTCTGGCTTACTAATATATAAAACAACTAACCATTGGTGACATGAAGTGTAGTCAACACAGGGCAAATTTAACTTGAACTGTCCCCCCTTTTAACACTAAACCAATCAGCACGTGCGGCCTGTATAGCCCGAGAAAATCCCTGGTGTAATGTCTGTTATTGGACAATAGGCTGAATAGAGGCTTGATATATATTATTGATGTGCCTCATAGCCCCAGTTTATACAAAACCAACAAGCAATCTACTCTAAAAATCCATGTCATACCTAAAGTAATCAAATACCTGCACAGCTCAACAAATGTCTGTGGTTGTGTCATTTTATTATAATACACATATTTACAGTCATATTTAAAGTACAAGATCTCCTATATGTAAATTTTGTCTAGTAAAAAGTAATTTAAGTGGATTGGGAGATACAAAATGATATTATATAGAAATTGGAGATCACAACTCTCGATTCTCTCAAGTCTGGGGTAAAATGGACCCAATATCAACAAGCCAAATATATAAGGATCTGTTTATAACTGTTTAAATTTACTCAGGATAAAGCAAAAATCCATATAAGCCATAAACGTATAGGTACATAACTTAAGGTGCTTTGATACGAAATTATCATTAAAGACTAGTCCTTTGTAGATGATCTATCAACGTCTAACACCTAGGCCCAGAACATAACTTCTTAACATACCTTGTCCTGGGAAATCAAGAGTGTGGATCGAGAGGAGTGAAGCTTTTGCATCTTTGGATACCTTACCCAACTCCACCTCGTACAATCAACGTGGTAAGAGAACGAATGTGTTACTTAGAAAACTGACGCAAACTGGCATCCTTGTATCTATTAAAGCTTAATTCCTTGAAATTATACAAACTAGTCTCCTACCCCTTTGTCTTGTTAAACGAACGATTCTCGACAATTTACCTGTAAAGTTCTTTAGTCATGAAATCCTTACAAACAGGTATAAGTGCTTAAGAACAGAATCTACCGACGGCTACCCTCTCCCTCCCTTCCTATCTGCTATCATGAACCAAATCACACAAAGAAAAAAAGGTGGCAGAAACCACAAGAAAATCAGTGCAATTTCTTTATTAAGTATCATAGCGTAATACATTGAATCCTGGCTTTTTCCTTCTTAGAAAACCAAATAGAGACACAACCTTTTACTTAGTGAAAAGTTACTGGATATATTGGCAGGCCCAAAATATTCGTTGTTATACTCGCCACTGTCGATTAGTAATGTAACCTTTTTTGAATTCTTTATTTTTCCAGTAAACTGTTGCATTTTGAAGTATTTATAACCTATCATATCAAAATAATCAAATAGTTCCCCTTGATATTTGTAATAAATGATTTGTCAATTTTTTGATACCCTGAACACAAACACATAAACATTGATCGTTTGTCTCCTAAGAAAACATCCATATAAGAATAATTACACAGACTGTGGTTACACCATACCTGCCTGATGCGAATTAATGTATGATTAACAATTATGGTTTTTAGAGTAGACAAAGGGTGTGCTAAGATGTGAGATTATAGGATAGTATGTAATTGATGATTCATTTGACTGAAAGATCGATGGCGAAGAAGCACATATGCGACGGTGTTGGTTGTAAGGACCAAAATTCTCGTTGTCCGAAGAGGAGGTAAATACAGTTGTGGAGGTATTATACGTCCACCATTTTAATCTCTACTACAAATTAAACAAGAATCCACACGCAGTGTGGTCTGATGTCACTGTTACAGGAACGAAGTACGGAATAAGGACCAGTACAATGGGTATATTTGTCATTGAGCCCTTCGGTAGAAGCTAGACTCCGAATGTTTAACCAAGCATTGGATATAAGAAAGATTGTGAGACTAGTTAAGTTTCTCTAGGACTAGTTGCACCTAGGTCCAATCGAACGGCTCAAAGGTCTGAAGGTTCTAACGGAGCTACTTTAAATTGTTATTTACAGAGTATGTGAAAGCCATTGTATTATATGCATGGAGAGAAAGTTTGGAAAGTTTCAGCGAGGAGAGTAGTTTATACGAAGTAGGGGGGCTACTAAGGCTACCATGGACTTCTCTACATATCACTGCAGCGGAGATAATCTTCTTTCGAGGTGTAATGGAGATCAAACATCAATTACTGACAAAGGAAATAACACTCTATATGATTAGGAGTGTCTATTACCGGAAATGAAGGTAGAGTGACTGATCTAAAGGCCTTATGCTTAGAAAGATTACTACCACCTATCAAGTAAAAGCTTTACCATAGATTCCAGAGTATTAATGATAAGACTGAAATAACTGATAGTTTATGAGAAGAACTGACTTCTACTACCATGTTCATAGATGTCTCCAGGTAAATTATTTGCGTCTGAAATCTCCATCAGACATAAAGGAGTGATTTAAGCTCCAAGTGTTAAGCTCTTTCCAATAGTGTTGAAGAATTATCGGGATATAATGGTTGCGGTCTATATTGAGGTGGGGTATAAAACACTACATTCAAGAATCAGCCTGGCCTTCATTTAACTGGCATACGAGAAACAACTTGATTCTTCAGTGTTCTAGTATCTGTGGGTCATAATTTCTAATGATGTGACTGTTAAGACCGGAGAGTCACTTAAACAGTTTTCAAGTAATGTTATCTATCAGCGTTGGCTCAGCTGCTTATTCTAATCATCATTGGTAGGCTCTATGGTTAGTTCTTGAAGTCTATATTTGTATCCTGATTAGTTTACTCACTTTTCAGGAAGGCTCCAACAGGGATTCAACTGTGATCAAGGATCCTATATACCCACCATCCCAACAGATGCTCTACTTCTGAGAAAGGTCACTGCATAGAACTTATAAAACGTGACCATACTTGTCCTTTGAGTATAGTCAATGTGATTGTGCGGGTGATCATTTGGGAACCTGGCATACGGGGCGCGCCAGAGTTAAGATTTCAAGAATCGCCCTAAAGGGCAAGTATACAGAAAATGCCCTTACCTGAATCCAAACGTCTGTGGGGTTGAATGCGGATGAAAACTCGAAGCTAATAAAACTCTAGCTCCAGTGAACAGAAGCCTTTCAAAGTGGTCAGTCCATTGTTTGGAGAATACCAGCAGCTTCTTTGTTTGATTGGTATGGCTTCCTTTTCTTAATGAGAGTTTGGGTGTCTGATTTTCTCCTCTCTCTCAAAGATGAAAGGACTCTTTATGGCTTTGGTCTACCATGTCTGGCATGCTCATTACGAGTGCCAGTATCCCCATTACTTTTTAAATAACTTACATTTTTGGAACAGTTTTGGAAACCCCTCTGCTTCTACTAATTTTCTTTGACTTTCCCTTTCCTTATGCAGGTACAGGAATCTCTTATATCTGGAAATTGAATAAATGAAGGGTGGTATCTCAAATTGTCATATGTACCATAACTCTAAACTTTCTAAAAATCCTTCTGCACCATGTAACAACATGCAGGAAAGGACTCTGGACTGGTGGCATCACAAAAGGTTTTGTATATTTAGTACATGTAGGTAAACACTCTGAGCCCTACTCACCGCTTCTTGCGATCCATTCATGCAGGGGCTCCAAGTTTCTGTGTCATTACTGAACTGCACCTTATATGTAGTAACCCAGTTCAGGCTACAGACACATGCACACATAAACAGAAAATGTAAAAAACACAAAAGGAACAAAGATCTAAGATAAGAAAATCTTTTCACTACCCAGTTTGGTAGTTGTGATAGGGACTGATAATTGACATTGAATGCCTGAGAGGAATTCTGTGTGATTAGTGAAATTAACATTTTGAGTGAAACACCAAAGCTGACCTCCAGATTGAGTTCCTGCCCTGCAGGATGACCCCAGTGAAGAGAGTTAGCCTTAGAGAGTCCAGCTGCAGCCACTGCTCCTGATCTTCTAGACCAGCACACCACGCTCCATCATACTCATCTTCATCCTCTAAACCTGACTACACACACACACACACACACACATGCACACAACCACGCACACACACACGCACACACACCACACACACACACACGCACACACACCACACACACACACACAGTTTCACTCCTCTTCTCTTCCAAGTTCTGGCTAAACATAAGATCATAAGTTTAGCCTATATATTTACACAGCTTTGTCTTCTAGACCCGGTCTTTAGGGGCGAGCAAAGTATTGATCATATTTAATATCATGACACATCTATCATAGTAGATGGATGGATGGATGGATGGATGGATAGATAGATAGATAGATAGATAGATAGATAGATAGATAGATAGATAGATAGATAGATAGATAGATAAATTTAGCAAGTAGTAGTAGATCTTCCACTTAGCATTAATAAAATCAATAATTTCCAATATAATAAAGACCTCTATAAGAATCTTATAGCATATTTGAACACAAGATACTGCAGGCTAGTGCAGATGTATTATAACCTACTATAAGACTGTCATAAAGCCTGAGCAGAAATAAAATCAGTGACCAGATAATGACCAGTTATTAGTCTCAACATTAGTGAGCTCTTTTGAGGGATGCTCCAACAGAACAGGCTCCTAAGTAGCGAAGTTGTTTACAAGTGATGACTGGGGCATCGGTGTCGTAGTTGACTTGTGTACTTATTTTGTAGCAAGCTACACAAAGATTGTACACTGCAGTGGCACTGATGTGGGGTGTTGGTGTGTGGAGTGTTTAAACACCAGTGTCCTGAGCGCCTATACACAAATGCTTCACATTTCTCATCACGCTCCTCATCACAACTGCCATCATAAACATCATTACCTTTCTTCCACACACACATAAATTCAGCTAACCTGTATGTTGAGGCGTCCACGCTGGGGGCCCAACCCACTGCTCAGTGATGAGGACGCCTGCAGCTGGTGATCAGACACCCGCAGAGACTTTAGTCCCACTGGTGGACAGTCTGGAGGGAGAGGGGGTGTAAAGTGAGCACTCATGGCAGAAATACATGATGAGTTAGTCATTAACTGGAAGAAGGGGGCTACTTACAGAGAAATGACAGATAACTATGAAGGAAAGATTAAATCAGGATCATGTTATTTATGACTTTGTTTTGAATAATTTTATTCTCCCAATTGAGTTCGCCTGTAATCAAATACAGACACAAGGCTTAAGAAGGGATTTTGGTCAGTAAAGAGTTTTGGAGCCAAAGCAGAGGTGATGTAACAGAGCATTTATTCTTGAATATGTGTGGCCACCTGATATCCTCTAGGACTTAAAATCATGTGTTCAGGCTGTGTATCAAAACATCAATCCACTAATCGAATTAACAGTTTATTCAAATATTTCAATATAGTTTTTTTTTAAGATTCAAAATCATGTGGCCAAACGTGTTAGCTTGTAAAAACTTGTCATGAAGTTAAACCCTCTGTAAAATATCTGTTCAAATCAGCCCCCGAGAGCCGTAGACACATGCAAGAAAGCAGTGCATCATAACTGCCTCCAGCTGTGCGGATATAAAATACTTTCAAGTAAGTACACAATGAAGACTCACTTCCTCCTTTGGAGCACTAAATAACCTCATTAATGCACCATTTTTTTGTGAAGCAAGCCCAAACAGCCTGTACCTGTGATTAATAGCCACTGCACATTATCATGCTCATATCTACAACTATTCATACCAGTACATTATCGCTTCCCAGTTATCTGAATCTTCGTCAGGCTGTTGTGGACACTTTCTGTTGAGCTTTTCTCATGAACCAAAACAGTGCACAATTCAGAGGTTTGAAATGACACCAGCCGGGAGTCTAACTAGCTTTTTTCATGTCTGATATTACAACGTTAAGTATCTGCCGATAATGATACCAATCTGACGCTTTTCCTAATCCGTTTATTATACAATAATCTTTTTGGAGATTAAAAATTCAGTCACTAAACGTGTTAGCTTGTAAAAACTTTGTCATAAAGTTAAGCACTCTGTAAAATAGCTGTTCTAATCAGCCCCCAAAAGCTGTACACACTTGCAATAAAGGAGTGAATCTTAACTGCCTCCAGCTGTGCGGTTTTAAGTATGCCATGAAGACTCATTTCCTCTTGAGCAATACCCACTGAAAAACCTCATTAATGCACCATTTAATTGTGTGGCAAGCCCAAACAGCCTGGATTACCTGTCACTGCACATTATCATGCTCATATCTACTACTTCTTATATCTGTAGATTATCACTTGCCAATTATGTGAATGTTTATTAGGCTGTTAAAGACACTTTCTGTGGAGCTTTTCACATTAATCAAAACAGTGCACGATTCAGAGATTTGAAATGACATCAGCTGAGAGCCTAACTACCTTTATCATGTCTGGCACTGATAGTACAAGCTTGGGCATCAATCTTTTACTTTTCCTAAACTGTTATTAATACATTAGCCTTAATGCATTTTGCTTAATAAGCCAAAAACATCATGTTGAAATTGTGAAACAAATATTGTCCCTCCCTAAAGGAAGAAATACCCAGCACACAGCATGACTCAGTTATGCAACACTGCTGTTTATTTATTTATTTATTTATTTATTCCAGCTTTTCACACACAGAACTTCTGATGGGTTAGCACCATCAAACCATCGCCTTGAAATTTAAAGTGCAAAAAACTCTGTGTAAAAGTTTAGGAAAGCATGCATGTGATAGTTTAGGGATTGTTTCGGATTATACTTCTTTCACTGAAATTCAATCCATGGATTTTAGCCAGTATAGTATTGGGGCAGTCCTACTCCTATTCTTCTTTCCTAACGCTAGAGGTCTTTCCAGAGAAGAATGCAGAATGGTCTCTAGATACCCTGTCAGGACCACACACACAAATAAACACCAATCAGAAACAGAAAAGAAAGAAAGAAAGAAAGAAAGAAAGAAAGAAAGAAAGAAAAACTTTAGACCAGCATGGAATTAACAGTGGTCCATGCTGGTTAATGCTGGTTAGTGCTGGTTGACCATCAAAACCTCAAATCACATCAAACACAACAAAGACTGGTCACCAGCAAGCATCATGCTGATCTGCAGTTTGTCTTCTTTTTTTATATATCGGGGTAAATAACTGCCATTCCCACCCCCCTCAGAATCAACCCAGTTCAGAGAAACTGCTTATTCAGCAGATTTCCCAAACAGCATGCAAGTCAAAAATCCCAGGTCCACTTCTCATGCTCCCCACTCAACCACCCACGCACCCCTATCCCAACAGACTGGGGGAACTCGCCGGGTTTGCTTGTGTCCTCCTTCTTCTCATGAAGCTCAGGGACCATCAGCTGCTCCTCTTCTTTGGTCTTATTGAATTTCTCATCATTGGAAAATGATTTTCCATCGCTGAATGCAGTGTCCGTCCCATTGCTTTCGACGGTGCCGTTTTTAAACGATGTGGAGACCTCCACGAAGCACAGCAGGATCGCCAGGCTAATGCTTTGTCCGAACATTCTGCCTCTTCAGCCCAACTTTCGGGTCAAGAAAGACTTTAAACGCTGGAGCCCACAATGAACGCCCCAGTAACCTAATACTGCACTTACCGTAAAGCCTGTAGTAGCTGGAGCACTCGCTGCGCAGATACAACCTAATTTACTGCCACGCAAATAAATCAAGTCTCCTCCGCAGTGCCGGTCAGTATGTTAGTGTTTATGGTCAAACAGTTAACATGACCGCAGATTTAGACGAAGCACAGAGAGCGTGCTGCACGAAACACAAATATCTAGATGTCAGGGATCTATAAAAGGGATCCCTACTAGATACCATCAAACCAGCAAGTGTTGTGTTCTGGTGCTGGTATGCTGGTCAACCAGCATGACCAAATTGGGTACCCAGCTATAGCACCTCAGACCAGCACTAGACCATCTTAAACCAGAATGGAAAGCATGCTGGTCTATGCTGTTTTTATTTCTGCTGGGATATAAGCTCTAATTTAGTAAATATAATTATATAATATATAACCAGATCTAAAGGTAACAATATAGTGACGTGTTCAGTGCCATCTATACGTTTCAGAAATCATGCAAAACACTTCTCAGGGCAGCTGCGGTCTCTGTGGGACAGGAAATGATGAATAAATGTAAGTTTAACCCAAATCTGTTCTACCAGCCTGTAAAAATGAATGTGTACTAGCCTGCGGAACTCACACTATTAAGATTAGTCTATAGCATACATTGTGTAGTATTGAGGCACAGCCATTGTCTTGTTTTCTGTAGGACTGACTGGTGACCTACCAGTACCTTTAGAAGTGGTAGTAACCTGTAACTAGTAACAGCAATAATGTTCCTGGGTAAAACTGACATAATGCTTATTACACCGTCTGAAAGCAGTTAAAATGATGTTTTCTCCATGAACATTATCTTTAGCTCTATATTATAATTGTAATCAATATTTAATATAACCACTAGTTTAAATATTTAAAATAAATCTTAAAAACTTTGCTTTGGGTCAAATGGACCCTTTCATTTGAGACCACACTAAATGAGCCACATGTATTATTCAAAAGCAATTTTTTTGGTATTAAATAGCTCTTTAAAACAGGAACATCTGAACAAGAAAGAAAGAAAACTGTGTAACTGTGTGTGTGTGTGTGTGTGTGTGTCACTAGTTGAAAGGTTTAGGTAATCATGTGTCTCAAACCCGAAAAGAAAACAAATCAGTTTGGGTCCAAATTTTGGTCTAATTTTTACCCTTTGTAGCCTCAATACTCTCTGCTGGGTCAAACAGACCTTTAAATATGTAATATAAACAATAATATACTGTAATAAAAAACATTGTGTTATTCAGGGACAAAAGCTGCAAGTTTGAGTTTAACACAGCAGTTTGGAGAGCTACTGTTAGCCGAATATCAGCTGTAGATAAAACTGTACTTGATTTTGCTCTGTCTACTTCTGTTGGATTTACATTTCAGTCCTGGAGAAGCAGAAACATTGACAGAGGGACTGTTTATGTTGTTGATGTTGTTGTTTGTTTAGTCACAGTGTTTTGTATGTGAAGGAGAGCCACCCTCAGGGTGAAGCGTGTGACTACTGATGGTCATTTTACTAACCAGCTGGCATACTAATGACCAAGAAACCTAACAACCACTTGGGACATCATAACAAAGCCCTAGTTACACCTTTACAACTACCCAGGACACCACAGAAATGGCCTAGGGGCACTGCCGCAAACACCTGGAATACATTTGTGAAGTCAGCTTAAAGTTAATTCATAGCTGTCCCTAGCTCCATTTGGTAATATCATCTATTATCAGTCCCACATCAGGAACTTACTGCCACTTACTGAACGTATAAGATCAATCTTATGGATACAGTAACAGGACTTGATTACAACTCATGAAGAGAGTGTGATTAGCAGATCTCCAGAAAGACAGAAGCTTCGAAATGAAGTGATACTGCAATATTCATGTTCAAAGGTCAGCGCAGGCCACACATGATAGATTTACAAGACAGAACACAAGAGAGGACATTTGGACGACACATGGGCCGTAAAGCACTGACGCTAACTACTTTTAGAACAGTGAGAGTGGGATATGTAAAACATCCTGATTATTTAGACTCACTTTGATTGTGTTAAAGTTGAGTCAGCTTGTTGAACTTTAAGCCACATTCAGGAACATACTAGCTGGACGCTTTGCTCTCCACCACTGCTACTGCTCGCCTCCTACTCCAAAAGAATGTGGAGGAGTGGAGGGAAGGACAGCAGCAGAAGTAAAGTAAGACTTTTTGGTAAGACTTCCTGAGTGAAACATGCCCATGTATCCTCCAGTGTTTACAGAAGACAGGCATCGATTACTGGGTCCTGAAAAAGATGATGAGCCAAAAAGCAGTAACTCTGGGGTTTTTGGACCTTGCCATCAAAGTATTGAAAAAAATATATATAAAAATACAAGAATTCTTTCAGAATCTGCACATCTGCATATTTAAAAGTGTGCATTTATTTAGGACACAAGAAAATAAAAAGGTTTTCTTGATCATTTTCCTATGAGAACATATGGGGGTTCATCCAGAACTCTAACCAGACAGCAGTCCATCTCCTGTAGGGCTACTGCAGGACAGGATTCTAGCACTGCTCATGCAGAAATATTTAGACACTCATCCTTATATCTCTTAGTACACAGGGTCAAAAATACAGTATACACAATCAGCCGCAATGTTAAAACCACCTCCCTGTGTCTACACATTCTCCATTTTAGTTACACTTACTATATAGAAGTTACTCTAGCTCTACAGTTACAGACTGTAGTTCATCCCCACATACTTTATTAGACCGCTTTCACCCTGTCAGGACCCCCACAGGACCACCACAGGGTAGGTATCATATGGGTGGTGGATCTTTCTCTGCACTGCAGTGTGTTAGTGTGTGTTGTCTTGGTGTGAGTGGATCAGACACAGCAGTCCGTCACTGCTGGAATGAGAATAATCCACCAACCCAAACTATCCAGCAAACAGCGTCCTGTGATGAGCTGCTTTACAACTACAAGGTGGACCAGCAAGGTAGGAGTGTCTAAAAGAGTGGACAGTGAGTGGACACAGTGTTTAAATACTCCAGCAGCACTGCTGTGTCTGATCCACTCACAACAGCACAACACTCACTAACACACCACCACCACGTCAGTGTCATTGGAGTGTTGAGAATGATCCACCACCCACCAAAATAGTACCTGTTCTCTGGTGGCCCCTAAATTAAATCTAAAATATATCTCCAAAAAGTGTGTTCTCTGTAAAAGGGTGTGTACATATTTTCATTTCAGCAAAATCAACAAAAAGTCATTTGTCCAGAGATGCTAAGATTTTTGTATATAGCTGCAGATACGTCCTTGATGTAGTATCTTTATATGGTAAATGAAGATGTATCATATACATAACTCCATCTAGAAGTTTTCAACGTTTTTTTTTCTCGCACTGTTTTTGCATTAGTCATAAGCACTCCGTTTTGTGTTGCCTGTTTGTGCTCCAAACGGACGCTTTCTTACATGTACATGCAGTGAAAATCACCAATCTGGCAACGCAGTGATGCGTCTTCCGTTTCGATCTTGAAAAAAAACAATAAACTCGCGCGCGGACTCCTCCCACTCACGAATGGCGGCTTCCTACGAGTGGGAACTAGAACGGTCGAATACGGATGTTTACATACATGTTTGGAAACGAGTGGTCGCTAACTTTAATGAAAATGTAGTAGAGGTATGGGCACAGTTCTTCTTATCAAACACCAGGGAACGTCGTTGAAGCGACAAGCTAATTCCTCTGGTTATCTACTGTTATTAATTAGCAGGCTATCTGGCTAACACGAGCGGCTAACGCTAGCAACAACATACACAGCGATAGTTTAGTTAATTTCACTATTTAAAGAAAAGGTACATAGTTTAATTTAAAAACGACGTGCCATACGCTGGACTAGCTGTTTGCTGATACACTTTTTTCTTCACTCATGGAAGTTACGTTAGCTGAAAGACTAATGTTACATAAAGCCGCCAGACTGATTAGCTAAGCCGGCTGATTGGCTGCTGTGGTTATTTAGCCTGTGGTGTTTATCCAGTCCAGGGATAGGAATCCAGCTTCCAGGTATGTAGCAGCTCATTATTATATAGTATGGCTTTACTTGTTGCTGCTTAGAGGTGTTGCAGGCTGCATTGCTTAGGAAAGACCAGAATGGGGTGTCGTTACAGTTCCGTTTCCCTGCAGAGAGCAGTATAGTTACGAAGGTACGATAGGAAGACAGAATGACAGAACAGTTTGGGAACGTTTACAGTGCTAGTTATTGGTCCGAGAGTGTGAAGTTGATGTTTCAAGCACGTAATAGAGTAGCAGAAGAACATTTCTACCAACATGAAGCTTTTCTTTCAACGCTTTGTTGAAACACATTTAGTGAAGATCATTTCTGGGGCACGGTTTATACGATCTGCTCTCTACGATGAATAGTGCTGTTCCCTGTCTTGAGCTGTCAGTGGGCTGACTGTTGATCAGTACAATATGTGCCAGCCTCCATCTCCTATTAGCCATTAATGATCCTATGTCAGCCGCTGTCCCAACACTGCTGTAATGGGTGTTTAACAGAGGAATAGTTCAGACTGAACTAAACTGAGGCAGGGAAAATGTGTTAGTATGTTTAGCACCTACCATTTCCTCTTGAAAGGCA
Organism: Prochilodus magdalenae; assembly: GCA_024036415.1. Taxonomy (NCBI): domain Eukaryota; kingdom Metazoa; phylum Chordata; class Actinopteri; order Characiformes; family Prochilodontidae; genus Prochilodus; species Prochilodus magdalenae. Next base: position 284,431 of record JAMWET010006368.1, on the reverse strand, counting down.
AAATTCAACAATTGTTTTAGACGAATTTAACAGGTGGATTTGCAAACAGTCATTGCAAAGACTTGCAGGTCATTTCAAGAAAAAAAGAATCTTTAGCAGGAATCACCAATAGTTCGTACAAACCTCTCACTTCTAAAAACAAAAAAAAAAACAAATGCTGAAGCGGTAGATGAAATACCTAAAACCAAATATTAATACATATGACCAGCATATATTTATTATATATGGTCATACCAAACATGTCAAACCATGGACATGAGCGTATTTACCACTCTCCACAATTGTTTTTGAACTTTACCTCATGATTGTTGGGGACTGAAGATGCCAATTCATTAAGGCCATTTTACTGTTATTCAAGTCCTCCGGTATCTGGTGACACGACAAACTATAATATGGGTTGCGACTCGGTTTGTTGGGATCTATTGCGGTGCTGTAAGCAAGGCAATATATTGCTATTTTGCTGTTGTAACCTGCAGAATGTGTCTTGGTGTTGTGTTGTCGGAGTGAGTATGGATGTTTCTGAAAAACACATTATCTAGAAAACACCTTTTTGTTCCAAAATGTATATTTATAATTTTTCTTATGTTTATTTACAATTATCAGTATTAATGGTTCCTTCACAGATGTGCAGCATTGGTAATATTACACATTGTAGTATATGCAACACCTAAAATCCTTGCAATTGCTCCTTAAGGAATGCTGTGCTTAAATGTATTTGTTGATTAACTATACCTGGTAAAAGTGTCCACCTGAGGTAAGGGGCAGTTAGCCTGGTCGTGATAGTTCTACAACCCTTTTATTACCAGATTGTTTCGTAATACTAAATAGTTCTTTAACCAGCTGTGCATAATAGCATTAGTTATATCATAAATAAATAAATTAAAAATACTTTTATTATAAAATATTACTTGAAGCTGTTGTTATTTAGGCTGTAATCCTGCAGCTTTTCTATTTCTGATTTTGTAATGAGTGAAATTATTGAGATATCCTCTGACGAACCAGGACTAGAAATATTTTTGAAGGCAATGTATAACAATAAATGTCTTGCTGTTCTCTAATGCTCATTCCAAACATATATTACAGAGTATTCCTGATATTTTCATATGCACCTAAAACATATGCTAAAATGCCTCTTGTTCTGTACAGATGACCTAGGAGACCTCTAAGGACAGAAAGTTTTGCTTTCGTCAGTTAAAATGAAAAGTAACCTCAAGCAGCACATCACCTCTATGGGTGAGGGATGCTTTTCAGCCAAGTTATAAATACTTAACTGAGCGCTTAAATTCATTGGCTTACTAGCTGTCTCACATAAAACATATCTGTATGAAATATATAAAGTAATCTACACATTATTGCTAAATTAATAATGGCTTTGGTGATTACTGGGATGTGGTGCTGTGGCTATCTGCTCTTGCTAACTGAATGGGTTTGTAATGCAAAGACCTGCATGTTTGATGCTTGGGTACATGTCTTCAAGATTCAACAAATAAATAAAATTCCAAACATTCTAGCTTTGCTGTCTTTCAGGCTGGGTTCTTCAATTTCTTGTATTTGGATATTAGTCATTTTGAATGCATGTGCCAAAGCTACAAAGCAAATTTACACCAAGTCTTTCCTTTTTTCTATTTCAGTGAAAGACATAATTCCACTTGGTGTTCCGCGGCGCAACAGCACCAGTGAGGCAAGCACGTCTCACCTGGTGACACGCCGCCCATCTCAGGACACTGACCAGAAGAATGTGAACACTCTGGGAGTCTTAAACCCACTGCCAAAACGCATGCTGCCCCTCAAAAGTCCTGAGCTGGAGCACACAAGTACGTCTGCTGTAGCCTCATCTTCAGGCTCCAAAAAAGGCTCTGGAGGAGGCCAGGACGGACTCTCCAATAACAGTGTGCTCATGAGAAAACTGCAGATTAACAACAACAACAACAACACCACTCACTCCAGTAAAGATGGGTCACTCCAGTCTGCTGCTAAAAAGCGTGTTTCATTGCAAAGGACAAATTCATACAACAAAGACAAAGAATTTGCCTTGGCTTTTTGTAAGCAGTTAAACGAGAATCTCAAGGTACTTGGCCAAATATCTGTTGCAGAGATTGATATTTCTTTGATCTATAATTTTTTCCCTCTAATCTGTGCTCTTTTTGCATTGCACTAGACTTGTATATACTTTGTTTCTATATCAGATGAAGAGTATGTCTCGGTGACGAGCACACATTATGACTGTATATATTCTTCAGTTCATGTTCATGAATGACAAAATGTTTCTTAAGCTTCTTATTAACTTCTCTTTCTTCTCTCTTGGTTATTCTCTGATATTTAGGTCGGAAAGGCCATGTTGCACTCAGGGAGCCCCCAGAGTCCTGTGTCTCCCTCTGTGTATAGGCCTTTATCTGAGAGGCGTGTTTCGTCGGCTTCTCAGAGGGAAGTTGGGATCTCTGGCAGCAGTCCGGAGCAGCAGAATCAGCATCCTGCTGAAAATGAGGACAGGCGGCTGAATGGGGATCACAACTCTTCTTCACTCAGCCCTGTTTCATCATATCCAGTAAGTGAACTTTGTAAGAGACTGTAAGAAATGATGAATAAAAAGTAATTATTAACTGACCGATACTCACATATTCAGGTATAGTTAATTTTTTTGTTTTGGTTATTAAAGGCATTATCCATACAGTGTGAAAAGCATGTTGTGTTGGATGAAGTGTGTTTTAAAGTTATTTATTTGTTTTAATACACTTGTTGTCCATTAACCACCACAGATTTTTAAACAAGCAAAGTTGCTAATGTTTGTCACTATGTTTGTCCCACCCACCGTCATCCCTCAACAATGGCCTCCATAGGAAGAAAGCACACCCTACCAGGCAACTACACCAGGTATGGTGCATGACTTGTATGGTAATTTCATAACCTTGTCTGTTTAGTTTTTTCATAATTTCTTTTGTTGTTTTTAAAATACTGTAAAGTCATAATTAGCTAGAATGTCTCTTTCATTACTGTTTAGTTTGACGAGACTTTTCTTTTGCATTGTGATGCATTATATTGCATCTCTGTTACTCTGGGCTTAGTTTTACTGCGCCTTAAATGGTCATTAAATTACATAAATATTGCTAAAATCATCTTAACAAAAAATATTTGAATCCTTTTCGACATTCCCCTGTTTTGCCAGCAGGTGGCAGGTTATCTCTGAAGAGACGGAGGGAAGACAGTTCAGATGGAAGGAGTGAGGGCAAGAGATTGTGTCAAGAGGAACCTTGTCTCACCCCAACCTCTGCTAACATCAGTTCTTTCACTGGAGCTCAGAATATCAGCTCACCCCCAAAGTATGTTAAATGTGCCATTGTCAAGGCAAGCAGTGACAAAGGCTCTCTTACACTAGAAGACAGGACAAAGACCTCCACCTCTCTGTCCAGCAGTTTAGCCAGACAGCTCTTCAAGGAACCAAGCAGAGAACCAAGGCTGGAGAGTTGTAAATCTTGGTTGGTAACTCCGCCCATTAATGTCTCTGGAGTTGGTCATCAGGAAGAAGAGAAACGGTCTAACGAAAGCCAGTGCCACGTGGGTGGTTCACTCACTTTTGATGCGCTACATTCCTGCAAGCCTGTTCAAAAGTGCAGCGATGACAGGAGCTCACCTGCCTCTTCACCCACAAGTTCCTTGCCGGGCCTTATAGATGAAGTTAAGATCAGCTCTCCTCCTCACCAGTCAGAACTTAAAGCACCTACCTCTATTGGCCTTACAGGATCAAAAAAAGGTGAAATAAAGGCCCCAAAACAGGATCCAGACAGTGTTCCCATAGCTAGCCTACCCTCTGCACCTACCAAGCAGGACAGAGATGAAAAGAGAGACATAGTTTGGAAGGATCCTCTAGATTTGGAATTAGGCTATGACGGGGACTATGGACTGGAGAGCTGTGCTCTGAGTCTTAGCAGTAGCAGTGAGGAAGAACAGCTGCTGTCCCTGCAGGAAATCCTGGAGCGCAGTGCTCGCGTGCCTGCCACCCCAGAGAAAGATGCGTTCTCTGAGCCCAGCACACCGGTTCCTAAAACTGCTGTAAGTTCTGTCTGCTTTGTGTTGTGCTGAACACTAGAAAAAGCATAGTGATGTTGTAAACAATTGAGTCTTTAAATATTTGACATTTTGTACAGGCATGTACATATTGTTTGACAAATTTACATCCAACTTTTTTTACATCCACTTTTAAATTTTTTTTTTTTCTTGAAGTAAAACATTCTTAATGATCAAAACTTCAAGGCTGGTCTTTTTTATTTCAGGAAATAAGCTAATAGTAATTAAAAGCAGTTCCACTTAAAGCAGTAACACAAGTCCTCTTGACAACTTATACACGAGTACAAGTTTAATCCTGATGTACCCAAAACATTTTCTTGATCTATATATTTTTTATTTTTTTATTTTCTTTTAGCCAGAAGTTCCGAAAAGCAAGGTTAAAAGTTACAAGAACACACTGGAGCAGATGTTGAAAGAAAAAGAACAGAATCAAAAGTAAGTAAGACGTTTTGCAACTGCAGTAAACCTGGCAAAGTTCTTTTTTTTAACTGTATGTAACAGTTTACACAGTTTCAAGTTTTAATATTTGGAAGCCTGTAAAGAATCCAGCATTAGTGTTTTAAGAGAGTTCTATTCTGGTGTGCGGCGATGTTAAAAACTTTTGTTAATTCCATTACTTAATGTATGGGAGTAGGCATGTGTCATGGCATAGCTTTTATAGACAGGAAATCATCACTTATTATTAGTAGTTGTAAGGCAGGCCCTAAAAGTTGAATCAGCTGTCAGAGACATATCAGTTGACTGAGATTCTTCAAGTTTAGGAGCTGAGATTTTTAAGTGTGCATTGCAATAAAGGAAAAAACAGATACAAGCTTACAAAAATGAACAAGAATATTGTTCCAATGAGGAGTTTTAGGTAAAACATAAATATATTTTATATTATAATGGCAGAATCTACAGCAGGATCTTAAAAAAACACAAGTGACAAGTGATAAGTAAATTGAAATGTACTGGTTGGTAAGCAAGGCTAGCTTTAATCAAATCTCAGAAGAAGACTGAGGCCTGGCAGCACTTTCAGCTTTTAAAGAACTCGCAAAGCAACAGTGTAGTCGTCTGTAAATTCTCTGACCTGATTTACTAGAGAACATGTACATTCGCAGCAGGAAGTAAGTTTATTAACAAAGCAGGACAAGAAGCTATTTCCCAGCAGACAATGTCAGGAATTAATTTACAGTTTTCGGGTGTGCTGGTTTCATGTTCATCTAAAAATAATTCCAGTGTTATTTTATTTATTCAGTTAGATTTATTTAGCTTCAGTGTATTTTTTATTAAATAAAGAAGTGGGATGATCCTCTTGAAGATAAGATGCTTGTGATTTTTGTATTAAACAGGCAAGTCCGATTCGACCGCCAACTTTCTGAGCCTTTAAAAAAACAGAATCTTCCTGCCAAACTATTGTAACATGAAACTCTGTAATTTTTTAGGTCTAAAGAGCTTGAAATGCAGTTGCTTCAAGGTTGCAATGAAGACCTGTTGAAACTGGATGAAGATGAAGAGAATGAAAATGCAGAAGCAGCACTTTCACATGAGCAGAAGTATTGTCTGTTTGTTATTGGTACATTATTTTGTTGAACAGTCATTACAGTTATGAGCATATTGTCTATCTCTATCTTTGTTTTTCATTTTGTTGTAGGGAATTCTTACAGAGGTTCTCTGTGACCTCGTGTGCCATTAGAGACATCCACCCTGGGGAGGAAGTGTTCACGCTGGCCAATTTCGGCCGACTTTTCAATCACCAGAGTCTGGACCTAAGGAAGATCAATGTGACCCCAAACAACAGAGCCCAGCAGACCCTGCTGCAGTAAGACACTTCTTGTTTACTCCCAGCCTGCACATAAGAAACATAGTCTGTTTATCATTTATTGTCATAGGACAGAATTTGGTTTGAATGATTGTTGTTTTTTTTAAGGAGAGATTGAATTTGGATACATTAAATACATTGTAATAATGTACAGTACATAACTAGGGTGATTGGCCTGAAAGACTGTTTACCCTTCGTGTAGGGCACATCCAGAGCATGTTCTTCTGCTGCTAAGTGCAGGCTTGTTTAGGAGAGCCTACTCCACCACCTTCTGCCAACCTCAGGTCACACGCTGGCTCTTTCAGGTAAACACTTCTCTATTGCTCATCACAACAAAAGAAATTCACATAGCAGTTGAGGCTAAGGTGATGGAATCTAATATTACATACTGATTACTGATGACTGAAAAGTAAACTGATGGCAGTGCTTCAAAAGCACTGTTGCGTTGGGATAGACAACAGGTAAAACACTAGAGAGATCTAATTATATTTTGTTTGCCAGGTGATATTTTTGTATAATGTTTAATTTTTTTTCTATTAAATGAATTGATAACTCCAAACCCCTTGGGCAAGAGAAGTGTAATTTCCCCTGCTCTCTCTGCAGTAGGTTTCCCCAAAGTGCATGCGGAAAAATACAATGTTCTTCACTTTCTCAGCATTTTCCTGATAGTTCAGATGAGTTATAATATAAATATAATACTATAATACTAAACTTTAGAGGGCCTCCACTGTAACAACTGAAATCATCAATTGTTTTTTTAAATCAAATATTGACTTCGGAGTTCATTTACTGCAGACGTGAAGCAGCCTGAAGCAGGCTTTTTCAAATACATATTTACAGTTACCCTTTTTTCCCTGGTCAATTGCAGGTTTTGTGAAATTAAAAAATAACATTTTTGGAAGTAGTTTTCTGTTGTTTCTTTTTAAAATAACATCCTCTACAAAGAACGCACATCTGTACGTCTTAAATCACAGTCACTATTTATTTAGATGTTTTCAAATGTGATCATTTAAAAAAAATCCATAGACTTCAGAAAGTATAATGCAAATATTTTTAGATATTGTCCAGGACTATAATACTGCCCTTTGTAAAATATTGCTTGTAGTTACATCTTGTATTACTTTGTTAAATGGCATGGCAGATGATGTCAGTCCACCCCAACCCCAGCACGTGTGCACAGATACTGCAGACCATGACTACTATCGCATTAACTGCTGCTCAGCACATAGGTAAGATCTGATTTAACCGAAAGCTCTGTGCTGTGTTACTACAGAACATTGTTTAAAGCTGCTGTTGTTTATATGTTCTAGTTGAAAACAGCAAGAAGAAATTTGAGGTCTGGGTGCCCAGTATAAAGGATGTTGCTCTCGTCTTCCTTAACATGGGTGTGTCGTTTGTCAGTCTGTTTCCTCTCGAGGCTCTGCAACCAACTTTCATTGAGGGAGACCTACTGTAAGTATTCACCTGAACTGGCCCACATTCTCAAAATGTACCAACGTAGGAGAGCTAATCTACAATCAGATTCCTGTCTTATTTACTGTGACCTTATGGTATAAATTACATTCATGTGTCTTACTAGAGAGAGTTTGGAAATTCAGCCTGATGGAGCAGGAACACAGAAGGAGCGAGACATATTTCCAGAGCATAATTTTGAAAATATTGTCAAGGTAATTTTTTTGTATTTTAGCAAAGATGCATTACGGTATCTCTGTATATATTTTCTTGAATGTATCTTCATTAAATGGTCCTGTAGTTTGTGTTTTTCTATTACTGACTTTCTTTGCGTGTGTTGGTGTGGGGGTGCAGTACCTAGCACTGTGTGCTGCCTTGTGTCCAAGGGCATACACTGATGAGGAGCTGCTGTTACTGTTGACGCTGATGTGTAGAGTCAGTCTGGAGACCTCTTTACAGCTGCTGCCCACAGGGGACCTCAGCTGCCTGCTGCAACATGTCCTTACGAACATGACACAGTGGGAAATACAGGTTAGACACAGACACACACTTGTGGTAATGCAAACTGTAAACCCCAATCAGTGCTCCATTCTGATTCAAGACAATGTTATAGCAAAAGTTGGGGGTACCTGGTCATATTACATACAGGTCTTCTCCTTGTAGAGGATGTCTTAACTTATTGTTGCTTAGAAAATTAGCAAACATGTGATTTGACCAGAGGGGTTTAAACGTTTGCATGTGAAAAGTTCAGTTTGTTCTAGTGCCATACCTTTTTATGATCTTTGCCTTTTGTTTTACTGACAACATTCAGGTTTTGTACGGACTGTGGTTTGACTTGCTGTATTGTTCTGTTCTGTGCTTGTAGTTACCTCAGATTTGTCATGCTGTTATTGATCTGACTGAGGACCACCACAACCTTCGACGGCTGGTGCAGCTCCTGCCTTATAATGTTCGGGGAAAGTGAGTGAAATCTGTGCTGCTATTAGTATAGTTAATCAAAAAAGGAGATTATTAGATTAAGTTTGAATGCTTGTTTTCTTGTTGCTGTTTTTATGTCAGAAGGCACTAAAAATTTGTTGTCTTCTGTGTCACTGCAAAGGCAATTGAGGAGGCATTTGAGCTTATCAGTCATCTCAAAGCTGTTAAATCACAGATGCACCTATAAACCCTCAACTGTGGAATTTCAGGTGAGAGACAAAAATGTAAACTTTGTTGTTGTTTCCTATTTTATATTTAGTTCATAGTTCTTAACGGCTTGACCCGATACTCTAATGGCAAATTGAGAACACATGTTTTTCTGTATGCGTGTTCGCCAATGAAAACCATTATTAATTAAACTGCTTCAAATTCATTAAACATACAAAAAACCATTTCAACATTGCATTATTGCAGTGTATGAGATGTCTCTGCACTAGCTGTGTATTTCATATTTTGGCAATGTTAAAAATATAAAAATGCAGTACACCGCAGTGCGGTGGTAAAAATGCAGTACATGTTCTGTCCATACAGACAAGAAGACTAAATTTGTTGTTGTTACTTTGACACAGTTGCTCCAGGTCCTTGACTGAAAAACGAATCTGAATGCCAGGCCTTAGTCTAAATCTAGTCTGCACATTTGCTTATGATAAGATTTCTAAACCTACAGTAGTTTGTCTTCAGCTAGTGAGTAAACTGGTAGTAAATCTGTTTGCTTACTATTTATTCGACTAATATTATTATTTCTTAATATGTGACCTATTTTAAGTTAGAAGTTTGTCATATGGCAGTTACACTATAATGGATACTAATTGTTGACAAGATACAAGTACATCTGTATGCTTGAGATCATATGATATATTATTACCTGTGTTATGCTCTTAGCTGTCAGATTTGAGGGGTTACTTGCCTCGAATGCGTCCCTCCTTCCTGTTGAAGCGTTTCATACCTACACAGAAAGAACAGCAAGAGGCTGAGGACTATGCCCCCACACCAGATCAACAGGTAAACAGAGCATGAATGATGGATAACTGTGATCTTCATTAATTTGTATTGTTTGTTTAGAATTTCCCCATGAAAGGTTAACTTCTTTATGTTTTCCCCCCAAGGCTTATTACCTCTGTTATAGCCTTTTGGCTTTAACAAATGAAGCCTCCAATTTTGAGTTTTTACCCTCAAACCAGAGAGTAAGTGCCAGATCTCTGTTAAATGTTCATGGACTGCATGTGTTTGTGTTTTAAGAAGCCACAGTTTGTTAGAAAAGACAGACACGCTCTGTGTTTAGTACTGTCATTCGAGGAGGCCAGTTAATTTATTCTCCTTGTAAAAGCCTGAAAGGGTGTTTGTGAGAACTACAGTATTGTATGGAGTAATGTCTGTGTAATTTGGGGATGGTGATTAGAAAGGGGTATTTACTAGGTCATCAACAGGGTTGCAAGGATGCATCTCTCAGTATTACAAATGTCTTGTGTCAGTTTTGTGTGCCATAGTGAAATAGCAATTCTGTACATTTGGACACTGATACATTATGAATTCTGAACAGTGAAAGCTTGTCTTCCGAACACAGAACAGTAGTCTTATTCACAGTCAGCTGTTTTAGTTGTAGGACATTTAGCCACCATTGAAGCTCGTCTTGCTTTTTTATACCACTACATATTTGATTTAGTTTTGTTTGTCAAGCAACAGAGTCTAGATAATGTGGAGTGTGAACTCCTATAAAGTAGTTGTGCTTTGAATAATAATCACTTTCAGAGCGATGTATTCCATATCAATTTATTTATACATTTTAATATCAATATGTGTCTCTATGTGTCATTCAGAATGAACTGCTGCTGCTATCTGCTGAACTGGAAAAGCACATCAAGTGTGACATCAGGGAAAGTGAAAAAATGCTGTACAGGAGCAAGGTAAAGTAGCATTACAAATTTCAGTTAAACCATAGATTTTCTTCTATGTTAAAATATCAGAACTTCAAGCACTACGTCTTTTTATTTTGAACAGGTGAAAGACTTTGTTGCGAGAATTTATACCCGATGGCAAGTGCTCCTCCAAAGATCACGGCCCCAGGAGGTACAGATTTACTTAAGGAACAACTTTCATGTCTAATTTCTGTGTAGGAATAATTGAGGTTTGTTATATTTTGGTAATGCATCTAGTATTACAGCACCCTTGTTGTCCAGGCTGCCAAAGAATCATCTACTGTTTTTACATCTGTGGTGCAGAACTGCACGTGTTTGCCTGTAACAGAACATAGATCAATGTGATAAAGGAGTTACTTCTGTTGTCATGAGACATATGACTTAGACATGGTTCTAAATCTAAAGCTGCTCACTAGAATAGGACAGTTAGTGAATTAAGTGAGCAGCATTACATTTAGAACCAAGTCATCTGTCATGACAACAAAAGTAACTTCTTTATCACATTCAGACTTGTGCTGTTGTGTTGGTAGCATCCTTTGCGAGTAGGGTATGCCTCAGATAGCAGTTTGATAGCAATTTGTGCAGTTGGAAGAGATTGGGGGGATGTCGAATTGTAGGGCTCTGGGAAACAGACTGGACTTGTTGATGTGTTGCGCCATGCCGATTGTCCGGATAAAACCATAGCACGCTAATGAGTCCTGCTTTTGACTTGGTGGAGACGAGAAGATCCATGTGTGGATACACCATGGTCAATTCCACAATAGATGGTTTGTTGTCATGGGTCATGCGGTTATTGTTCCTGGTAACCTTTATCCTCTTTCTGAATAGTACTGCAATCCGACTGTTCGTTTTGGGTCCAGCTATTTTTTGATGAGTGTACATCCTCGTCTGTTTTTGCATTCTGTTTAGTTTCTGCTGATGGCCAAGTACAGTGCATACTCCTCGTGCACAGCTGGAAATTTTGCCAGCAGAACTGCACAATGACGTGTTATGTGATGTAGCCACTTTCTTCTCCTCCCGGACTCTGCTCAAACTTCAGGATCTTTGCCTGCTGTCTATGAGCTGACTGTGCCTAGCAGAACTAGGTTTGCTTCATAGCCCTTTGCAATTGAACCTGGCAAGACTGTGTATGAGGAGTCACTGGTAAGGCATGTGTCACCATTAAAGTCTGACCTTCGGTATGCCTCTTTGTCTTCCCTTATTTCAGGGCTCCTCTACCATCAGGTTACGACCCATTTTAGATCTCTGTGGAGATAATTCATTATTAAAACACCTGTCACTTCACATACCACACAAGATTTTTTTCTTTGGTCAGGCATTTCACTTTAAAATTCTGCCTTCCAGTACTAAGATTCTTTACCAGGTGTGTGCAGTTTGTTGTCCCCACTGAGAGTAAAGGCATGAAATTCCTTTCTTTGAGAGGTACAGGCTCTCTCAAATTATGCGTCAAGTTTTGAGAGACATGTCGTTGACTTATCATTGAGTACTCCAACACAATATGTAATGATGACCAGACGACAGATGTGTGGTTTCCTATCAAATCTGACCCTTGTCCTGGGATGAGCTGGCCAGACTAGCTGCTTTGTCTTCCCTGTGTTTCCCCCCTACATTTGAGTGGTATTTTTTCCCTTGGGCTTTATTAATTCTCTCTACTGCGGGCCTGATGGATCTCTTCAGTTCTGGCTACAGCTACAAGGCCATACTTACAGCTGATCGACTATGTGGCTGCTGACTGTCATATGTGTGAGATATTTGAGCCTTTTTCCTGAATGTGCAGATATTTGGTGTGACCAGTATGGCATTCAGTCTCTGTGGAGTTTGTAGAAGGATTCCTGTATAAATATATACAAATATTGCTTAAAGGTTATGTGGCTAGCCGTTCTGCTCTTCCCAACCATCCTTAAGCATGTGTTTTTCAAGGTGTTTTTGCTATACACCTTTTAATTTTTTGGCACAAGGTCTCATGTGGGTTTCACTCACTACTGCTTAACCTTTGACTGTAAATAACATCAGGTAAATATGTGAAAGAGCCGATTCCACTGCCTGTAAGCCTGCTATGCTTGTGGTGTGCTTGTAGTGTGCTTGTAGTGTGGACCAAGCCAATCTTTTTAAGGTCTGTCAACTCATTGTAGAAACCTGTGAAATTGACTTTATACACGGATGAGCATGTGAGGCTCAACATTCACTGGTAAGCCCAGACGAAGCTCAGAGGTATTATGTAGACTCAAGCATCGATGATTGTCAGATAGGCCATCGACTTGTAGGGCTACTGTTTCACTCTAGTTGAGTCATCCTGAGTTTGCTGAACCTTATTATTGTCTCTGAGCCGCTCAGTAGGAATGAGAAAGAATACTAATTGCTGCGCTATACATTGTTTCTCTATGTGCCTTTGTTAATATCGGATCTCAACCTGTGTGTGGGATGTAAGAGTGTGTGTGGGTCTGTGCTTCTGGAACTTCTGTAAGTGGTTACCCATGTAGCTAGCATTTTCATTGTTGTTTTTTGTTGCTCTCTTTTTATTAACTCAGGGGAAGCTGTATGACTACTGGACCCCTCTTCCTGAGGATAAAATACCCATTAATGAAGAGAGCCATTCCACAGAGCATCCAATGCAAGAGGCCACAGAGGAGCCTCAGAGTGGTGATTCTGACAGTGCCTTGTCAGAGGACGAAGATTGGGCAGAGGCAGAAGTGCCTGTTAAAAGTGAGGAAGAGCCAGAAGAGAGTGCTGGAGAGACAGAGGAGAAGAAAGGAGTGGAAGAGGAGGCTTTAGGTGACAGGAAAGTGGATGAACAGTTGGAAAAGCTAGATGATGTGGATGTAAAGGAGGAGGAGAAACGTGACACGTCTGTAGATGAAGAGCTATTGGAGGGAGGAAGTCCTGAAGAGTCAGTGGAGAGTGACACAAATGAAGAGGCTGTTAAAAAAGAAGATGAGCTTCTTCAAGATGAAGATGGAGGTCTTATGGAAAGAGAAAATGACGAGTTGGACGAACTGGGACGTTTAGAAAAGGAGATAGAGCAGTTAGTGGGTTAAAAGGAAAGCCCAAAGAGGTTCTTCAAAGGTTCTACTGTATATTAAAAGCAGTGGTTGCATTTGCTGTATTTCAGACTTAAGTGGTTATTTGCAAGGTGAGATGGTTTGGCACGTTAATGGAGAATCTGATGTATGTAACCTCAGAAGGGTGTTGTTACAATAGAAGAATCACTGGTGCTGTATAGAGCCATTTTCATAAAGGTTCTATATAGCACATTCTCCATCAATCTAAATAACTATTTTGCCATGCAGAGACGTTTAAGCATAAGCCACTGCATTTACTAAACACTTGAACCATCATTATTAAGAGCCTAAACAAGAACAGCTCTGTAACTGACCTCAAGATTTTTTGCGCGCAATATAAGTACCCTTACACACTACATAAAAAATAGGCCCCCCTTTTCACAATTGTTGGTGTTGACTGATGAATATTGCTGGAAGTTAAAAATTGGACATGCTCAAAATTCTCACTCTCTGGAAACAGAGTACTATTGTTTAGTGTAAAAGGGCTGGATCATACCAGTGTCAGATGAAGTCATGTAATGTGGAGGGTGTTGCAGTGGTGGGTATCTATAGATTGTGTAATGTGGAAGGGTCCTTATTCCTTAGCACCTTTTGTAAAGTAAGCCTGATGCACTGCACTGTCTTAATAACCTTTTCAACGCAATTCCTTCATTCAGTCACAACTGCACAGGCCAATAGTGCTACCACTCTTTCAGAGCTTAGTATGAATGATCAGTCCTTCTAGATTTCAGTAGTTTTTTGTGCCAGCAAAATGCAATGGAGCCAAATGCAAAAACATTTATCCAAAGATGCAATGCACACTCTTCTCTCAGGCTCAAGAGTTTTACTCTCTAAGCTGCTGTCTGATATGTATGTTCAGTTTTTCATGTTTTTTGATTTGTCGTTTTCTGTAATGTCTTTGCTGTGGTTTATGTATATCCTTTCACATTTTTCTTTTTTTTAAATCATTGCAAAGATGAGTTTTTTCGAGGCACTGCCAAGAACTTTTACCAGTTGTTAGTTTGTTGTTTCCCTGAAAAGGAAAAAAGAAAAGCAGAGCAATCGATTCAGTTGTTCTTTGAAGGTAGTGCAACCTAATACTTTTAGAGAAAGTTTGCAGTCATATTCTGATTTGTATGTCAATCAGAACGACAAAAGGTACATTTTAAAGCACTTTTTGCATTATTAAAAGGCCATTTTGTTAATACTTTGTGTTTACATTCGGTCAGATGTATCTAATACAAGTAGGCATAATCAGCAGCTCAGCAAGACTTTACACATGTTGTACAGTTTGGAGTTTGACACCAGTAAGTGCTTCACTTACAGTCAATTCTTGAATCTTTAATTTGAATTTGTTTTAGAAATTGGAGGAACATTGTCCAGGAACTAGGGACCGGACTGGGACTAGTACTGGAGGACGTACCAACTTCAATGGTGGATTTTTAAGTGAAATACTCATTTCATTCATCTGATCAAACACACTTTTCTAATTGGTATTACTGGCACTTTGTTTTATTTTCTTTGAGGGACAAAAGCTATTTCTAATTTGTAAGTTAATGAGAAAGGAAAATAAATGTTTATATTGATGAATAAGCTCTGCTCTGTGTTGTGAATGTATTTTGAATGCTTGTGTTTTATGTCAGGAATTAATTTTGAATAATTCAGCCTTGGTCCTGCAGCATTTGTACTGCCCACTTTTAACCAAAAGGAGGTGGTAAAGATGCACTATAATACACCTGACTGTTTGTCTGTGATTTTATTCTTTGGATATGTGTGGTGCTGTTAATGATTTTGATCTTACAGAGGCGTGCTTTGTAGGTGTTTATAAAATGAACATTGTGTCGCCTGTTGGCAAAGGGTGTGTTTTATAATTAACATGTGGGCTATGCCTTTATTCTGTATGTAAGGAGTATGGTGGCATCTCGACCTTGCTGAGATGAATTTTCCTGCAAAAGCACTGATGAATATTTGTTGAAGACAGTGATGTATCCTATTTTGATATTGGCCCTACAGAGAACCATAAAGGGGTTCTACTATTTTTAACAGGCTTGACATAAAAACCCTTTTTGTGCTGTATACCTGTAGAGCCATATACAATAGACTCTGCATAAATCTAAAGAACCGATTCACCCGGTAAAGAACTATATATATATATATATATGATATATATATATAGGATATATATATATATCTATTATATATATATATATATATATCTACATATATATATATTTGCATTTATTAAAGAACCCTTAATTCTTTTTTTAAAGGGTTTCTTGAATTTCCCTCTGGGATCAATAAAGTATCTATCTATCTATCTGGAACAATATGAGCTATATTATATGATCTGTATAGAGACATTTTTTAAAAGATCCTAGGTTGGTTGAAAAGATTCTTCAGATTGGTGGAGAATGTTATGCAGTGTTCTATACAACACCAAAAGGGTTTCTTCTATTCATGGTGCTATATGGAACCTTTCTGTAATAGGTTCTACACAGAATCATGTACCACAGATTCTTTATCAGCCTGAATAAGCATGAATTTGTCCCAGTGTCTTTACTAAAGACCCCTTGAAGGACCATCATAGTGTACTGTATGATCTATACGGAGACGCTTCGCCTTCATGTTTGGCTGGTAATCCCTGATAGCAAGTCTGGGATCCCTCCATTCTTGTTATGGTTGATTGTATGCGTGAATTCAGAATAATGGGATTGTTACTTCTTTACACGGAACTCTGGTAGTACAGACTTCTTAATAGGATCTTTATGGCTGATTCAATCATATAACCTGGAGTCAACTCTATGCTAAGGTATCACTGATGAAAGCTCGTGGTGATTAAATTGCGCGGCACGTGCGTTTGATCTGAAACCCACCACGTTTGTGTCAGCCCTCCTCTTCCAGGGGAACTTTCGGGAATGAGCCATGGTATTGAAGGGCAGCTCGGAGGCGGCGTGCTCGCAGCTGCGCAAAGGGCGTGTTTAGTTCTCCTACCTGCGTCTGCTGCTCACTGCCAAAAGCTCAGTGGAGGGTGATCGAGAGACCTAGATGGAGATCTCCAGCTCACGCTCCCGTACCCGAGCCTCATTTGGGATTTTTTGGCCGTAGCGCTGTGAAGTGAACGGGCACGTGTTGGGGAATGTACCGATGGGAATGAGGTAGGAGCTGGATCGCGTTCATGTATTCCATGTTTTGTGGTGGGGACTTTTTAGAGTAGCTACAGTCAGCAGTCAGATCTTTACGCAGCCGATACACGCTGTAATGACCTGCACAGAAGTCCGGACAAGTTTCGGGAACAGTGCTGTTGTAGACAGGCTTAAACTTCAGCTTGAGGCTTCCAGCATGATCTCGACTGGTTTGCAGTGAGATCCTGTCAGCCTCGTAGAGCTGTTCGGTACAGCGCTCAAAGTTTCCACATGCGCTGTAGACTGCAGTGATAATGGGGGTTAAGTCCTGCCAATCTGCAGGTTAATCATCGATCTAGGCTTAAACCTCTAAGAGAACCGTGGTCAATTATTAAGCTCTTCGGAGCCTCTGCTAGACTGAGAACCAGCAATGCAACTGAAGACATGATGATGGACAGTTCTGGCCATGGTAATACTAACAGTGAAGCGAAATGATGTCACTTCATAGAGAACTATATACAACACGTTCTCCCTCAACCTGAAGAACCATTTTACCATACAAAGAGCCATTTTAAGCCTAAAGGGGTTCTATATAGATCATGTAGTACAGTCCTTATAGTTCCTTACTAAAGGCAATAACTCTCTATAGAACCAATCCATGCTGAAATGGTTCTTCAGATTAATGAAGAACCTGTTGATCATATGAAGGATCATGTAGTATAGCTCATACAGAACACTCTTTAAAAAAGAGGGTTCTTCAAGGGTGCTTTACGATATTACACTCTCAGTAAAACCAGTCCATGCTTAAATGGTCCTTTGCCTGGTGAAATGGTTCTTTCAACTGATGGAGAGTCTGTTGTGTATATAGTAAAGCACCGAATAGAGTTCTAATGTTTTTATGATGTCCTACCTCTTAACAGAAGAAGAACCCTTGGTTGGTGCTTTATAGAACCACAATCAAACTGCCTTTATATGGAACCTTATACAGCAGATCAACAGATTCTATACAGATGGTTCTGTATAGCACCAAAAGGGATCTAATGTTTGTATGTCAAGCTTGTAACAATAGGAGAACCTTTTGGTGCTTTTTAGAACTGATCTCAAACAGGTTCTGTATGGAACCATGTATGACACAATGGCAGCAATCTGAAGAACAGTATAATGGTTCTTATTGCAGTCAGGATGCTTCCTCGTTGTGTTGTGGTTTTTGATGGCGAGTCGTTTTGGGCGTATTGCTTTCTCTGCTGGTATAGTATGTAATCCCGTGCGCCTCGAAGGAGCACCAGGAAAAACATCTGTGTCCATGTGCACGGGCTCCACAGAAGCCTTAATGTGAAGTGAACAGTGGTAGTGATCCTCTCACCTCAGTCACTAAAGAGTGCACCTGCCAGTGTACAAAACTGAACACTTCCTATTCTCTCCCAAGCAGGCTGGTCTGGTAATATAGCTGGAGCTGCATGGTTAAACGACCTCAGAGAGGCATGTAGACAGAGAAAGTGGTGAACTGAATCAGACATTTTAGAAGAGGGAAAATGCCAGCCTTCCTTCACTGCAGTAGAAAATCCTTCAGGGTCTGGACTGGAGGACTCAGTGGGTGTCTTAATCAAATATAGTTTAACCTATACGTATTAATGTTTTAAGCTTCTGCATTTTAAGGGAACACTGCTATTTTTAGTTTCTGCTTAATTATCCTTTTATGTTGCAGCCTTATGAATTAGTTTATTATACTCATATTATTATTATTTCTTTTCTTTATTAATTAAATCTTAATTGTTCTCTTAAAACATTTGTCATTTTGTTTAAGTTTATTTTCATTTTGTTCTGCATGAGCTTTTCTGAATTAATTTAGCTGTCCATATTAAAATCCATTTAATTTCATTTTTCAGTTTCTTTAGCTCTAGATGTCGGCTACATTGAAAATGAGGATCATCAAAGGGATCAAAGTTTTCTCAGTGAAAATAAGGGTTGATTGGTTGATTGATTGGTTAATTGAAGGTAATTTACAGTAAGGTGAGAAGGTAGCTGACAGTTTAAATCACCATTACGTCATTACTGGAAGGGTGTTTCGTTAATGGTCATATAAAACAGTTTTTGTAGAAGCAGTGTTGTAAAACTACTTCAGAGAGAAAAAAGTGTTACACTGACATAAACGAAAACTGAGCTGCACATGACTTCATGGTTACTGAGAATCTAAACAGCATTGGGAATGAACGGAGATCCGCAACCAAAAAACCAAATCCTGCTAATTAAACAGCTATTAATAATATTTTTGAGGGGACAAAGTCCAGTAAACGGGTAACTCAAGCTCCTAACTTTATTCTGTTCCCAAAGTACTTTATAGTCATTACTGAATGAAGATCATGACAAGTGTCCCCAAACTTTTGAACAGTGGTGTTTTTTTTTTCCTTTCCTTCAAGCACATTGGAAACCATTAGTTCCTAAAACACTGCAGAATCAGTGAACCTGAAGGTTGTAGAGGTAGAGGGCTCGTGCTTCAGTTCTCTGAGTGGGGCACAGGGATATTTAACCCATACAGGCGCAAAGTTCTTCTGACCACAGCTATAGTGTATCTCTGCGGCAAGTCAATCCCAAGATGATCCAGAGGTGTTTAACATGGCACCTGTATCTCTCCTTCCCCTCACCGCAGCACAGCAGTCCCAGAGAACAGAAAGAAGTGTTCATGTTACTGCTATAAGTGCAGGCTTACCTTCTGATATGAATAAGTAATAAAACTGCCACCTCTGGGCAGAATGTTAGAAGCTTTGATCAAGCCTCCTTGCTACCGGTTGGAAGCGCTAGTAAACTATTCCAAAACTGTTAAACTGCCACATTGTGCAGGGGAATTTAGACATGATGCTCTCTCATAGTCCATCTGTTCTCCAGCAATAGGAGTTTATTCTGATTACCTCATGCAAAGTGACAAAATAACGAAATTCAAGGTTAATAAATGTTGAACTGCGTCTAAAGGAGCAGTCGTTCCTGCTAATGAGGGCACTGTACAGAAACGGGAAGACTGCATTCATGCTTTTCTGCCAAGGAGCTGCTAATGAGACCTCTTTGTCTCCATTAATTCCATTTACAGTTCATCAGAGTCCCTTTTTATCCCCTATTGGAAAAAGACAAGGCTTTCCAGAGCCCTGGGAGGTCAATGAGAAAGCTAGTGTCGTTTGTGCCAAGGCGTGCAGCACAGTGACTTATTCTCATTTAGGCGTTAATAAAAGCAGTGAGGGGCTTGATGTGATACAGCTTTCATAAGAGCACAGCTCTTAGTTATGTGCAAAGCTTTTGTTAACCGGCCGTGCCGCAATTTTGACACGACAAAGCCGACCTTGTTAATAACGGCGGATGACACTAATTATGTTTAACGTGACTTGATTCATCGGAGCTCAGATGTTGTTCTTTCTTTGACTTCTGCTCTTGTAAGTCGTTATTCATACATGGATTTGTTTTCCTACTGAACAGTCTCTTAGTTGTTACACCCTGTAATGTAGCTGTTACTCCCAGTTGAAGTCAATGTGAACATATTGAGCTGCAGAGTTGTCCACTAACTGTATTTTTAAAGTGTTTAAACAGTCGCAACTGTCTAAAGCCCCTTATATAGCCACCACCCACCAGCAGCACCGGAGGACCATTACTCACCTCACAACTTGAGAGTAACTCTACTAGTTTGGATTCGTTTCTATATAGGTACTGTATAATAAGGCTTAAGCTGTGTTGAAGAGTGAAGAGGTTTCCTGAGCGGTTAACACAAATCACTGTTTTGATTGTAGCGTGTGACTATCATCAGATTAGACTCCTGTAGTGCTGATTAGAGGGACAGCTGTGGATGTTTTAAGATGAACTCTTTCTGTATGAGTGAGTGGTAGAGGACTGACCTTTTAAACGCGAATATGAATGCATGTGGTGTGATTGACAACTGCTTAAACATGCATGAGGGTCTCATCCAGCCTGCACCCAGCTGAGCTGCTAACATAAATACTCACTCTCTCTCTCTCTCTCTCTCTCTCTCTCTCTCTCTCTCTCTCTCTCTCTCTCTCCTGCTCTCTCTCTCCTTCGCTCTCTCTCTCTCTCTCTCCCTCTCCCTCTCTCTCGCCCGCTCTCTCTCTCCTTCTCTCCTTCTCTCTCTCTCTCCTTCTCTCTCTTTCACTTGCTTGCTCATGCTCTCTCTCTCTCTCTCTCTCTCTCTCACTCTCTCCTTCGCGCTCTCTCTCTCTCTCTCTCTCTCTCTCTCTCTCTCCTTCTCTCTCTCACTTGCTTGCTCATGCTCGCTCTCTTGCTCTCTCTCTCTCTCTCTCTCTCTCTCTCTCTCTCTCTCTCTCTCTCTCTCTCTCTCTCTCTCTCTCTTTCTCTGGATGGCTGGAGCTTTGCTCTTGGTTTTTTATCCCACGTCTTGATTAGATTCTTGGTGAGGTCTGTAACGTGTTTAATAATGCAGTGCCAATGTGAGAAGGTAGTATTTTAGATAGTGATTGATATTTGGCTGTAACCTTTTACATGCGCAAAAAAAAGCATGGAGTTGGCCTGATACAAAAGTGTGCATCATTCCTATGTGAATGAATATCATCGCTGCCATATCACAACCTCGACATGTTTTATTTATTAAGCTATTTGAAAAGACTACATTACAGGGTGTAACAACTAAGAGACTGTTCAGTAGGAAAACATATCCATGTATGAATAACGACTTACAAGAGCAGAAGTCAAAGAAAGAACAACATCTGAGCTCCAGTGAATCAAGTCACGTTAAACATAATTAGTGTCATCCGCCGTTATTAACAAGGTCGGCTTTGTCGTGTCAAAGACTGTCTGTCCTTTGCATCATGTAAAAATTTCACGAGTAACTGGCCAAAACAGAAAGTGGCCTCAACTAATGTTTTTACATGAATGTTTATAGAAAGCAGATGGATGGATGGATAGATATATTTTGCAATGTGTTATCACAATTTCACAATGCAATGTTCCTCTATGGATGGATGGATGGACGGATGAATGGATGAATGGGTAGATGGATGAAAAAACAGATCACAGTACTAAAAGAACACATAAATAAACTCCCTTTTCCATTTTTTTGAAAACATACAGCCTTACCTCCACTACATTTAAAAAACAAATATTGTACTTTTGACTCCACTACATTTCTATGCAGCTTCTCCTTACTCATTTCAAGTAACAGAGCTTTGAAGTCAATGGAAGTCAGCCTATCTTTGAAGTCAGCTTTGAAGCTGTCTGCTAGTAGCTTTTAAAAGTGATTCAAATGATCAAATGATTTTTAAAGGATTAGGAACTAGCCTGCCTAGCTGTTGTATTTGGACAACTGCTATGTCTCAACCGATTTTCATTCTAAATGGTTCCTGTATGCAGTCACATGCTGTGTTGGCCTAATGCTTTTTAATGCGGCTGGGATGTCATGCCCACTATACAGTCATATTTGCTGCAGTAGTTTTAAGATGTGACTTGAAAATCACAAATAATATGGATGGATGGATGGATGGATGGATGGATGGATGGATAGATAGATAGATAGATAGATAGATAGATAGATAGATAGATAGATAGATTTTATTAACTGTAGTATTAATAACTGTTAAACTATAAAATATAAACTATACATATAGTACAGGTCACTATCAATGAATATGTAAATATAAATGTATAACTATATTTCACTTAAAAATATATACAAGAATACAAATATAACTGTAAACTGTAGAAAAGACAGTGCAATAGTAAAAAAGAATAAATAAATGTGCATGAATGTGCAAGGGATGCAGTTATCAGCAGATAAATGACTGAATTAACATAATACACATGTGCATATATTGGTTTTTAAGTGGAGTGGAGTGTCCAGGAGGTAAAGATATACAGTATATACAGTAAGTGTGTTTGTGAATGTGTCTGGTGACAGAGATAGGACATAACACTGGGTCCCTTCTGAAGCTCTTGGTGAGGCATGCTAATAGCTAGTGTAAATGCCTTTTAGAAATCTATGCTTTAATCTTGTTAAATACACACGGTAACTATGTGACTGAACGACTTTCTCTGGAGTTGGAGTTATGTTTGATCAGGAGCTTCTATACTTTAACTAAAGTAGTACAGTTGTGTACTTTGTGGGAGGCCAAGGTATCAGTACACAAACAGACATAAACTGGAGCTTCTACATTCAGTAATGTGTGTGATGTGGGTCGTATTGTGGTTAGTGTGAAAACACTGATGTGTGAAAAAAAAACAATAGCATGTAACTTCACTCTCATTTACTATATTGAGGAATTTCTGCATGATCCCCTATAGTTATGATGTGTGGCTATTAACATTTAGCAGCTCATCTCCAGCGAGTAATACAGAGGTAAGTGATAAACTGCTTGTTAAATACTGAATAATAAATTGAAAATAATTGTAAAAAGCTGCTGTTTAACAGCTCACACGCTAAGCTTTCAAATGTAATGCAAATCCTGAAGGTCTTCCAGCTTTGTTGAATCCTTATAAACCCTCTGTCTGTGTAAAAGCAGTGTAGGAACAGATGCTACTCCCTCTAGGGCAATATTTGGACTAGAGTGCAACTGCAGAATGTAGTATATTGCTATTGTAGTGATGAGAAAAAGGTAATTAACAAACACAGACAGACCATCCTAACCCATAGAAGTGAAAATCTCTTCTTTAAAGAAATAGCAAAGACCACCAGAGTGTGAGTGAGAGCGGTTTACTAAAAAAGGAACTCAAAAATAGAGGAAACTGTATCTGGCAGATCAAACCCCCAACAGAATCTGAGGACCTGTTTCTGAGAATCAACAGACTGACTAACAGGACAACATCTAAACACTGGTCGAAGTAAGCAAGTCTCACTTTCAGCTCTGAGGAAAAGACTTGGAACAGCAGGTTTGACAGGTCGAACAGCACTGGTAATTGCAGAGAGCAAACAAAAAGAAAAAGAGGCTTTCCTGGGCCATGTCGTAGTGCCAGCAGACGACTGAAGACCGGAAGAAGGTCTTATGGATCTTCAGTTCGTCATTGCAGGGTCTTTGTTGTTTCTTGACCAAAACAGAGGAGGAAGTGTGCTGGTTCCTGGGTTGTATGCTGTATCCAGGCTGACTGGAACCCGGAAGCAAAAGCTCTACCACAGCATTCAAACATTTAAGATAAAACATTTAGATACTTAAACATTTAGATAATGCTTTGATCTGTTCTTAATCTCTTTAATAGGTACTCAGTAACATTAGTGTATATATATATATATATATATATATATATATATATATATATATATATATATATATATATATATATATATATATGTATATATGTATATATGTATATATATATATATACACACACACACACACACACACACACACACAGAGACATACACAGAGAGGTGGGGGGGTGTGGAGTGAATAGCTCATCTGTTGCTGCAGTATCCTCTGGTCCTACATCAGTGGTCATAGGATGCTACCCACAGGACACTGTTGGCTGGCTGGATAGTTCTGTTAGTGGACTAGTAGAGTCAGTCCAGCAGTGACACTGAGGTGATTAAAAACTCCAGCAGCACTGCTGTGTCTGATCCAATCAGCACAACACACACTAACACACCACCCAAGTAATTGTGGTCCTGTAGTGGTTTTGAGCATTGAAAAGGTGAAACAGGGATAACAAAGTATGTAGAGAAGCAGACAGACTACAGCGTGCAGTTGTAGAACTCCAAAGTGCACCTGTATGCTACATCAACCTGCACAGACACATTATCGTTTTTTTAGCATGCATGTGAAAGTGTGGAGCATGTTGCTCTGGGCATGACAGATGGACGATACAGGTCTGACCTGGAGGTCTGTTTGACATTACCACACTAGAGTGAAGTCAAGCACCAGTGTATGTACTGCTGCTGCGCGAGTGGAAGGGCTGCAGGCTGTTTTGTTTCGCAGTAGGTGTTTAGAGGTTTCAAAGCGCTCTCCTCTGCACTCTCACACTGGGCAGCTTACTGGCGGATTATCCACTATGACGAGAAAATCAAATGTGGGCAGCCTCAGCCTTTTGTACGACTGACACTGAATTTTCTTTTCTCTCGCTCACCCTCTTCATCTCTGCCTCTCTTGTTATGATCGTTTGGTATTGCAGGGCCAGTGCAGGGCCTGAATGATAACTGACCGCTGCTGTGTGTTTAGGCTCGGTAGTTAAGTCACCTGACTAGAAGCACAGAATCAACAGGGTTTTATTCTTTCTGATGTTTAATGCTGCAGACTGCCGTATGTGTTCAAGATCTGTGGATAAACTGTCTCAGGAGTGCGAGTGCTGCAGAGAACTGTTTCAGAGCCTCAGAGGTATTAAGAATCACACTATTTTCTTATCAAAGCTTCATCGACTCCTTTCATCCAGGCTGAAATTCCTAGCTTTGTGTAAAATATTACATGGATGTCAAAGATGACATTCGGAGATCACCGACTGTGATAAGATGCCAAGATGAATAATTGCTTGTGCAGTGTGCAGGTTCATTGTTCTAATACGTGTAAGGAAATACATTAAATTACCTAATTCAAGTGTGTGTGTGTGTGTGTGTGTGTGTGTGTGTGTGTGTGTGTGTGTGTGTGTGTGTGTGTGTGTGTGTGTGTGTGTGTATTTGGGTGTGTGTATGTAAAAGTTTATGTGGACTGATGAGTCGAGATTTACCCTTTTGGGTAATGGATGCTATGGGTGCATCAGGGTAAGAAGGGAAGTGTATAACGCCGCCAGAGGCAGGGGGTTTTGCTTCAAGCAGTCAGGTGTAGGCTCAGTAACATTATGTGGCAATGCAGTGAGGTCAGGTATTTCCCTGAATGTACTGAATGAGCAGGTTATCCCACCAGTGTGTTTTTTTCCCCTTTGATGGCACGTGCACATTATAAGACAACAATGCAAACAGTCTTTAAGCTCAAATTGTAAACAAGTGGTTCAGAGGGCATGAGGAGTTGGCCACTACAGTACCCCCTTTGAAAGTCTTTGGGACATGGTGGAGAATGTCACAGAGTGGTTTGACTTAAGATCTTGGCCAAAAATTAATGCAGCTCTGGACAGAAATAAATGTTAGGATGCTACATAACTTTGTCAATACAATGCCAAAGTTGTAGGCAGTGTGCAGCTTTCTTGCCCATGCACTCCACGTCAATGCAATTATTGCCAAAAGCAAATAAGCTGAAAGACAAATTTGTATTGATGTCATGTATAATTGCTGTCAGAGAAAAACAGTTGATTTTGGTAAGAAATTAGTTAAAGATAAAGATAAAATCTTGTTTTTTCCAGTGAAATATTTACACTCTTTGAAATGCTACATGTCGTTTGTTATGGTTCTGATAAGTCCAGTTTAATTTTTTTTTCAAAATAATTGGTCAATTATTCTGTCACTGTACTAACCAACAGTAAATATTCCTACCCTAACTCTCAAATCTATATCACCTTGTGTAATACAAGGAATTTTCTAACATATACACATATCAAAACTTTTTAGACCCCTGCTCGAAGGTATTAAAAGCATTTAATAGCTTTTTGCTGCAGCCTCTACTGTTCTGAGAAGGCTTTACCCTAAATATCGAATCATTGCTATGGGAATTTGATTGTATTCAGCCACAAGAGCATTGGTAAGGTCGGGGACTGATGTTGATTGATGTCCCAAAGGTATTGTATGGAGCTCATTCAGTTGAAAGACCACAGTTGGATTGCTCTAAGAATTTTATACCACTTAAGTTCACATATGGCTTCTCTAGAGTGTCCCGTTCTATTGGCAATGCTTATGCAAGGTTATACAAGCTGTGTGTGTGCAACTGAACACCTGTGTCAGCAACGGTAGTACCTCAAAGTAGCTAAATTCGCTAACTGAAAAGCTTTTTGAAAATGTCTGATGTTGTCTGAGAATCTTTGGACGTATGTAACTGTGGTATGTTTAAGATTCAGAGTTGTTCTTCATTATTATAGTACTTCTTTATGAAGTTGAATGCTGTAATGGTAGTTGAATTGAGTATCCCCCGTTAAACTTAACGTTAAAACTTTTAACGCATTCACTTTGCTTTGGACAACCATATTACATTTTTCTGCAGTGTTATAGAGTCTTTCCTAAGGGCTCTTATTAGAAAACTGCAATGCGCTTTCTCAGGCTGCTCAGGAAACACCTATAATAGCTGCTTCTATAGGTTTGCTCTCTTTAGATATAAAACGACTCACTGTCCTTTGCACTGTTTGTACATTTCTTGCTAAATGGACCATTGGGAATAGCACAAGATTATGCACAAGTTTTCAGAAGACATTTCTGAGAGGACTAGCTATAAAAGAATGCCAATGCAAAAAAGGGGAAGCAATGTAAGTGATAAGTGATAGAGAAATCAGGATTGTCCATCCAGTAGTGTTATTTGCTGAGACAAGATAGCTTTAATGTTTTTAGAACAATGGACTGACCACCCCACCGAATCTGTTGTGGATTATTTGAATCTTGAGAAGCAGAAAATGCAACCAACTTCTAAGACTAAGCTTTGAAGGTGTACACAGTTACACCCCGTCTACCACCCAATCCACCACTCTGCAGAAAACACCCTGAAAACAATGGAAGCTGTAATAAGGGCAAAGACTGAACACATTAAAAATGAATATCTTTGGTACGTTTTCCAGATGCTGAAACTGAGTAACGTGCTGCAGTGAGCATGCAGGTTTAACAAGCCTTCCAAACTGGTGGTGCTGTCTTCTAGGGGATTGGGAGCAGTTGTGGTCAGATTAAAATTTCTGGACCTTCAGCATATCCTGTTTTGCTTGTACAGCAGAGAGCCATTGTTACAGTGCAGCTACGTGCACCTGTCCCCCCAGCTCACAACCAGCTGTGACACCCCAGCTGTTGTCATGGCGACAGAACAGTGCCAGAAAGCAGTTGTGACTGGGGTAAGAGAGAAGCTGAAGCTTGAAGCTCAGCAGTCCTTCTGCTGATTCCTGTAATACAGCAGGTGTGTGAGTGAGTAACACACCCTGTGACGCAGGTGTTTGTATTTGTGGGATTTGGGGGGAGAGAGAGAGAGGGGGAGAGAGAGAGGGATGGAGGTCTAAGAGAAAAGCAGAAGCACTGGGAGCACAGCCTCTTAGGGAGAGATAGAGGTCTGAAGGAAAAGAAAACATTGCTCATCTGGTGCGTAAGCTTGTTTAATGGAAAGAGGGAGAGCAAGTGCGTGTTTATCTTAGAAAGAGAGGGAGCATTCTGGAGTGTTTATCTTAGAAAGGGACGGAGAGAGAAAGAGAGCGGGGGAAAGGGTGGGAGGGTAGAACTACTATCCCTCTACATCACATCACATGTTTCCTCTTGTGTAGCCTTCAAACACTGACAGTCGAGTCCTTCGTCCCTGGTGAAGTGAGAGAGAGAGAGAGAGAGAGAGAGAGATAGAGATATTTAGAAATGACTAAATGGCTTCATGAAAGCAGGACGTTCCTCTAGAGACACGTGTGGCCTTAAAAGGCTAAACGCTTCACCTGTCTATTGACTTTCACTCGTCATTATTCTTAGTAGTGCGAAGTATTGAAGGTTGTTATTTTGGCTGGTCTGTGATCAGTTTAGTGTCTTATCCCTCGTCCTTGGTACCTTCACTAAGAGAGAAGTCTGCTGATTATTCAGACTTTCTGCTTAATTCCATCAATTAAACGTAACCAGTGTGAGTCAGTGTGGTTTGATGTAAAAGGTGCATTGTAGAAGAACATACAGGGGTGCTTTACAGTGGTGGAGACAGGAAGCAGTGTTACAGTCTGGAGTGCAAATATTAGCCATTTTATTTACTTCTCAAATCGATCAGTGAATCTACAAGTCTTCCTACACGTCTAAAATTTCAAGGTAATGCATTCGTTTCATGATCGCTTCATCATTTGAGGTCTTACAATAAGTTTTACAAAGCTCTGCATGTAGCCAGGGATGTAGCACCAAATTCTTCATCACAAGGAGCTAAAGGGAAAGAAAAGCTATGATGTATTTATTATGCTGTAGCTGTTGGGTGATATACGTTTAAAAGTTAAACAGCTGACAGTCTATAAGGTTTGAAGCTTTGAATAATCCATCTTGCCGTAGTTCTGTAAGAAACATGGTACAATCAGCGTAATCAGGGAGAAATTAAAACAAGAAAACTCAAAAGTGTATATTTAAATATATTTACTATCATTTTCACTGGAACTCAATAATGGTTTCTTGTAAGTTGCCTTTTACTACCTACTTTGGTGAGCTGACCTTGTCTTATGTCTTCAGCTGTGTCAGTAAAGGAAGAGGTGTTGGTCTTCCTCAGTGACTGGGCTGCTCTCTGTCTCCTTCAGTGACTGTGCTGCTCTCTCTGTCCCTCAGTGGCTGGGCTGCTCTCTGTCTCCCTCAGTGATTGGGCTGCTCTCTGTTTCCCTCAGTGATTGGGCTGCTCTCTGTTTCCCTCAGTGATTGGGCTGCTCTCTGTTTCCCTCAGTGATTGGGCTGCTCTCTGTTTCCCTCAGTGATTGGGCTGCTCTCTGTCTCCTTCAGTGATTGGGCTGCTCTCTGTCTCCTTCAGTGATTGGGCTGCTCTCTGTCTCCTTCAGTGATTGGGCTGCTCTCTGTCTCCTTCAGTGATTGGGCTGCTCTCTGTTTCCCTCAGTGATTGGGCTGCTCTCTGTCTCCTTCAGTGATTGGGCTGCTCTCTGTCTCCTTCAGTGATTGGGCTGCTCTCTGTTTCCCTCAGTGATTGGGCTGCTCTCTGTCTCCTTCAGTGATTGGGCTGCTCTCTGTTTCCCTCAGTGATTGGGCTGCTCTCTGTTTCCCTCAGTGATTGGGCTGCTCTCTGTCTCCTTCAGTGATTGGGCTGCTCTCTGTCTCCTTCAGTGATTGGGCTGCTCTCTGTTTCCCTCAGTGATTGGGCTGCTCTCTGTCTCCTTCAGTGATTGGGCTGCTCTCTGTTTCCCTCAGTGATTGGGCTGCTCTCTGTTTCCCTCAGTGATTGGGCTGCTCTCTGTCTCCTTCAGTGATTGGGCTGCTCTCTGTCTCCCTCAGTGATTGGGCTGCTCTCTGTTTCCCTCAGTGATTGGGCTGCTCTCTGTCTCCTTCAGTGATTGGGCTGCTCTCTGTCTCCCTCAGTGATTGGGCTGCTCTCTGTCTTCCTCAGTGATTGGGCTGCTCTCTGTTTCCCTCAGTGATTGGGCTGCTCTCTGTCTCCTTCAGTGATTGAGCTGCTCTCTGTCTCCCTCAGCTGCTCTCTCCTTCTCTCTCTCTCTCTCTCTCTCTCTCTCTCTCTCTCTCTCTCTCTCTCTCTCTCTCACACACAGACAGTGATGCTTTTTCTCCATCAATGACTGTGCTTCTCTCTCTCCCTCAATGACTGTGCAGCTTTCTCACCCTCAATGACTGTAGCTGCTTCTGGAAATAACAGTGTGCAAGTTAGGCTGAACTTTGTTGGGCTCTGCTTGCATAAACACCGTCTGTTATATTAGCTATTTATAAAAATGCTTACTTGCAGCATTAAAACTAATCCTTAACAGACTTTAGATGACGTCTGTAGCCAGCAAGGTAACGACATATGATGGGTGTATATATGTATAGTTGTGTATAAGAATTTAGAGTATCAAATCTAGGAACCAAAGTCATTTTAAAGCCTCCACTGTTACCCACATATACCCCTCTACAACGAATGACCATAGAAACCAGCTTTTTAGACCACAAAGAAAACTATGGAACAATACCTCAGCCATCAGGCGGCATATGTATTCATTGTCAAAAGAATAGTTGCACCCAGAAGGAAGTGTCAGTAAACATTTGACTGATGTGGAAAGTTTATATTTAGCTACACATACAGAGATAGTGTCTCTCAGTATGGCGTCAGGCCGCCAAGTTCGCTAACGGAACATGTCAGACATTTCACATAGAATTGTAGAGGCTCTTAATGGTGTCCTGCAATTATCCATTCCATGCACCGTGAATATTCTCACACAGTTCCTGCAGATTTTGCCATAGGGGTGACGTTGGAGTGATATCTGGTGTTAAGGGCAGTTGTCATAATGGTCTGTGTGAATGTAGCCAATGGCGCAAACAGGATGACTACTTCTCGCTGAATGTCTGCAATCGCGGCTCCAAAGTAAATAAAATGACTTTATTTGCATTGTAGACCTCATGATCCCTGGTTCCTACAACCACCACTGTGAAATGACAGAGTCTGTAATATTCTCCACTATGAATCAGTGAGTGAGTCATGCTAATTTTTGGAAAAATGGGTTTACTCCCCCTGTCAGGCCCATGCATGATGAAACTGGAGGAGAACTGATGATGACTGCGAGCAGCCTAAATGTGTTAAAATGGAGAAACTTTCATAAGGAGCAGAATATTAAGAGATGTTTGGGACTGGTAAATGCACTCACTTGTCGTGCATTAAATGAAGGAAGAAGATGACATTTAGCTCTCCCACATAAACTTTAATATCCCTGTTGTTTTCATAACCTTCTTCATTTGAACACATTTAGACTACACATTTCATACTACTCAGTTCAGTGTGTTCTCGCTCAGTGCTGTCCCAAACAGACCAGAGCGAGGGAGATGAAGAGAGCAGTTTGCTGCAGATGCGAAGTCTCTGCTGAAAGTGGATGAGGTGGAGATGAAGTGAAGCTTTTGGCTTACCAGTCTCACTGTTCAGTTGGCCTACGTTATCCATCACCTTATTACTCAAAGCAATTACAACAGACAAAGCACAGCAATTCAGGCCAGATTGGTCTGTGCCATCGGACATGGCACAGTGTCCACAACGAGACTTTGATCTTTTCTCTGAATTTGTGTGTGTGTAAAGTACGCAGGGGTGTGTTGGCAGAGACTGTAATCGTTTCATTATCCCTCACAGTATTATGTCACTCTTCTGGGTTTCCAGAGCATTGGAAAATGTTAACATCCTGTTTGACTCGGATTAATTATAAGACTGTCATTGTAAGTACTGTTCCCTGTGGTTATGTCCTTAAGGCTCTCAGCTCACGACTTCTGTTTTGTATCACATGATTGCGCATGAGGATCTGCCTGGCTGTGTTTTGATCTTTATGAGAAACCTGCTTTTCTGTCTTAATTATTTGCTTATTGTCTTTTTTCCCCATAAAAGAAACAGGGAAATGCTGTGAAAGATACTGATTTAATAAAACTGTGATAATCAGTAATATTGGCAGAAAATATATACAAAGATGTAATAATAATAATAATCCAGAGCAGCAGTTTGTGAGATTTATTAGTTTTATTACAGTATTGTCTAAAAGGATGTGAAGAAATGACAGCGTTGATGGGATGTGAAAGACTTCTATGTAAAGTGGGGAAGATGCTACTCCCGGTTAGATCAGTCAAGGAAAGGTAACCAATGAAAGGAAGAGTGAACACAATGACGAATCTCTTGGCAAGTCACTGCCACTGCCCACTCTGGGCAAGAAACCATGTTGGGCAGCAAACAAAGGAAGTGAAGTATATATAGACAAAACAACAGTTAGCATTGATATCGGATCTGGAAACGCTCTTGGGGAGTAAAGGGATGAGGATGCTTTCTTCTCTACTAGTAAGAAGAGGCTATTGAAGAGGCAGGAGGAGGAGGAACTATGTACTTCCTAGTCATATAATGTCTCCTATTGTTTGTGTTCCATCACCGTACAAATTGCCCCTTTGAACAGTGTGTTGCTCACTCATATGATAGTCAGTTATGAACTAAGAATTATGAAATATGATTGTCAGTCCTTGACTGTTGCATTTCTTAGCCTTTATCAACAAGAGACTCACAAACGCTTAAATAACATGAGCAGTTTGGTTCACTTTACATCCTTTTGTTGTAGAAGCATTTCCAGGGCCATACAAGTGTTGTACCAATTCTAAATTAATATAGTTATATAAAATGTTTCACTGTAACTAAAACTGTCAGTTTGGAAGGATGCTTTTGACTTTCTGTGTGTGAAATGTTTTGACTGTGCACAGTAAATACTTTATTAAATGTTGACTCATTGTTTCCTTACAAAAGCAAAAATCTAGAAACCGTACATGTTACATCCTACAGTATGTTGATCTCCAAAGCACATATGTAAAGTAGGTTAAGCATGGTGGTGTTTGGTGTTTAACTGTACTGGTTCAGACAGCAGCACCCTCATGAAGTCCACTGTATGAGCACATAACTAACCAACTTCTCCCATCATGTATTTATTGTTCTTTGCTCGTGGGGTTTTTATACAGGTAGTCTCTGAAAGGTCAGTATCAGCTGATCATTCAGGTCCTAGTTCATCTTTTCCAATCCTATCTGAACCTTTGCTAACCCTTCATTTTGTTTTTGTCTTTGTTTTCCAGATTAGAAGGATGTGGTAGGACTGTTGGGACTTCGTAGCGGAGAGCAGAGAAAACATCAAAGCGTCGGAGTGTTAGAGCTTTCCGGTTCCTCTAAAGAGAGGGGGGGTGAACTTCAGGTGCCCACCCCTCCTGGGTGAACTCGACTCTGTGGTAATGATGAGTCGAGATGTGGCATGGCTCTCCTGCCTGCAGCTGCTTTGTGGCTTGTCCAGCCTGGGGGCATATCCTTTCAGACCCCCACTGGACCTGGACATCACTCCCAGAACCACCATCCTCTCCAATGGTAAGACCCTCTGACCTCATCCCTCTTCAAAGACTACTTCACCTTCATACTAACACTTTTTTACACTTTCTGTGGGCAGTGAGTGGTGACAGTGCTGTAGATGATGGAGGTGTGCGTGTGTTGTGTTCCGAAGGTGACAAGCTTATCAATTTCAAAATGTTATAAAAGTTTTAATCATTTATAGTAACAGTTAACCATCAGTGGCCCTATTGTTGGGAGGTCTCAGATGATCTCCCTGGAGATGCGACAGACATCTGTAGCTGGGAGAGCATAATTGGTCTCATCCTCACATGATGGGTAGAATGGTTCACCCTTTATTCCATCATTCATTCCCATGCTCTCAAGTGTGGAACTAAACAGACTAATAGGCCTGTCAATTTTACTGCTTGACATTGATGTTTTGAGCTTGATGTCCACTAGTCGCTAATCATTTGTCCACACTAATAACGTGGCTGCTTCAGAGAACTTGACAGGTGAGGAGCCTGGTGATTTTGAGATCCATATACCCAGTTTCCTGAAGGATAACAATCCACTCTAAATTCTCTGGTCTTTTTTTGGTCTTTGGATGTTTTCCACAAGACAGCTCCCAGTACACCTGTAGGTCAAGATTGAGATTTGAGCGTCTTTATCTCCAATCCAGAAGATCCAGGACACACGTTGGAAAGGGCATGTCAGATTTCTGTCACAGATTTTTAAAGGTCCCTGTTTTGTTTTTTTACTCTTTCCCTCTGGTTTTATTCATGATGTCATCAGCGATTAGTCAGTGTGGACTTAAGTTTCTTTACATAACTGTCGACTTAACCCCTATGGCGTGGGTGTCTGTTAGCTGATGTAAAAGAATTGGCAGATAATGTTCTTCTCTAAGTACATTAGATGAGATGTCCGATGATGTTGCCATAACAGCAGTTCAGAGCTGCAGAGGTGTTTGGTAGAACCATGCAATAGAGGGTATAGAGATTTGGACACGACTAAATAGCAGGGAAAAACTGCTGTTAATTTTGTAAAAAGAGAAAAAAGCTGTACTGAATCATTTGCTAACGAACCGTAATCAAATCAAACTGTTTGTGAAGCGGAGAACACCCCTGGCATTTGTGCCTTTGCACGCAAGTCAGTGCGTGTAATCTTATCTTACTGTCATCGGTCTCAGATATGCACATGCCTCAGTCTGCAGTAAAACTTTGCCTTCTTTAGAATTTGAGGGGTCTTTTGCTGTTCTAGTGAGTATTAAGTATTACAAGAATGAAAGAATTAAGATTCTAACATACAACAGCTCTTCACAAACACTGTGTGTATACTGGGCAATACCGATGTACATTGTACCTAACGCTTTAGACAAAATAAGACAAGCAATGTTACAAGAGCGCCTTTTTTACCCAGAAGGGAACCAGGTTTATGTTGGAGACTCCTGCTCCACTGAGGTTTAGTTTTTGGCAGAACTGTAAAAGGCAGATGCGGAGGAGCAGCTTGGCAGGGTTAAGTGAAGAGGAGTGGGCTTGC
>JAMWET010006368.1:0-245000 GCA_024036415.1 Prochilodus magdalenae | reverse complement strand
TCATTCTCTCTCTCTCTCTCTCTCTCTCCCTCTCTCTCTCTCTCTCTCTCTCTCTCTCTCTCTTTCTACCCTCTTGCTCTCTTTCTACCTCTCTCTCTCATTCTCTCTCGCTCACTGTCCTCTCCCACACACACACACACTGTCAGATTTATACTGAGAAAAAAATTGGGAAGTATTTCTATCAGTTGTTAATTCACTTTAATCTCTCTCTCTCTCTCTCTCTCTCTCTCTCTCTCTCTCTCTCTCTTTCTCTAAAACATGCCCTTTGACCCAGACTTTGCCTAAGTTGGTGAACAGTTTGATCCGCTCTGGGCTGATTGTCATAAAAACTGTACACAGTGTAAATGGGATAAACATGGAGATACAAAGTCCAAACGTCTAAGAATGTTTTTGTATTTCAAATGTCGTTATAATTTTTAAATCCTTCAAATGAATTTCTGAGATTTGGCATGTTTCCATTTTACAGTCTTGCATTTGTTCCCTTAAGCATGTTTAAAATTTAAAGTTTAAATGACAAAAAGAATCTTAGTCTTAAACTTTTTGGACCCCGCTGTTAGGGCCATTCTGGGTCAGTCCACAGATTGGCTGGTTGGTTCAGGTTTGTCTGTAGGCCTTGTCCTAATAATGTATGAAAACAAACACACATGCACACACACACATGTTCACTCACAGCTGTCTCCCACTGTGGCAAACTGAATCATGTCTTGGATCTTGTATTGATTAGGTAATTAGCAGTGGCAGCTTTTCAGTTCAGCATGCAGGCCTGTCAGGCTGAGCGAGCTGTGCTTGAATGTGTGTGGATGGGTGGAGAGTGTCTTGTTTAAAAGTGGTCTTATTTATGCGGCACAAACAGGTCTGTGGAGGTTGTATTGTCACAGTGCAGACGTTACAGCTACAGGGTGGATGATCATTTTCTCCTATTTATATTTCACTCCTTGTATTTGTACACAATAGGTGTTTCTCTTATATTGTATTTGGAAACCGGAACAGCCTCCGCCAGCTCACCTTTCTTCAGGTGTGTGGCTGCCTGTCTCACCCGTGTCACCTCATTCACAATGTCTCAAAACAGGAAGAGCAGCCGTTGTTTTGTTTTTTTTTCTTTACCTGCTCTGTTGTTGAGTAACAATACTGCCTAAACTGCCTACAACTCAGTCATACAATCCTTCAGACACAGAAACTCTAAACGTCTCACACGTAACCCAGTTCATATTTCCGCAGCTTTTAACAAAGCTGGAAGCTGCCTCCATAACCCACCGCTCGAAAATCCCCCCTCTTGAACACTCACCTGTATGACAGAACATACATGCATAGAACATGCATCTCTAATTCATCTGTGGAGCCTTTACATTCATCCATGAATCTTTATTGGTGTCTGTAAAGTGAAATACATTTTGTTTACTTGAATACCATACAGCAGGTGGGACGGGGGGCAGTGGGTAGTGCTGTTGCCTCACAGTAAGATGTGTCTGGCCTTTCTGTATGTTCTCCTGCATGGGTTGCCTCCCACAGTTTAAAGACATGCAGTCAGGCGAGTTGGAGATATTAAATTGCCTCGGGTGTGTGAGTGTGTGTGTGTGGGTGTGTGTGTGTGTGTGCGTGTGAATGTGTATGTCTGGGTATGTCTGCCCTGTGATGTTTTCTGCTATCTGCCTAATGAGTGCTGGAATGGGCTTCAGCACTCTTCGTGATAAAACAGTTTAGATGATGAATGTATGAATGATCGCCATATAAAGGGTTAAAGAGTTAAAGGGTTCACCTTGATACTCATATTGACTGGCAGATACGTATCCAAAGTCATCATTCTATGCAATTGGCATGCATTTGCAATCAGCACCTTTTTAACGTTGATGAGATTAAAGTGATGTTAAAGGAACCTGTTATGCTCAGTTTTAGTATTCAGAGTTGTTATTTTTGGACTCTGCTAGAAGAGATCTACATGCTTCAATAACCCTAACCCTAGTTTTTTGTAGCTGCATGTGTAACTGCATGTGTCTGCATGTTGTAAACCCCCATACCCCCCGCCCCCCACCCCATGATAAGCCTAGTGTGCTATTGTTGGTCAGTTCAACCACTCTTCTCTTCCACTGTTCTGTTCTCGACACCACTGTGGCTGTTTTTACTATTGCGTTGGTTCTGCTGTATCAGTTTGACACAGAGTCTGAAACTGAAAGTCTGGTAGAACAGGTTGGTAGACCAGATCCATTGCCACAAGCTAGACCGAAGCAGCACCTTTCAGAGTCATGGCTGTTTACTGTTTCAGCTCTCTGTAAGGGCTGTAGGGGCATGACAAACTTGATTGAGGCAGGCAAGGATAGTATTACGAGATGACATCACCTTGTAACTCGAGAAAAGGCCTGGAATTCCAAAATATGTATTTCAGGCAGTTGAGAAAAGTGCTTTCTATGGGAAAGAGTTTCTCCATCTGCTGTGTATGTTGGGTATCATAAAGGCCTAATAACACACTATAGAAAATGAAAAAATGGAAAAACATAATAGGTTCCCTTTAAAGCTCTGGGTTGAGTACTTTAGTAATATGTAATATGTTATGTTATGGTTATTGAGATATCTAATTTCATATTGTGGGAGTCATGTATCATACAAGGGTAATTAAGATTTATTATAAAGAGCCCGTATACAATAACAACAACTGATACAATGAAGCAACATAGCTGTTTAACGCGTTGCCATTACCAGTTGTTTGATATTTTGTAACATAATTTTTTAGGCATAGCTGTTTTTTTTACACCACCATTTTTTATTTGATCCATTCCTGCTTCACAAACCTCAAGATAAGCAATTTTAAAAACTATTTCAGGTATGGCAGAGAACTTAAGCATAATGATATTTTGCCAAAACAATGAAATTTTAATTACATATCTGTGTGTTTATGCTACTTTATGGTGCAGAAAGCTAATTTGCATCTCCGCTGTTTGAGGATTAGAGTAGGCTGGACCTCAGGCTCTGCTAAACCCCAGCAGCTCAGACTGACAGTCAGTGGATGTTAGAATGATAGATTTGGCTGAATTGTGTCCTTTGTGTCTGAGTGTGTGGGGGGTATGGTATGAGTTGTGGACTTCGTCATCATAGCGTCATCATGACACATCTCCTGATATTTGTTTGTCCTTCCTGGTTGCTGTGCCCTGACCTCGCCGGTGCCGTGATATCAAAGAAGCCACTGACCTGTGCTCATGTAATCACAGCCCAGTTTGGATAACCTTGGTTTGGGACTGGTTTATCATATTTAACCACTGCTTATGTAACGGCTGTGTTGGATCTGGCTCTGGGCAGCCTGCATGTGACGTGTCTGTACACTAATACAAGCCATAGTCTGCTTATGCCCAAACCATCAACATTGCACTACAGACATGTGGAAAAACTGCCTGTGTGATATATATATATATATATATATATATATATACACAACAGTACATGCCTGAATGCTTGGCTTAGAGGTCCTGCTACAGCATTAAAGGACCTGATGCCATGGTTTAGGTCCACCTGTCCCCTTAGAGGTATGGGTTACTTCAGGTTTTTACAAGTTACACCACTACAAAGCTGTTCTGACTAATCACCCTTTCCCAATGATGAAATATATTTCAATGAGAGTGGCCTCTTCCAGGATTACAAAGGTCCCATCCATAGGCATATGAGGGGTGACTGAATGTTTTGATGCTGGGTTTTTCCATAATGCTGGGATTTAGCTGCTAAGTTGTGTATTATAAGCTTACCCATTTTTAACTATTTTCCTCTACTTGTAATGTCTCTGCATGTACTCTATTAGAGTACCATAGACCAGTACTGCTTTTCTAACATCTGCACAGCAGTTCCCAGCAGTATTAGAGTAGTGTATAGAACCTGGGGGGTGGGGTGGTGGATGAGTCATCTTATTATAGGCACGTGTGCAGACCACAGCTTCTTAACATTCTGTTAATCATGGCTCCATTCACCTTGACCCTGACTCACCTGAAGCTAATGGGCACCGTCTGTCGGTTACTCTGGGAAATGAACCTGGGGAATAGAAACTGAAGATATAGAGTGTGTCACTAATTCCCCTCTAACACGGAGTGCTAGGAATTAGGCACTATGTCAGGAGAATTTATTAAAGCAAGTTTTTATCTCACAGTCCTCTAACTGCTTGGCCATTAAATGATCTGATGACTCAATGAATATGACTAATTGAGCATAGAGGTGAACTTTGTATCCTGTAGAACATGTTGGAGATTGTGGTGCTGAGTCATATTTTTGGGGCATATTTTTACTGACATGTGCTGCTGTGTCTGTGTATGTACATGTGTGTTTGTGGATTTGTGGAGCATGTGTTTGTACATATACATTATATATATGTATGTATAATGTGAATATATATATATATATATATATATATATATATATATATATATATATATATATATATATATATATATATATATACACACGTGTGTGTGTGTGTGTTTAGGTGTGTGTGTGCATTCGGGGAGACTGTGTGAAGAGCTAACTGGTAGGAAGTGCTCTGTAAGTACTCAGCATGTTACAGTGGGTTAAATGGTTCCTTAGTTTTCAGTTGGTAATGTTGGCCACTGGAAGCTATATACACGTCTCTCTAAGAATAGAGGTTTGAATGAGAGGCACCTGAATGAGATTAATAGCAAGATTAATAGAGAATCACAAAAAGAGCCCATGTAATGGAAAAGATTTTGAGGTACTGTGTAAACGTGTAGGAGCAGTATGTAAAACTGTGCAATCTATATTTATTCTCCACACAGTCCCTCTTCCCTACTCCTCACTCCTCCCCATTTTATTACCCAGTCCTAAGAATCAGATAGATAGATACTTTATTGATCCCAGAGGGAAATTCAGAACCAACTAATCATTCTGAATTCATAATTTACAATTATTGAATTAATGAATTTATAATTTGTTCCAAATTCATAATTTATAACTTTTTTAATGCTGTTTTTGCCACCTATCTTCTTTTTTTTTTTTTTTTTTTTTTACACATTGTCTTGAGGCACAAAGTAGGGGAACAAATCAGAACTGCTGGCTTCTTGCTAAAACTAGCTGTTTATGTACTTTTTTAATGTTTCATAATGAATGTTCCAGTGGAAATAGCCAAAAGAAAATAATTCCATTAACTGTGATTTTGTGTTAGCACTTTTTACTTCATTTGTGAAGTTACCATTTTTTATTTACCAGGTATTATTTACAGGACTTCTTTGTATACAAAACCAAATAAACATCATAATTATCAGTGGGAAAATTTGAATATGGGTGCATTGAGGAAACACTGTATTGGCCACTGTGTTTTTATATGTGTGGAATGATACACAAATAAAAGTCAGTGATGTGTCAGCAGGAAGCTATAGGGCAGCTTATTTGTGCTCTCTCTCTCCCTTCTCCTGCCTTCCACCCTCCCTCGCTCCCTGACACTGCCCCCTGTCATTTTTAAGCTTTGTTTGACATCTCTCTCGTCCTGTTGATTGCAGTTAATGGGTTGCTAAATCTGAATGTAGCTCACAATCTGTCCCTCCGCCTAAAGCTGCTCCTGCCAGATACGCCCACACAGCAGAGGCTGGATGTGTAGAATATTGTCCACGCGCCTCTGCTTCTACAGAATAACAGGACAGCATACGCATGCCTTCAGCAACAGAATATACCTCCACAGAGTAAACAAGGAAACAGGACTAAGTCTGTGTAGTTGTGCTGTACACACCTCCTGTTGAAAGAGCCGCTCCTACGCTCAAGGAACTGATACTCTTATTTAGTTTCACATGGAGTCATTAAAAAGGCTCCTTACGTAAGCACAGTTGATTTTCCCTGGTGTTTAGAAATGCAATCGCTAACCAAATAAAAGTCCAATTGTGTTATATGTACAGTCTGCAGTGGCGGGACTTATTAAAGAGCCCATTTTTTCAGCTTTTGGTTTCCCCGCTGGAGTCTGCTGATAACGATAAAATTCTTCTTTATCCTTTTTTTAAGCACTCAGAATCAACCAGGTTTTTGTAACCACGACTTTTAAGACTGATATGTTGACTGCCATGTATTGTGTCTCATTCAAACAGCACTTAAGGTTAAAACACACCATATACCTTCAGAAGTAATGGGTGGGACTAAACAAATATAAGAGAAATAGGTGGATATGTAAATTGGGTTCATTTTTGTGACATCACAAAAACAGGGAATTCAAAACCAGACATTTTTTGTATCTTTGTTAAAGGAGCAATATGTAAGATGACACAATCTGTGAAATTCATACTCCACACAGTTCCTTCTTCCTCCTTTTGTCACTTGTTGGCAAGCATGGGCGTGCTTCTTCATCATCCATGAGGACTAAATGCAGACTTAGTGTGCTACAGTGGTTTATTATCGCCTCTTGGTATAAATTGGTATTGGTGTAAACAAGATGGGCTGAGGCTAGCTGGTTAGCATGCTGACTTTAGTATATATCTCTGCAACACAACACCATTAAAGTTTTTTACTCCACATTTTATTGATTATTTTAGTTTCATTATGGAATGTTTCCAACCAAAAGTTTTATAAATCGTTTACATCATTTTACATATTGTTCCTTTAAGGTAAGAAGTACCACTCTTGTAAACAAATTTTTATCAAATTTGTGACAGTGATAGATCGTTTGGAAATCATGACAAAGGCCACACATTTTAGGGTGTTTGAACTTTATTTGGGCCAAATGTGTATGATATTTGTGCCCATGTTCCACCTGCAACACCAAAAAAAAAAAAAAAATCCAGTACACACACCATTAATATTAATTTAACACAAAACCCAACACGGAAAATGAATTCATTGTTGGTGAATAGCTGTTTAGATGTCATGTATTTCTTCTTACTTTCTTGAATTCTTTTAAGTCCTGAGTGTGACCTGTGTGTGCCTCTGTGTGTGTCTCAGGGCTGTGGGGGTGTCAGCGCTTCAGTGGCACTGCAGTGAACTATAGCACGCTGCTGCTGGAGGAGAAGGCTGGAATGCTGTATGTTGGAGCCAGAGGGGCTCTTTATGCCTTGCAGGCCGATAATATCTCCAACTCTAGTCACACCGTGAGTACAGCCCAAATGGCCTTGCTTTAGTTTCCTTCACAAGTCTATTGTAGTAACCTGTATGGCTCACAGACGACTGTCTGTAGTTCTACAGAGGAGAAACAGATGGAATTTCTGATGTCAGAACAAAAAGATGAAGTTTACAAACTTATTATATAAAGGTAGAGGAGAGAGGTTGTTCAGAAAGTGCCTCCATGATATTTAACACAGAAGGAATGTTCACTTCTCTTAAGATTGACTGGGAGGCTCCAGAAGATCAGAAGCAGCTCTGCCTTAACAAAGGGAAAGATAACATGGTCAGTATCTTCATCTCACTCTTTTGCTTAGACCTTTCCACAGTTCTCTCCACTTTACTGACGCACAGATTTGATTCTGTTTTACAGACAGAGTGTTTCAACCACATACGCTTCCTGCAGAGATTCAACAACACCCACTTATATACTTGTGGGACTCATGCCTTCAGCCCACTGTGTGCATATATTGTAAGTAATCGCAGTATCAGTGGGATTCCA
The DNA here is from genome assembly GCA_024036415.1 of Prochilodus magdalenae. NCBI lineage: Eukaryota > Metazoa > Chordata > Actinopteri > Characiformes > Prochilodontidae > Prochilodus > Prochilodus magdalenae. The sequence continues at coordinate 237,436 of JAMWET010006368.1, read as the reverse complement.
GATCTAATGTATCCAGTTTCTTGCTCATTAGGCTGTCACTAGCTCCTGACTCTCTTCTCTTTATTGGCTGTTCCTTTTTTTTCAAGTTTGCCTAATGCGTTTATTCTCCTGTGCTTTTTCAGGAAGATAAAAACTTTAGGATATCCTCTGTATTTGAGGAGGGTCGGGAGAGGTGCCCGTATGACCCTTCTAAAGGCTACACTGGTCTGCTTATTGGTAAGCCATAAATCAGCACAGGTCTTTTGCACTATAGAATAAATTTAGCATTTCCATAGAATATATCAAGTATATCATCATTATTTACATTCATCCTACGGTAGAGAAGAAGAGGTCAAATACCCCTTTTCAGTAAATCAGAAAGTTTTAACCCCCTATGCCTCTTATGAACACTTTACATTGAGTATCTTTCACAACCAAAGCTAGGCACCTGGCTGTATTTTACCAATGTAAATTTGACCTATGTAAGTTACCAGTGCAGTGAGAGGATGGGGCTTATGCTATACTCATATACTCAGACAGTTTTACTTATTGGGCCAATGAGGTCTATGAACTCCACCTATAACATTTATGTGGTTAATCATTTTTACATGACTGTTTCCCAACCTCTCTTTATCTCTTCAGCAGGCTGTTTGTGTTACTGTGCCTTTAAGGCTGATTTAAAACTGATCTCTGTTATATTGGCTGTTCTCCACAGTGCCTAATTGAGAAGGGTATTCAGAGGCAGAACGTTCCTTATAACTTCAATATAAATGGGCAGGGTTAAACACCTGAATAGGTGGATGTATGTAAATGAGTTTGTTCTCATAACAGCGCAGATATAATGGAATTAACACTGCCTGTTTTTGCAGTACGGTTTCCATGTATGGACAGTAGGGACTCAAGTGAATGGCACGTTTTGTCAATAACAATGTTCATTTATTACTTCAAACTCTTTTTGTTTCAAGCAAGTGATGAAATTTGGTTTTCCATGATATTTGCCAGTTTTCCATGATAAGCTTATCAGTTCTAGAGGTTGTGATTTTTGGGTTTGTTTTGATAGTAGACAAAGTAGCAGACATTCTGCTGGAGATCCTATGGGCAAAATTATATGTATTTGAGTCAAAGCGAGCTGTTCAGTATATATTTAAAACTCAGTATATAGTTCAGTATATAAGAAAAAGACAGAAGTCTGACAGCAGCAAAATGATATGAAACTTGAAAATGAAAAACTTCAGTTTGCGAGATTGTATACCACTTTTTACTTCAACCCTACAACATGTTTAACCAAACCCTGATTTACTTTTACTTCTATGGCATTTAGCTGAAGCTCTTATCCAGAGAGACTTACGAGGTTAAACATGTCACAGATAGGCCAGTGCAGTGGTAGGAGTCTTGCCCAAGGACTCTTATTGGTGTAGTACAGTGTAGTCACCCAGACCGGGAATCAAGCCCCAGTCTCCCACATGGGGTGGTAGCTTTATGTTATAATTACAATAATTCAGCCTCATGCCTACGACTGGAGCCCTTCACTGCCCATATCTGACAGTAAAGCACTCCGTCTCATGTATTATTGCGTAGTTTTCAACCTGTTCCTCCTTTATAGATGGGCAAATGTATACAGCCTCTCAGTACGAGTTCTGGAGCTCTCCAGACATTCGTCGGAACGCGCCAAACCCCACGCTGAGGACAGAGGAGGCCCCCACACGCTGGCTTTATGGTTAGTGGATCCCAACTTATGGAACATATATCTGCTCTACAACTACCTTCAGTGTATTTATAGACATCTGCAGTATCACTGCTCTCCTGTTTAACGGCCTTCCATACGCACTATATGATTTACTGTTTGCATCACATGCTTACCTACAACACGTTTAAGAGATCACGCAGTTCCTCACCTCCATTCACCTAGTGTTGTAGATTACTGCTGGTTTCTCCAAAGGCTCAGCAGGTATAAAGGCCATTTTCTCCACACTCAATACACCATGAATTAACAGCGTGTTGTGTGCTCCCATGTAGAGGCTGATTTTGTGGGCTCTGCCCTCGTGAGAGAAAGTGTGAAGAGCACTGTGGGAGACGACGACAAGATCTATTTCTTCTTCACGGAAAAGAGTCAGGAGCACAGTCCATACTTCAGCCACAGCAGGGTTGCACGGGTGGCCCGTGTATGTAAGGTATGAAGATAACTCCATGTTCTCAGCACATGTTATTAACCTACAACCCTCCACCCTTTCCCATCACTAATGTGTGGAAGCTGTAACAGCTCATTTGCTCAAGCACTGATGAAGCAGAGGTTAACAACCATTTTATTGATATGGAACATGCCTTTGCATAATTGGGAAAGTAATGATTTGGTGCTGTAATCTTACACGTGGGGTCCATGTTTTTTCTGCTGAAATGCTACTTGCTCATCAGAATCCAGGTCAAACGCACATATCCACTTTCACTTTGCTGTGTGAAATGCATCCATTTTCACTTTGAGCTGTGAAATTGTGGACACCCACCCACACGCACATATTGATCTTTATACTTTGTGAGGACGCGGGGTCACATACATACAGACGGGTGACAATTTATAACCCTAAATAATGAGTCAAGAAGCTTTTCAGAGGATGAGTGTTTTCATTTATCCTTAAAAAGGAGGATTTCTCGGGTCACTTAAGGTCAAGCTTGTCCATTTGACCTATCCATGCACCACGCTCAGGTGTGTTCTTTAGTAGCAAAACTGAACAAAGTTTTCTGAAATTTTGCCCGTAAACCTAACAGGAAATTGTTGTGATCTTTCCAAACCAGACCAATTGGGCTTTTCCATTTTTCCCTTTTACTGTTGTGTAGCTTTTGTGCAGGTAAATAGTCTGCAAAGTAATAAATCCCAAAGTACATGCCAGTGTTCTTCTACCGTTACACTCTGATCAAAGCATCATCCTCTGGTAACTTCAAGCTACCTGCTTTCCCATGGTCTATTTATTACACAGTACTCATCATCACTCTCAGTGATCATCACACAGTCAAAGCCTGTTGGAGCATAGACTCTTTCTGTTTACTTGGGCAGGATGCTCTTCCATGGTTTCCATTATGAATTTGGCACAGTCCCCAAGGTCAGGATGCAGCAGGTTGCTTGTTTAATGCTGTAATGACAGTGACGAGTGCCCACCGAACTATGGCCCCCATAAGCCAGTACAGCCGAACAGTAGTGGGAACAAGTGGTCTTAAAGGGGACCTAATATTCTCATTTTCAGTGTTCATGATTTTAAATTTGGGGTCTACTAGAGTAGATTTATATGCCTCCCAAAATGAGAAAATGATCCTCAGTCTGAAACACTCTGTTAGAGCTCCTGTGTCTTCAAGCCCTGCCTCCTAATGATCCCAGTGCGCTGTTCTGTCAGCAGTTCTGCCAGTACTTAGTTTCTAGTAGTTGGTGTGCATTGTGTGTGGGTGTGCTAAGATTTTCTGTATGTGAGGAATAGGGATTGGGTTATGAGATGATGTCAGCCAGAGAACAGAGAAAAGGCGGGAATTCCAGTGAGGCAGTTCAGACAGCTAAAGAAAATGGTTTCTGTGGGAGAGAGTTACTCCCCCTGGCATGTACTTTAGGCTATATAACTTTGTAACTTTGTTTATATGCAAAAAAGCTACATAACACATTAAACAAAACTGAAAACTGTAGTACGTCCCCTATAACTTCATTTAATTCCACAAGCTTGCTAAGCAGTACTCCATACTGGGTATTCCCTACATGCTGATCACCATAAGGTGGTTAAAGGAACCCCTGGCAGTTTAATCCATTCGGTTGAAATGGACTGAAATATCAGTATGAATCAGAATAAGTATGTTACTGACAGCTGGTGCCGTCTTTGAAAGTTTAGTTGCTTGCTAGGGAAGTTCAGGATGTGTAAAATGCCTGAATACCCTGCTGGTCCCACTTTGCAGGGAACTGTTAGGGTGATTAAAGTTCTTGATTAGCATGAGGCTTGTGTTCCCTGATCTCTTTTCCATCTGAGGCTTGGTTTTGTTTTTTAGCCCCGTATCACGCCAGTGTTCCCAGGGGACAGACCTGTGTCTCCTGGCTGTTTGGACCTTGTGGAATAAGGGCCAAATCAAGCCTATTGATATGTAAGACATGTAGTTTGTGAACTGCATGAATTACCGGGTAATCACAGTGTTCAGTTGGCATTTGTGCCTTAGATTAGGTTTATGTGAGCTTGTTTATTAACAATGGCTTGGAAATGTAAAGGAAGCTTGTGTGCAATGAGCTTGCAGTTTACAGTACCGCGCTGAGCAGGCTGTGGGCGGACGTGTGCTCTCTCTGTGCCAGTCCACGCAGCGGGGTCACTTTAATGAGGAGATTATCCTTCATTATCTACATGTGAGCAGGAAAATACACTGCAAACACAGAATCACCGAGGCTCCCTTCATGCTAAAATTAATCTCTCCACACGGTTTTCCTGGGTTCCCTGGAAAAAGAAAAAACTGTATGTCACTTCTGTTCATTTTGTGTACCTTTGTTATATATGGATTATTTACTTATGAAGAGAATGTCTGTACATTATTTTGCAGGATGATTTTATTAAGTGTAGGTTGCACGGTAAGATCCTATAATTGCAGGCACACTTTTTATTTTAGAAAATGTTTATATACTTTCATATATTCATGCATTTTCTGTTTTATTACAACAGTGTTGTTATATTGTTCATAGATGTGATCTGAATTTAATGCTTCTAAAAGCTCCCTCTAAGGTTACCAATGTCTGATATCACAGAAATTGTTTTATGATATGTTTATTTAATTTTTAAAAATAATTTTATCAAAGTCATTTTATTCTATTTGGGTAAATGAGTATGTGCAGGGGTTGTAGAACAAAATGGTGCCCATATAACAGCACAGTACACACAGGAGGTTTGCTGGTGCTTTTGGATAGTAAATAAAATGATGGAATCTGAATGGAATTATGAAAATTTCAGAAATTGCTGGAATTCCCCTTTAAAGATCAGGATACACTATAGGGAAGAATGACTGCAAAGGGGAATTCCACCCCAGGTTTAGTAGGTCTAGTAAACCAAACTGTACTGGACTCTGGCCCTTAGTTCCTCGCTCCTAGTGTACACAGAGTCATTCGGAGTGCTTTGATGTGCTCATCCTACAGAAACGCACAGAATCTGTAAATCTGTTCAGTGGTGATGATGGGAGCCAGACTTCCAAAGCCTTTATCACTGAGAGTTATTACAGGAAATGGTTATGAATTAGCTGTCTGGTATTTGAGATATTGTTTTATAGTAGTTTCGAGATAAGACTAACCCATATTTTTAAAACACATGCAGGGTAGAGAGATACATGAAAAGTGCTGGAAAGCAATAAAAAGACATTACATAACACAATTTCGTAGAGGTTCCCTGGTAATTTTGGATATACCATTAAAATGGCTATATTCCCATTGTAGACAGCAGCTCCCATAATAAAGAACTAGCATAGCCCGAATGAGAGTCTGAGCAAGTTTCTCAAAATTACATAATTTAATTTACATTTCAGTAATTGAATTATTTATCAGTTTTGGATTTTTTTTGGAATTCTCTTTAAGCATTCAGTTGGTTCTCCGAGCTATCATAGGTTAATGTATAAGCATGGTAATTACAGCACATCCTGTGAGTCCTTTTCGCTCGCTTAGGGTAAAGGATGTTGTGTTCTCGTGGTGCATTCTCAGTGCAGCCCACTGTACTGGGCCTGCTGCAGCACACAATTTGGGGAGCCTCCAAATTGGAGAAAAATGCATGTAGAGGCATTTGGTGTAGGGTCCAATAAGAGCTATTCTCCTGTGGGAGGCAGCGTGTAAATTAAATTTGCTGGATCCACCTGACAGGATGCACAATTTCTTCACTTGAGGAAAAAAATAAAAACACCCAATCCAATCCAACCTGCTCCCATTTCCCACCTTCACTCTGACAGCAGAATAAAGTACCACTGCCAAGAGCAAGTAAGTGATCCATGTACAAAAAAAGAAGAGGTCAAACTTAAGTGTGCTGCACATTTGGCAGCCTCGGTTTTCACTAATAGAATTTACTGCTGATTTTTTCCAGCCTTGAGTATTGGCAGGATTTAGCCTGTATTGGCTAATTAATGTGCTGTCTTGTTCTCTAAGTGTAGTCTCATGTGTATCGTATAAACTTGAGGCTTGAAAACTCATTACTGATACCACACGTCTCAACAGGCCTGCAAATTACTGCAGAAGGAGGAGACAGTATATAACAAAACACTGCACTCCAAGTAGCATACAGACGTATAGATTGTTAATGTGCAATTATTGATTGTTTTGGTCCCCAGATTTCATACACATTTAGTATTAATTATAATAAATGGTGTAGCACTTCATACGGTGCAACTCATTTGTTCTTGTTAAGCTTTTTTTCATTCATTTCCATTCTCATCCTTTGGATTAGCATGACTGTGTAAACCCTCTCTTCTTCTTGTAGTAATGAGAAGTTCATGCTGCTGTCCTATTGGCTCTGTGCTTTGCAGAGTGACAGAGGAGGTCTTCTGACCCTGCAGAAGAAGTGGACGTCCTTCCTGAAGGCCCGGCTGGTCTGCTCCCTTCCTGATTATGAGTTCCACTTCAACGTGTTGCGCAGTGTCTTCATGCTGGAGGGTGTTAGGACTCAGGACACAGTGCTCTACGGCATCTTTGGCCTGGAGTGGTAAGCGCATAAAGTCTGTCCCCACCTTTATTCGGAACCTTTGTGAGGTTTGTTTTGTTGCTCGGTGTAATTAAGTCTTTGTTAAATGATTAGGATTTTGTAATAACTGACCATTAATCTAAACACCCTGCTCTGTCGCTGGTTATTTGGCATCTCGCATGGCTTTGTTCACTGTATATTTAGTTATACAAGTTGAAAAGTTGTGAAAAGCTTGATTGATTTGAAAAGCTATGACTCAACACCCACTGAGGAGGGCATTGTGACTTTTTTATAATGGCTGGACTAACAATCAGGTATGTTGGATTCCTGAGCAAACATGAGCGGTAGCCTCTGTACATATATGTGGGCTGTATACACATCTTATTTTTCTTGTGTAGTGCAGTGTATTGTGTTGTTACTGAAGCTGCCTGATAAACTGTCACTAAGCAGTCAACACTACAACAAAATGCACACCTAGCTAGTGGTATGTAGTTGAAGTTGTGTGTTTGTTGTGTTTGCCATATTTAAGAAGGCTGCAGTTACATGTAGTGTTCCTCTTTGAATTAAGCTTGTATTCCCAAATTTGGGAAACAGTGTTTAAAAAGAAGAGAGGCTACTACTAAAATGCTGAAACATCCTCATGGCTGGTTGGAGTGCAGATGTGCTTGTAGTTTGGTGTCTGAGTTTGGCCAGTCCTCTTAAATGAGCCACTTTATAAAAGAATTACTAATTAAACATTTGATAAACACATGAAGCGAAACTATAAGATCTGCTGAGTCAGGAAAAAACACTAAACCATGGTGTGCGCGTGCTGCTCTGTGTCGGCCTCTAAAGCCTGAAATAATTATTTGTGTCGGGGCAGATTTAATGGTAGTTTTTTAGACCATGTCATATGGCTGTACATATTAACGCCACACACTCAAAAAGAACCTGCGGAGGTCTCATGTGCAAAGATGTGGATGAGGTGACAAAATCAAATTGGCCATACCGATGCCACCCAAAATATTTCTGCCACTGGCTGTCACTACACTGTGGGGCGGGTATTCACACCTTTACGAGGTGAGTTGTTTTGCTGTCGTCGATGAAACAACATCCTGCCTGAGCATGCATCTCTTCCTTTTTGGTTGGCTGGGAGAGTGAAGTGGCTGTCTAACTTTTACAAACCAATCCACCATCCGCTTACACTTTCACACGGCCACCCTGCTGAAACCCCCTGCTGCCTGTTTGCCAGCCCTAGGTAAAATGATCAAGAACTCCCCTGTTAGGACTCCGATGCAAAATCGAACATTACACTGATGAAGATATGATTCCAATAGAATGTCATTCACTTACATCCTTAGAAGACACGTATCTTTCAACATAACACATAATCATTAAACTCATCCTCTCAGCAGGGGTGTAAAGCACAACCCATGCTACAAAATGTTCTTCTGCATGTACACTGCAAGTTACACCAGAGAGACCTCCAGAGAGCTCTCCAGATTTCTAAAATGAACAGCTCTAATAAACATCCATCCAGCCATCCATTCATCCATTTTCTGTCTGGGTCCAACGGGTGCTGGAGCCTATCCTAGCACTCATTTGGGGCAGGGCAGTAAACACCCTGTACAAGCCCAAGTCCGTTACAGGCTTTAATAACCAATTATACACACTCTTTTGGGATGTCATGTTATGTTTCTTAAATGAACTGAAATTTAGTTGAACATGAACATTCACATCACAAGTTATTTACCGTGTCCATAATTTTGATAACTGCCGGTGCCTTAATGCACAACTTTGCAATATTTATGAAGCCTTGCACTCACTGTTGCTTCAGCAAGGGCCTGATTGCTTTTCATGAAAACAAGAGCCACATCTAAGAAACAGCCCAGCTTTTTCAATCTGAACACTTGATTGAATCGAGCAGGCAGCTGAGGTGGAGGCCAGCTCCTCACATGTAATCTTTCGTGGCAGTTGTATGAGAAGGTTCCAGCCTCTCTGATCCTGAGTTTAAGTCAGGGTGGCGTGTGGCTGACTCCGGTGTGCCCCCTCACTCAATAGCATCAGGATGGATGTGGTGAGGTGCCAGTCTGTTAGTGAGATCAGCTCTCTGCTTGGACACGCTCCTCAGGCCCGGCATGCCTGGACCAGCCGCCACAGCCTTGGCTAAAGCTCACTTCACCAGTACACTCCTGGGGAAAATGGCTGACATGTTTTCTGACTGCCTGGAGAGCAGGTTATCTTTTATTCATAGGCAGGTCAGCTGATGTGAAGATGTGCCAGGGAAAAGCCTTGAAAATCCGGGCTTCACTGCTCTACAAACATTATTGTGCAAACATTAAAGGGCCGGTTTCATGGAAAGGCAAATTGTCTTTGAGTAGATGTAACACTGATAAGAATCAAAGCGTGCTGTTCGCTGCTGGGATGTTTTTGTGATGTCACAAAATTGAATACCTTAACACGTATTCATAATACAGTGTTTTAGATCCTTTCACACAGAGGTTAATAGGAGTGTTTTAGCCTTGACTGCTTTTTGAATGCGACACAATAGAAGGCAGCCAAGCATAACAGAGGACTTTCCAGTCAGTATGGTCATACGTGTCATCTGTTCACCTTGTCAGTTACATCTTCTATTCTTTTCAGGAGACTTTTTCAGGACACATTTAGTGATGTTGTTGTTATTATTATTATTATTGTTATTATTATTATTATTATTATTGTTGTCGTTGTTGTTGTTTTTGTTATTATTATTATTATTATTATTATTATGTTGAGATCTGGGCTCTGGGGTGATCAGTCCATTGTCCCCAGAACATCTTGCGTCAGCATCTTGTCCTCTGTCTGTTTGTTTGTGTATATGTGCTGTGTGTTGTTCTTACTTCAGCAAGCTGGAAGATTAATTGTGTCTAATGGCATCTGACCTCCTTTCACAAAACCCTTTGTTGTGCAAAGCTATAAATGTAGTAAACAGGTTTTAAAGAGGACAAAGCGACACTGCATTTTGCCCTGGGGCTGCTTCTGTGTGTCAGGTTGGCACGAGTAGAGCGACTTTGATGAGTTGGCAGGCTGGGGTGAGATATGACATGAGAAGTGAAAGCTTGTGAGCCTGTGAGAGATGGATGAATGGACAAAGCACAGCATGGTGACTGCTGACTCAGAGAGAACGCGGGAGAGGTGGTAGAACGAGGGAGGATAAAGGGAGAGAGAGGGAGGGTATTAGTCTGTCAGATGAGCTCTGATGAACTGTTTGTGGTGAGGTGGAAGGTCAGGTTTTTATTTTTCCTTATAAACTGAACCAGGCCGTGTATGAGGGCATGTGTGTTGTTTGTGCAGTCCTGAGGCTTTGGCGAGAAAGAGTCCGGTGCAGACTGAAAAGTCCTCCCCTCTACCAGTGTCTTATTACTTTTTCATTATCTGCCCCTCCTCATTAAAGCCCTTTCCATCTCTTTTTTTCTCCCTCCCATGTCGTTCCCTCCTTCTCTGTTCTTCTACAGCCTCTGCTAATATATGCTCCCTCTCTCTCTCTCTCTCTCTCTCTCTCTCTCTCTCTCTCTCTCTCTCTCTCTCTCTCTCTCTCTCTCTCTCTCTCTCTCTCTCTCTCTCTCTCTCTCTCTCTCTCTCTCTCTCTCTTGCTCTCTCTCTCTCTCTCTCTCTCTCTCTCTCTCTCTCTCTCTCTCTCTCTCTCTCTCTCTCTCTCTCTCTCTCTCTCTCTCTCTCTCTGTTTCGATCTTCTTTCTTTCCACTTGTCAGAAGAATGCACTGCCGCTCTTGATGAGCTTTGTCTCTGTCCCGCTCTCTCGCCCCCGTCCTTCTACCTTCCCTCACCTCTCCTGCATGCTTTTTTGATAAATCTGTAATCTATTTTCATGTTGCCATGGTTACGCTGTGGGCTTATGGAGGCTCTGTACCGGCATGCCAAGACCTTGAGAAACAAAGAGATCAGCCGAGGCTCAGAGGCAGAGCGATAGAGAGACAGAGAAAGCAAGGGAGAGAGAGAGCGCACCTCTTGAGCTGCTAAAGCCAGCACACCCACTGCAAAACTCCATCAGACCTGGAGTGATTCACTGCTTTCCACAATGCCACTCTTTTCCCTTCCCCAGCTCTCAGTATTGTTCCTCAGAAACAGTCTTATAGAACACCCTATGTGCTCATTCATTTACACTAGAGCTTTCCTCCAGCTCTGCAGCAGGTCAGGTACCTGAACATTCTGACGGTTGCCGCTTGAAGGTTGAACTAAGCACGCTTCTTATTTTGCAGGAAAAACGTCAAAGCTTCAGCCATCTGCCGCTATTCCATCACTGATATCCAGCAGGCTTTTGACGGGCCCTACATGGAGAGTCAGGAGGATGCCGGTGCCAAATGGACAGAGTACTCGGGGAAGGTGCCTGAGCCGCGGCCTGGCTCGGTAAGCTGTAGGAGTGTTCAGAGATGCTGTCGTCTCCCCCACACATCTCCTTTTCTCTCTGTTTTTATTTTTGGTAACACACAGCTGTAGGGTACTGTGCGAAAGGCTTCATAACAACTGACATAACCCTACATAAGCGTTTAGAAATGCTTATTCCGGTTTGCATCCTCTGTCGTAAAGAGTACGGTTTAAATTGGCCCCCTTAGATAAGGCACTTTCATGACAGTGTTATATACAGGGGTTGGACAATGAAATTTAAACACCTGGTTTTAGACCACAATCATTTATTAGTATGGTGTAGGGCCTCCTTTTGCGGCCAATACAGCGTCAGTTCGTCTTGGGAATGACATATACAAGTCCTGCACAGTGGTCAGAGGGATTTTAAGCCATTCTTCTTGCAGGATAGTGGCCAGGTCACTACGTGATGCTGGTGGAGGTTCGTCCTTCTTGGTGGTATGCTGACAATACCCTGGATACCGTGGCTCTTGATACATCACAAAGACTTGCTGTCTTGGTCACAGATGCGCCAGCAAGACGTGCACCAACAGTTTGTCCTCTTTTGAACTCTGGTATGTCACCCATAATGTTGTGTGCATTGCAATATTTTGAGCAGAACTGTGCTCCTACCTGCTAACTGAACCTTCACACTCTGCTCTTACTGGTGCAATGTGCAATTAATGACGATTGGCCACCAGGCTGGTCCAATTTAGCCATGAGACCTCCCACACTAAAATGACAGGTGTTTCAGTTTCATTGTCCAACCCCTGTAGGTGCTGTATAGGATTTCTGCCTCATTTGAACACAGCAGCTCTCCGTTACATTGACAATGAACTATTAGAAATCAAAATATCAAAATAAATCTTTTTTACGTTTAAACCTCCATTTAAAGATAGTCTTGTGTTTTGCCTTCTCCTGTAAAGTTATATTCTGGAGATGTTTTTATTTAGACAGTGACAGCATGTATTTGTAGCGAAGTGGGTGCGACTTGGCATAATACTGTTTAGTTTGGCTCTAGAGATATTTCCTGAGCCAGTAATAATAACAGAAATACAGAACAATATTACTGAGGAGGTTTTTAGCATTGTTTAATAGAAAATTAGAGAAACTCACAAACACAGATTTGCATTACAGCTTTGGCGATAATGAATAACCAGGGTCTGCAATGTCTACAGCACAAATACAGTCACATATCTACTAATATCTAAATGACCTATGAACCCAACAGTTTCATAGAGAGTGATGATGGTAAAATAGTGATCAACCTGAAAGAAGAAAGAAGCTGTCTTTGGTGCACATCGTTAAATATGTTTTAGTACAAAACTATCCCAGCACTACCACAGTCTCAAGGCAGACACATGTATGTAAATATATGTTATGCAATAGCCGTATGTGCTGCAGGAGTTAAGCCTTCAGACATCTGGTTCCCATCATTACCACTATAAACCATTCTGATTGTACGTTTCCTTGAAATGTTGCTCCTCACATTAAACCACTCCAAACAGTTATATTATGTCACTATAGGGGTGAGCAATATGACGCTATATTATTGAAATCAGGACAGATTGTGTTACAAAGTGCATTTCTGCATATTGTGGATATCATTAGTACTTAAAGAGCACTGACTGACTACATGCTTTATTAGAAAGTGATCATAATTAGGCTTTTTTAAATGGATTTAGTTTGTTCTAATTATCCTAATACTGTGATTGTGTAAATGTTGTGAGTGTGCAAAGGTCATGAAGTATAGTGATATAATATTTTTGCCATATGGCAACCTTGACATCTTAATAACTAATGCAGTTACTCTCCCTTAATAACAACTATGCCATATTTTAGAAACTTCTTCTACAGAACTGAATGTAGACATTATGCAAAACAAGTATCTACTGCGTACTTCAAATGCACAGATGGTATATGATCTGTGAAGCCAATTTAATGTGAATTTTTAAGTGATCATCTTCTGTCTCTCACGTGTGCCTCTGTGTGAATGTATCTTGCTCTGGGATACGTTAATGTGCCCCATCCCATGAAGAACAGACTGAAGTGAGAGGAAGAGCAAAGCAAGTTTAGTTTTAGAAAGCCAAACAAATGAACACAGATAGTATTGGGAATATTCAAATGCATTATGTATGTCTTTATAAATAATGTATTTGAATTTGGAAACAACCTTACTGAAGGAAACTCTGTGGTGGTTCTATGGTAGCAGCGCCCTTCCCTGCAGTCTCGTCTTACTCCAACCTGCTTATCCTGATCCAGCCCTGCAACTCGACCTGCTGGCTGACTTCTAATGTCAGCAGCGCTGCTTGGGTTTCTAAGCACTGAACGCCCTGCGTCAGAGTGCGGGTAGAGTGTTGGAGCAAGCCGAAACACAAGCCCCAGAAAACCCTCAAAGCTCATTGCCATGGAGATTAGGGGTAGGCAGAAAAGCTGGGCTGATAAATGCTTCAGGTTTTAAAGCCCTGACATTTCTAATGAGTGCCTCCACAGGCCTGTGACATTTCATGTTTCAGTTTCAGTAGCTGTTGAGATTGTTTCAGAATTGGTAAGAATAGAGAGTTATGATTTGCCTCACGGCTCGAGGAAGTTTTGTAGTTCCAAGACAGTTGCATTTAAGCTTCTGTTTTGGTTTGTTTAAAGCTTCAGAGCTTACATGGATTATGAGCTATTCAATTATGTATTTACAAGTAATTTTGCTGAGCTGAAGACTAAGAATATCCGAAAATAGTCTGCTTTGATACTGTGACATGGCTAGATTCCCAGGAAATGAGTGGAAATCCAATGATGGCAGGTGTGTGGTCTTTGGAGGAATGAGCAGCAGGTCAGAGATGTCCAATATTGGTCCTTTATGACTAGAGTGCATCACTAATTGGAGGTTTACTGGCTTTAACTCTAACCAAACCAGATAGCATTTTTAAGCCAAAGGATAATTTAAGCCAAAGTGAGCATTGTCCATTAGGAACATACTTATATCCAGATCGACAGTTTAATCATGGTACTGAGGCCGGCAAATATAGCATTACCAGTCTAGCCCAAGGTCCTTATTAAATTGGCAATTAACACAGCTGTAATTATCAATGAACTTGATCATTTTATTTTGGTTCAGTTTTCCCAAAACACAATATTTTTCTCATTCTGTACATCTGTATTCACCGTCAGATTGGTCAGCAAGCCCAGTCTGTTCTGATTGGTCATGTACCAGAAATACACATTCTGCCCTCCACATCGCTGTGGCTGGTCTTACAATGGCGTTGGTTCTGCTGTATCTGTTTAAGTCAGAGTCTCATCCTGAAAGTGATCTGTGTTTACCTTTAGCTCTCTCTGTATTGTGTGATGGCATGTCAAGTTTACCTCTAGGCGAGAGTAAGACTTGTGTTACAAGATGACATCAGTTTGTAACAGAGAAAAGGGCTAGAGTTACAATGAGGCATTTCAGGCAGCTAAGTGGTTTCTGTGGGAGAGAGCTTCTCCCTCTGGCATGTACTTTGAGCTCTAGAACTTTGCAGACAGTTTACATGCACAGAAAGCTACATAGCAAGTTAAAGGTAGGGGAAATAACATAACAGATCCATTTTTTAAAAAAAGTTAAAAAAAATATTTTTATTATTTCTTTTCCTGTTAGGCTCAAAGGCAAAACTTTAGAAAAGTTTGCTCCGTCTTACAACATGTGCAGTGTGAGAACACATTTTGGGGTTGTGTCTGGACTGGCCAGTTGGACCAGCTGACTGACAGTATTGAACAGCCCTAAAACTGTAAAGTGGAGTCCTTTGTGTTTGAGCAGGAGAATCATGAAACTGTGCTGGACTGAGGCCCTCAGCTCTGCGGTAGCCTCCTTTACTAGGTTGTGAAAGATTCCTTCTATGCAGTTTGACTCATGTCTAACTCCCTTTCCTCCTCAGTGCATTACGGATCGGCTCAGGGCCAAAGGCATCAACTTCTCCACTGACCTGCCAGATGATGTACTGCACTTTATCCGCCGACACCCTCTCATGGCCAGGCAGATCCTCCCTGTGGGAGGACGCCCCCTACTGTTTAGGAGGTCTGTGGACTACTCTAAGATAGCTGTACACAGAGTGACCGCTCTGGATGGTCAGACATACCACATGCTCTTCATTGGAACAGGTGTGTTTTAGTCTCTTGCTGCTCATTACCTCAGGTCGGTTTAATGTTATTCTGACTGGATTAATGGTGTGTAGTTTATAAGTCATGTTATTGTGGTATGTTGTTTCTCTGTATTATTGATTTTCTTGGGTGTTTGCTTTCTGCAGATGAGGGCTGGCTCCAGAGAGCAGTGGAGGTTAAAGGTCAGCTCCACATCATCGAAGAGCTACAGCTGTTTGAAGAGCCGCAGCCTGTGGACAGCATAGTCATCTCCCAGAAACAGGTCAGCAAATGGATGGGGATAAAATGATTTGCAGCCCAGTGCAACTAAAAAGCAAAAAATTAGATAATTATATCTGTATGAGAATAAACCCTACCACTAACCCAAATTAACATTGTGATTTAGCTTTGTACCTGTACTCGAGGCAAACCTGTGTTGTGCATTCGATTTAGCTAATCTGACAGCACTTCAATAATACTTTATTCATTATAATTTATATATTATGGCATTTAGCTGACGCTCTTATCCAGAGCGACTTACAAGGTTAATCACATTACAGGTAGGCCAATGTAGTGTTAGGAGTCTTTCCCAAGGACTCTTATTGGTGTAGTACAGCATAGTCACCCAGACCAGGATTTGAACCCCAGTCTCCCATGTGTGGTGGTGGCTACTTGGTGGGTAGTGGTGTTATCTGCTGAGCTACACCAACCACAATTTTGTTGAGCTAAATTAAGATGAAATAAATGCAGTAAATGTGGTTTATATATATGTATGTATATATATATATATATATATATATATATATATATGTGTGTGTGTGTGTGTGTGTGTGTGTGTGTCTGTATACATACTGACTGTATATACATACTGACTGTATATAATGTATATACTCACTGTTTAATCTGAACGTTTAACAACTTGATTTTGATAAGCAAAGTGTTTAGATGTGAAAAATAAAAACTATAAATATCCGTATCATCACTGTCCAAAGGAAAACAGTATTTCCGAAATAGTAATTTTACAGGAGAGGGCAAAACTATAAATGGAAATTCATCTAAATAACAGTATTTATGTAGGACCGATCACCCAGAAATTGTCAAACAATGTAAACTGCGGCTGATGTGCTCAACCGAGACTGAAAGCGAATATCTAAATAAAGAAATGGAGATCCCTTTTTTTGTAAGTTGACGATATGCATGTTGACAGTATGGAATCATGTAAATGTCTGGTTGTCCATTTTGACATTTGACCTCTAGATGAGCGTGTACGTGGGCTCACAGTCAGGAGTCGTGCAGCTGCCCTTATCCACGTGTCGCAGGTACTCTTCCTGTTTCGACTGCGTATTAGCACGGGATCCTTTCTGTGCCTGGGACGGGGAGGAGTGTGTGGAGATCACCTCACATGCTGACAGGTATGAGCACACATGTATATTTTAATGGGGTCATGCTCCATGTCTTTGCC
This sequence comes from Prochilodus magdalenae, assembly GCA_024036415.1. Classification (NCBI taxonomy): domain Eukaryota; kingdom Metazoa; phylum Chordata; class Actinopteri; order Characiformes; family Prochilodontidae; genus Prochilodus; species Prochilodus magdalenae. The sequence continues at coordinate 220,851 of JAMWET010006368.1, read as the reverse complement.
ACACAGCAAAGCTATGAATCTAAAATACTCTGTATGTGCCTTCAACGTTATTTCTTTATTTCTGTTCCGCTTATGTTATTTCCAAAATGAAGAGGACACTTGAAATTCAGTATTGTCTCTCAGGACAGCGATGGATTCAAGCAGAACTAATTGTGTTATCTTTATATGTACAGATCCAATCTGACTCAAGACATCCTGAATGGGAATGAGGGCTGTGAGAACTCCATAGCAGATGGTATGCATAGTCATTTCTCTTTGTATTCATCAGGCACCAGATCCCAAAAATGATCAGAGCTGAATAACAGGGGGAGCAGTCATTGGAAACATTGCTTAAATGCTGCATTTATAGCCCATGCATCATTTTAAATAGGGCAGAGCTTTAACCTCATTATACAGTTAATCATCTGCATATGCATTTGCATATAGCTCATGTTGTATTTTTTAGTTAAGTAAGTAAAGAAAGTTTTATTGTCTATGTGGCAAAGGCCCATAATTTCCCTTGCAGCAGATTTACTCCACAAGTCGACTAACGGAATTGATCTGAAAGATTGACCTTCAGTCTGTCCTGTATTAACGGGTTGAACAATAATCTGCAGCTCCATTAAAATATATATTGCCTTTATCAAAGAAGCATTCTTTGTATGTACACTGGCTAAAGTTGGGGAAACATAACTATTTACAATGTTTTAATAAATGTTCTGTGGCAGTATGACCACATTATGATAAATTACATGGCACGGCACTTTTCTGAGTATACTATGGTGCGCACTGGAAGCATACAGTACTTAGCTGAAGTTTTAAAAATACAGTAAGCAGTGACTTAATGTATGTCAGTGTGTTCTTTAAGCCCTTTCCAGGCTTCTCCTCATGGTGAAAGGAGGAGCTCTTGCAGGACTAATTGACTTATCCATTGTACTGACCAGCAGTGATGCTTTAAACTTGATGTTGATTAGCCACTGATTGTTTGTTGCAACATGTTTACCACCCTAACAACATGAATGCTTTGTTTTAACATTATTTATTATTGAACATCCGGAGCTCTTAGTGTATTCATATACTGTATATATGTTATTCCGACGGCTACAATAAAAAAAGTCCCATAAACTATGATATAATTTTCACTGAGCTACGGCGATCCGGCCCTCTAGATGGGAGTGAGCCTAGGTCAGATACAAAATTGCAAGATTACAGGGTCCATAACTTTTCTCTTAAGGCTAGCAATGCAATCCAGGACACATTGTAAAAGGCTCTACTAAACTGTGGCTTTGTCACAGGTTTTAAGGTTGGGTTTTTAAAGACACTTCTTCTGTGGTGTCTTTCTACTGTGGGGTCTTTTATAGTGGTATTATTCATGACGTCATTCAGTGATAACATTTAGCTTTGAGAAATCTAAAGTTGTGCAACAACTAGGAGAAAGAATATTCAAAGATAACTTTGAATATTCTTTATCTACTAGAACTTCTTTATCTACCACTTCCACATTCATTTTGCATTCTGAGACTTAATCATCGTGCCAGCCCCTTTTTTTTTAAACCTGTTCATGTGATCCTGAAAAAACCTGAGAAACATTACCTCACCAATACCTTAGACTTTTTTAAAATTGCACTTCCATTCTTCATTGGGGGAAGCAGGGCACAGACGCCATTTTTTTGTAATACTGCTTAACCAAGAAAGAGACACCTTTAAAATACAGCACATTAGCTTTGGAAATCAAAACATGTGTCTTTCTTTAAGACCTTGTTCTGCTCTGAAGACCTTGCCATTTACAGCAGGCAGAGCACCACTGTCTTACTTTTGATTCTTTCAAAATTATGTCCATCAGCTGGCACACATGAAGGTGTAACACGTGACTGGGGCATGTTCTCTGTCCCCCAATGATTTGTCTGTTCATTTTCAGAACTGGTGCACCATCGCAGTCGCACAGTAATGGCGGGGGATGATGTGCTGCTGCAGTGTGAGCTCAGCTCCAATTTGGCCACCCCACAGTGGACACTGCACGGGCAAGAGCTGCAGGGATACGGGCTCAGCTCTGGGTATCGCATCGGCACTGACGGCCTGCTGGTGATTGAGGCTCGACCAGACCAGAGCGGGAACTACAGCTGCTTTGCTTTGGAGAACAGCGTCCGTGTCCCTGTGGTTATCTACACTCTGACTGTCCGTCATGACCTGCCTCCAGAACCTCCCATAGATATGACCCACCAACCTCACCAGAGGGGTACCACCCATCGTACTGTTCAAACATCCAACAGGACCCTGCACCCTGCTCCTCCACCCCAGCCTCCACAACTACAGTTCCTGTCCTTAAGGAACATGGAAGCCATGTACCTTTCTCTGATCACCATCCTCGGCGGTCTCTGCTTGGTCTTGACGGTTGTCCTGCTGTACGTTGGTTTCTGTGTGCAGAGCAAAAGGGGGAAATACTCTCTCCGGGCCGCAGCCCAAGCTGAGCGGAAGAGGAGTGGCCACATGGAGCTGAAGACCATTTCCAGCCACTGTAATGGTAAAGTGGACACACATGATGGCCTACTGCAGATCGTCCCTGGAGAAGCACAGGCGTCTCCCAATAAAGACCTGCCACCCGCACCTCCACTGCCTCCACCTCCGTCAAACTCGGAGCCGGAATACACCAATGGCCTCTCAGGCCTGCCCAGCGTCTTACGCAAAATGAACGGCAATAGCTATGTGTTGCTTAGGCAAAGTGATGGAGACACCACGTCTCCTCTATACTACTCCTTCACTGAGGAGCTCAACCGCATTCTGGAAAAGAGGAAGCACACGCAGCTGTGTAACAAACCTGATGAGAGCTCGGTATAAAAGCATCAGAAACAATAGTGCTCCCCCTGTGGTAGGGTGGTTTCATTACAAGTACCTGCAGAAATGTCAGAGGGTAACTGAAATGGATAAGAGGGAACTTGATGAAGAACCCAAATGTTGTTGAACGAACTATAAGACAAGGGTCCTATATTTTTGCCCAATGGCATTTTCAAATATGGTCTTTTTGTTGTGAAGCGAACAAAAACTCACTGAACCTAAAAATCTAGAAAAGAACAAAAGTCGATTGTGACTCACACAATGGATAATCTACCTCGAAAGAACATTGGACAAATCGTAGATGGTATCAGTGTGTTCCACCGGCTGAGGGAGACTGGGTGCGTAGCAGAACAGGAGCTTTTACATTTCCCTCAGCAGAGAGGTCAGTATGGTGAAAGCAGCATGTGAAATACCACTGGACAGCAGAACGCAGCCTCGTGGAGTATTTCTTCTTTTCAATTAAAGGAACTGCTCGCTGGAGTCTGTATATTTCCAGATAAACATTTGTTCTAGACATGGCTGCTTTTGGGCAATATTGCTGAAGTGCATTCAATGTCAAATTTCTTTTGTTGTGATGGTTCTGTTATTTATGTCCACACTGACCTGTCAATAACCCAAACTAATGAATGCGTTTAATGTAGCGGTGAACACTGAAAGAGACTAATGTTTAAACCAATGTGAGAATGACAGTATTAACTACTGGGATGCACTTTAGTAGCAATGCGCATTTACCAGAAAAGGTTCTGAAAGACATTGAGAATGTTATGGATCAACACCTGGACCACAGTCCATGTACCTTACTAGTACTAACAACTACAATGATTATGAACCATCGCATTAATTAGTTTACTGAGACATCCATCCCACAACTAAGAAACGCAGATAAAATGAAACATGTTAGTAAAGTGTGATGCCATCGGCAGTTCTGACCCAGTCTGTGTCTCGGGTGCTTTGCTTTTGGCTAATGGAGTCATAGCTCATAGCTGAGTCAGTGTTCACAGAAACTGACCCAGTTCCCTGCTGACTTCATTGGAGCTTCAGGAATTCCTGCCTTCCAGTTCATGACATCAGAGGAGCAGAGGTAAGCTGATGTTGACCCTCTGAGATTATGCTATTGACACAGGCAATTACGCCCACTTCTTTCAGCCAGGCATTGTAGTGTTAAGAAGAATCAGAGAATTAGAGCAACGGTGACAAACAGGGCTTATACAGGGAGGAACTGCTGGTAATCAACGTGGTGAGAAATGAATACTCTTGGAGCACAGTGAATGTTGGTGTACTTGTTGGTAGTTAACTGAATTGAAGAGTTCCAATAAGTCCATTACGCTTATTGTCTAAGTGATGTTCCTGGATGAAGCTCGGCTTGGCCTCTATCAGGATTTTACTGGCCTGTCTCCCAGTATTGTCGAGGAGAAGAGAGCAGCTCTGCTTTGTCTTTGTCTGTTTAAATCTCAATGTAAAATGCAGTACAGCTAAACACAAAACATCAAGGCTGCATGTTCACGACAGAGCTGAGATGAGCTATGCTGTTATTTAGATCAGGTCTTTCCCATCGCTCTCTCTTTCTCGCGTGCACTTTCTTTCACTCTGCTGCTCTACCCCCTTACATCTGTCTCTATTTCTTTCTCGCCATCATTCAACACACTACACTCTTAAAAATAAAGGCTTATAAATGGCTCTTGGCTTGGACGTGCTTGTAGTATTTGTACTGTAATAATTTGTAATTGCTTTTTTATTACAGTAATTAAATAGCAGTTATATAGTCTTATATATATAGTCGTATATAGACTTTACTGTCAGTTGGAATACAGGATTACTATGATATACTCTTCTGTACACTTACTGTGTAATGTAAGATATAATTTCAATACAGTAATCTGTATTTTAAATGACTATTAAAATAATTGCAGCTCAGTGTGGAGTAATATACTGTACATCTGAAAATGACTTTTAATTTTACCAGACCTAAAACTCTGCCTATTAGTTTTATTAATATCAAGTAAATGATAAACTAAGCTTAATCAAAAATAAATAACCCTATTTATTCACCATGTTTTGCACTGTTTACATTCATCAAGCACTCAATTAGGAATAGTAAACTAGCAGCAGATTGTTCAGGTGCTCTATCTTGCTGCAAATCTCATCCCAAAGACGTTCTATAGGTTCCAGATCTGGTGAGTGTGAAGGCCACTGAGGAACACTGAACTCATTGTCATGTTCATGAAGCCAGTTCAAGGCTGCCTTTGCTTTGTAAAGTGCTGTAGATGGTAAACTGTCACCACGAAGGGATGCACAGGGTCAGCAGCAGTACTCAAACCGGCTGTGCCATTCAGGCAAGGACATTTAACATACCAAGAAAACATTCTCCCCACCTTTACACCACTTCCTCCAGCCTGGGCTACTGACACAAGGCAGGTTGGTTCTTTGGATGGATGCTGTTGGTGGCAAGTTCTCCCTTCTGTGTGCTTCAGCAGAATTGAAGGTTCATCAGCCCAGACTCAGCACTTGAACAATCATAATCTTTAAAGGTCTTGTAAACCACCAACCCCGAAATCTATTTGTCAGAATAAAAACACCTACATAATATTACATTAAAATGCCTTTATAAACCAGTTACTGTCATATTTAATAACGCTGTGCAGTTCAGCTCAACATCAGCCTCACAGTACACTGGTGTGCCATGATGAAAAGGTCTTTGGATGAGTTCATTTCTAGGAAAAGATGATGTGGAGCTTCTTAGGAACGTGTGGTTTATTGAAACCAGCTCACTGAAACCATCCCTGGGCACTGAAAGACTCTTCAGAGAGCCAAAAGTGATTTCTCTGTTGGGTATTGCTCACAAGAACTCTCCACCTTTATTCTAAGGAGTGCATGTTCCCCTTGCTTCATTTTATTCTTTATGTATTTATCATATCCTAGTTGTGTGGTACTCGCTTTCTTTCACTGTCCACTCCTCCTCTCTTATCTGTGTCTTGGACAAATGTCTCCTATTGCTGCACACACTTTTCTCTGATACTCTAATGAGAGGGGCAGACATCTGCATGCACATCTGACCTCTCAGCTGCCTCCCAGGGCCATTAAGACCCATGAGCTGCTTGTTGTCACGCAGCATGTGTGCCTCGCTCCAGCCTCTGCCTGTAAGCTTTTCGTCCCTCAGGTCCAACCTTCTAGTGAGAAAAAGAGTGAGATTGCATCTAGCGTGCCAGAACAAGTCTGTGGCAGATCCTGAATGTGGTCTTAATTCACAGGCGACGTAGAGGAAACTGACATCTGAGAGAAGGGAGAGGCTAGCAATTGAATGTCAATGGTTTGGGAAAGGGTCATTGGGCCCATTCAGCCTCATTGTACTCCTAGACACATTTAGAAGTGGTGCACCGTTTTTTAGTTGAAGTGAGATCAGATTAAACGCGGAGCTAATGAGCCAGGAGCTGGTCAGATCTTTCTGACTGACTGCAGAACATTCTGTCTTGCATCTCGTGTTACAGTCTTGGTTTTCTGAGCTGCATTATTCTGTGCGACCTTTGGCTTATTTCATTATATGTGCTTTTTGCCGGTCTGAAAAGAGCAGGTTGTTGTACCTCACGTGCCATTTGCAGTGAAAGGCCAACAAGCCAGTTTCACCCCACCTCATCTCTGAGAGGAGTGAAGCAATATTTTTTTCCCAAATCAGTGGAATTTTAGTGCCTAGGTTGTTGAGTTGTTCACACCAACACAATGCCTCAGATTTTTATAAGTTATTGGATAGTTAATATATATATGCAGAACTGTGCAAAAGTCAGTGACCACCTTTTCATTCGTTTCATTTCCAATTCAAAATTTTAAGTTTCAGAAGAAAAGCGTAAAACATATTTCACAGAAAAGTTTCAACAACAAAACAAATCTTTTCAGCAGTAAGTGTGTCCACCCTTTACAGCTTCTGCTCTTTGTGGTGAAACTTGTTTACAGTTCTTCAAAGAAATCATATTCATATACAATCATCATCATCAAAAGAATAGTTGCATCTAAATGGAAGTGTCAGCTTGATATGTTATTGTGAAGGAAGGTAAAGGTTACCACAATAAATGGTGATAGCTTTAATTGATATTTTGTATTGAGCTACACATACAGATGTAGTTTCTCTCAATACGACGTCTCGGCATGAAGTTCTAGAGGTTTCTAAAAGTGTCCTGTAATAATCCATCCCATGCATTTTTAATATTCTTAGTTTCAGAATATTAAATAATAATTTCAGATTTTGCAGTAGGGGTAGGGGTGGAGGGACACTAGGCCTAGGTTCCTTGTTGGTGCTGACGTAGGTGATGCATGACACCAAGACAAAAGCGTTCACTTACTCCGTGACGGTTGGTGCTGACAGGCAGTGTGAATCCACTGCATAGGTTACAGTGATTGGTCATCTCCTACCAAGCGTGTCAAATTTAAATCATTTGCATTGTCAAACTTGCCACTTTCACCTCCGTGACGGTCTGGCACGATGGTGTTAAGATGGCTGTGGTTTTTCGGTCGTAAAGGTGATTTTCTTTGTCTTGATATTCAAATACAATACCATGTTCTAGATTTTCTTCTTTTCTCAGTAACAGCTTTTACCAGTGACACCTACACATCCTTTCAGACCCCATATACTTCTCACTGGGTGGATACAGGATCTCACACCTGTTGATTTTATTTCAGATCTGAAGCAGGACTGAAGCTTTATTTTCTCCTCTCTCTCAAAGTGCGGTTTGGTGACAGTTTTGATGCGTTGGAGCACAGGTGTTAGGAGTCTCATTTTCTCTGTAGCTTTGGATAATATTTTTGATAGGGAACACTGTGATTCTGCTTTAAACAGTGGGCGTTTATTAAACACTAGGCGTAAAGTCATATACAGAGAACTGAACGCGTTGGGAGGTCACCAGTAGCCACAGGATTCACTGACACCATGACCAACCTCCAGCACAAAACACCCACAGCCCCTAAGACAGAATAACACAATACACAGACACATTTAAACGAATACACTGTGACAATCCCACACCACCCAAGTGTCACAGAAGACCCAAAAAGGCCCAACTTCATGAATGTTTTGATGGAAATGAAGGGTCTTTTGCACAGTACTGTATGCCCCCTGCCAGAGTAGTTATCACTTATTTAATATTAGGGAATCTAATCTGTTTTGGGCAGTCGTGGACTGGAGGTTAGGGAACCAGCCTTGTGACAGGAGGGTTGCCGGTTCGATTCCCTGAACTGACAGTAACGACTGAGGTGCCCTTGAGCAAGGCACCTAACCCCCAACTGCTCCCCGGGCGCCTTGGATAGGGCTGCCCACCGCTCCGGGTAAGTGTGCTCACTGCCCCCTAGTGTGTGTATTCACTAGTGAGTGTGTATGTGGGTGTTTCACTTCACGGATGGGTTAAATGCGGAGACTAAATTTCCCCACTGTGGGATCAACAAGGGATTAAAATCTTAAATCTTACCAACTTGGCACTTTTACAGTGGGTCCCAGACAGCGAGTCAGTATTTATTTGAGATTATTGTAAAGTCTTGAGCTTGATGTACATTTTATTATCTAGTTTTGTTATTGTGGTGATGCATGTGTAATGATTTTGTTATTTCTTTTTTTTGTTCTGTAACGAGAAATATAAATCTGACACAAACTACTGCCTTCATTTCCAATGCCTCTAACATTGATCTCCACTGTCTCGAAGCAGGGAAACTCCCAGCTGCAAAAGCGAGGCTTACAGAAAGTGTGAAGCATACATATTACATTCAGAAAGCACACTGTGAGCTCCGGTAATAAACAGACTGTATTTCAGGGTCACTTGAGAACATGTTTGTATGCCTCTTCAGTGGTGGGCAGAATTGTGTAGGCTGCTTCTGGACCCGCATGTAATGAAGCCATTTAGACTTAGCTCCTGTCACCATAGTGAAAAAGACAGAGGGGAATTATTGCCAGTCCTCATGGTTCTGACACGCTCTCGCTCCCTCCATGTGGGAAACACACTCAGTAACCCTGCGCCGTGTGTGTTCAGACAAGCCTGGGCTCAACTACCCAGGCTAAATATGGATATGAATATTACACTATTTATCCATGTATTTCCAAAGAGAGTACAGAGTGTTGCTGGGTGTTTCATTGCCGCTAACACAGTTCTACTAGGACATGTAAGCGGAAACGAAGATGCTTTAATGTGAATTCATTGTTTTCCCAGGAAGTTTCTCAATACGCTGATCAGTGGATCCTGTTGTGAAAGCCTGGACTTTGGGCTTGTTTACATTTCACCTCACTAAATCCCAGGCCCAATGAACAGTGTCGACGCCTGCAAAAGCGTTTGCTTTGGCTCTTGTATGGCTGTTGCATCATCTTTTTTTTTCAGGAATAATAGTACCGCAACATTCAGATCCTTTTCTCGGCAAGTCAAATCACATCAAGTCCTTCAAATTCTGCATGTACCTGTGCAGTGCATATCAAGTTTCCTTATTTCTGTGTCCAGTTATGTAATCACTATGTTAAAGGGCTACACTGTATATGTGCCTGTCACTTGCAGCTTTACCAGCGGTAAACGAAGCAGAAGCTGAGGATATAATATTGTATGTTTAAGGAAATGTGTCTGGAACAGGTTGTTCTGCCTGTTGAGTATTTCACAGGCAGCCTGAATCAGTTACCCTGTTTATTCCCCATCTGCTGCAGGGAAGCTCTTTACATCTGCCTGAACATTAGCTCACTCCACCGCATGGGTTTGTTTTCAGCATGACAATGTGTGCTGTATAGCATCGATGCTCCAGCCAGCCCTCTGGACTCCCAAACAATGTACAATGCACTTTTATACCTGTATGGAATATGGAGTGGAAGTTTTTAGAAGCTGTTTGCTTTTATTGCTTCCCATATTCCAATTAATACCAGTTTAAAATTTAGACTCTTTGGTAAAGCTTAAGACATTGCTGCAGTCCTTCTCAGATGGTGGATTGTAGTGTTCTAGTGTTTATTTTTGTTTTTTTTTTATTTGTAACTCTTACTAATAAAAAAACAGCATGACTGCTCCCCAGCAAACCCATATGTTGAGTCTTGGATACTGGTCTACCATGACCATCATCAGCTTTAACTATCATCAGCCCTGTGGTGTTTTTGTTTAGCTGGGATGGCTTCTTGACAGCTACACGTCCTTTTAGACCCACAGCATTAAGCTGTCTGTTCGCAGTGGAAGGACACACAGAAATATCTATGGATTTCTTTTGCGCTGAAGCAAGAGGGAAGCTTTAATCTGTCACTCTTAGTCTGTTACTCATGTTACCTCCGTATCTCCTGCAGGGAAAGATTGTTTAAGCCCACTTTACATCCACATGGGCTTGCTTTCAGCAATGTGTGCATAAACTCTCCAGCCAGTTGTCAAGACCCCCAACTAGTCTGCATCTTTGTTTTCCCTCAGGCCTCAATACACCCAAGGGACGAATACAATGGGTTGTAGACTGTTCCTTTTTTCCGCTTCAGGTGTTTCCATGTTCTAGTCTCTACAAAGAAAGCATTCTGCACACTTGCACATGTGATTTCAGCCACAGACCCCTACAGATGCTGTCAAACACTTTTGAAAATTGGCTTCATTGAAATGATGCAGGTTTCCAGACTTCTGAATTATCATATGGCACAGACCCTATGTTTCTGTCCCGTGGGAGCACAGTGGAGTGAGACAGCACTGATAATCAGCTCTCAGGTGACACCACGTCACTGAAACTATGGTTAACTCTAATTAGGACAAAGGCTGATGTGTATGAGGCTTTTATGATCAGCTGGTGTCATGACAGCATACAGGAAAGCTAGACGTTGTGTCCAAAGGTTTCTAGACACCTGCTCGTTCAGTGTAATTGTCTGGAATCAAGGGTATTTAATATGGAGTTTGCTGCAGTAGCAGCCTCTACTGTACTAGTCCTAATTTACACTAGACTGCTGTGAGGATTTGATTGTATTCACAAGAGCAGTGGTTCCAAAAAACGTGGAGAACAGCCTGCCGGACATTTTTGTGTTCTCCTGCCAAAACACCCACTTCAGCTCGGGTGTAGCTTAAGAAATAGCAGATTGGTTGGATCAGGTGTTTAGGGAGCAAAGCAAACACTTAAATGGGCAGAATGGGCTGGGGGAGTGGGACAAGGACAAGGGATGGGAACCTCTTTACAAGAGCATTAGTGAGCTCAGGTACTGATACTAAATGATTAGTTCTAGCCACTTCAACAAATGTATTGGATGGAGAACCATAACTCCAGAGTACAGTTTTACTGCTCCACAGCTGAGTGCTGGGGGGTTTTATATCTGTACTCTTTACTCTGTAAAGATATCACTCCTGTACTGTCACTGCTGTCAGTCAACTTTATTAGCCCTATCACTTGCTGTGGGGGTGTTCCCTGAGGAAGCGCCGGGTAAACAAACCTAATGCAGAAATGTATGCAAAGTCACAGCGATATTTGAGCTGTCTGTTCTTAGTTCAGTACAGCCATCTCAGACGGGGTCAAAACAAAGTCATGGCTGACACGAGCCATGCTGCATCTGTCCTGTCTGTCCTTCTCATCTTCCTTTTTTTGTTTACCTGTGTGACATTCAAAAAATGCTAAAACCCCGTCATTTGAGCTTATGCCAAAGGTTCATGACTCATGGTAGCACCCTTAACAGTGTAGTCATTGCCCAGAGGACAAGGTGAGGTAAGTGTAACTTATTTAAAGAAATTCTAAACCACAAATCAAGATCAACTCAATTTCATCCCTCAGGCCAAACACTGGCCAAGACATGTTTGGTGTCTGAAGTCTGGAGCTAAAAGGTTAATGTAGTAAATAATACATAGAATAATGGAGGTCTAGCCATATCGCTCCCTCAGATAGCAAAATAGAGGAAGTTGAAACGTGTTTCCAAATGTGTGAATGAGAATAAGCTGCTGTATAGTGTGACAGTATGTTAAAGGGTTACTGTTTGAGTTTAGTTTGTATTAACAACTAACTAAAACTGCTGATCTCAGTTTTGCTCTCTTGCAATGTACCATGTGGTTGTGGGCTATGGCTAGATGACCAGGCTAATGTAGCTAGCCTTCTCAGTTTTCTTGAGAACAATGCTAATGCTAGCTAGCATACTATTTGTGGAGCAGGCCTGAAAATAAATAATTAACACTTTTTATGATACTCTGAAATATTTAAAGTAAACTATTTTGACTTTCCAAAGTAGAATATTTATTTCCTTATTTATTTCCTTACCTGAAGACTCAATAAGATAAAACCAGATATCCATTCATTGGGGTTATTGCACCAGTTTAATACTTGGAGACTGGGACATGACTCAAGATGAAGCAAATCTATCTTTGCGATGTTTCATTCACAATCTATGGCAGGCAAAGTGAACATGTATTCACCTGAAATAGTCTAGAAATGGTCTATATAAACTAAATCAGTTCTGGTGGTTCTCTATTGCTTTTGTTGTGTATTGCTATCGTCCATTACGGTCTATAGAGAGTGGTATTTGTTCCTACCACCCAGAAACTGTTGCTTCAAGTCAAAGTTCCCGTATGCACTGTTTTGATGTTGTGTTAGGTTGAAGCAATAATGGGGTCCCTGAGGACTGGTTTGAAAACCACTGTACTACAAAACTAAAGAGATAAACTTCAGATAGTACAAAGCGTCTTGTCAGAGTGACTTCATCTAGGCTAAGGGGAAAACTGAATCATTCCTTTATGCTTGGAGTTTAGTGGTGGGTAGTTAAGGTCCTGCTAAAGTCCTCCAGCAGGCCTGACCTCAAGCCAGCTATGAGCCCCCCCGCCCTCCCCCCCTACACAAAGTGCTGGAAATGTCACTGACGCTGCTGCACCTCAGGTATCACTGACTAATTTGGTTTTTATGGTTCTGGCTGTGCTGTGGAACAGGATTCAAGGCTGCCTTGCTGAGACAGGCAAAACACACTCTGGAGGAAACTGCAGGGACTCGTATAGTACATACCCGTTGCTAAGCAACCTACCCAAAAAAAACCTCCCCTTCGTTTAGTTTTGTACTGTTCATGTCCAGGTACTGCTGAGCTCCGTAGGTACGGAGTGGCTAGAGGCCAGCTGACCTTTTACCTAAACTGTTCTGGGACCGTGAGTGAAGGAGACAAGAAACAAAACACTTCAAAAGAATTAAAGTACAGTAAAGAACAAAAAAATGCTTCTGATGAACAAATTTAAATACATTTAGATGCGCCCATCACTGACACAGGTATTCAGTTGTGCATACAGCTTGTGTAATCTCCATACCACGGCATTGCCATTAGAATAGGATGTTCTGATGCAGGTGCACATGAACTTAAGGCCACTACGACCAATACCAAGGGTAGGCTAAAGGGGTATAAAGACCACCAGCATTTGTTTGTGCAGCAGTGGAACTGCATTCTCTAAAATGATGGAACTTGGTTAAGTGTACATTGGAATTTAGTGTAAAGCCTTTACAGAAAAGTAGAGACTGAGGTAAAGTGGTGACAAACCTTTAAACACATACAGTATAGCCCTAGAAACTTGTGCGTCTTCTCCTGAATTGCTACTGTCTGTTTGGGTTGACAGTAAATGGCATTGACCTACTGAAGGAAACAATGATATTTTCCATTTAAACCAGCCAAGGCAGACAGAGCTTGCACGCAATACACTGCTCACTCCAGTCACTCCAGTTCGACAGTTTAAACCTTCTGTCAACTCCATTCTTTTAGGCCACAGAACACATGTAATTTTATAAAATTGTCAACACCCACAATTCAACCAGAAAAACCAGAACACCCCCACACTTTCAGCCTTCGTTTGACAGAACTGTGTCATGGCAACAAGGCTCATTGTTTCTTAGACTGGTAGCATTCGTCCAACTTTCCAAATGATAAATCCTGTAGGAGATTAAAAAAGTTAAAAAATATGACAAGACTGAAATTCCCATGGACAACTATGGCCTCAACAGACGCTGTGAACTGTGCACAACAATTTAATAGAGAGATTTCACTTTCATATTTCAGTTGTGCTGTAACTGCAGGATAACTCCATCAGAATCTAATAATATCGTAATAAGCCCCCAAAGTGAATTTATCTTTCTCTTAAATGGTTTATTACTCTTTCATTATGAAAAGAGTGAGATTAATATGTGCCAGAGATTAATATGTGCTGGTTGTTGGAATGGATTTTCAGTATGTTCTTATGGTGCCACCTATTGAAGTGGATCAGTAAGTGCATGTGCAAGAGCATATGTATTAGATGCTTCCTGTACAGCCTCTAATGTGTGGGTAGTGTCATTTGGAGCAGTGTGTGCAGCTAATAAGTATGGAAAAATGTTTCCGCCACCTAAAGATGACTCACTATCTCATAACAATGACTTAGTATCTCATAATTATGACTTTCTATCTTATAATATATACACATATATTCTTGTAACTGCACTGGAGAAGGAGCGTGACTGTGTTTTGTTTTACTGTACAACCCTGTATTGGTATAATGACAATAAAGTTGAGTTGAATTGAATTGAATTATGAGTTTCTCATAATTATTACTTAGTATCTCATAATTATGACTTACAATGTGGCCTTTTTTCTTTAAGTGCTGGAAATGGGCTTCCATTGATAAGACCTTATTCTTTAAGAGTATTTGTGCTAATCAAGGCAACACAATGTCTGCTAATGTGTGTGGCACTGAAAGAGGCAGTAAACAGCTGGCTCTCTGTGATGACCACAAACAGCTGGACCACTGCTGGCATGGTGCAGTAAGAATGAGTGAGAAATGGACATGACTCAGACATTCTAGCTGAAAAGTTATAGGAAAAGCAACAAATAATATATTGACACATATTAATAATTTATTTGAGCATCACTGTACAAATACGTTTATTGCAACTCTTAACCCATAATTCACTTCAAAGTCCATACAACCCACACAGTCCACATATAGAGAGCGTGCTGAATTGTGAGGTCAGGAGACCCAACTCATTTACATATATCTACCTAATCAGCCTACAGCAGTTTAGCTCCACTTACTCATACTAAATTTTCAGTTCTTTTCTGAAGGAGCCAAGGAACAGGATAGCCAATCAGAACAGAGCTCATTTATCTAGAATCAGTCTTAAAGGGACAGTATGAAAATGAAAAAGAGGGATAGAAAGAGGCTGAAAAAGGTCTTGAAATGAATTACGCCAGTGGAAATAATAAAACAGAGGAAACATCAATGTGTTCCTGCGACTGCCCGTAGACACATTTGGTGGATCTCCTAATGGGATTTAAAGGTGTTGGGAAACTATGGGCTCTAATGGAAAATAATAACCCAGTTCCCATTAAGAAACAAAAATCCACGTTTTCAAACGGTTCCAAGTTTTTTTTTTTTTCAGAAGGGTGAAAACTGTGACAATAAATCTCCAGGACTGGCAGGACAAATCTCCAGGACTGGCGTTGAATACAATGTAACATTTTGTAGTAGTAATTATTTAACACAGATTATTCCGTTACAAATCGGATTTTGTAAAGGTGTTCCAGTTGAAATGCACACATGAAATGATCCATGTGTTGCTCCTGCTTGTTTTCTCCACTAGGGGTCAGTAGTAACTCATTTTTTGGCAACTGTAGCCTTACCCTGAAAATGATGCGCACTATCAGGACTGACCAAATATGAAACCCAGCAAAAGCCTCCACATCCCTTAAGTAAAATGCACTGCAGACGGGGGGTGAATGGCATCCAGATGCAGTGGCATTAAGCTCCTAAATTTCTTTTTATTTGGATGTAATACATTAAGACTAATCTTGTCTCCTACTTGCCAACTGGCATGCTGTCTAAATCTGCAGACTCTGGGTAGAGTGGACAATGAGACTGTGACTCTAGAATCAATGTTCAGGGGGAGATTCTAAAGCAATGTGAATAGTTTTCTGGGAAATGTTTGGGTTGGTTCCCAGACAAAATATCACATGGCAGGAAATTCAATAAGGCATAAACATCACATTCCATCCAAAGTACTGTGACAGGGAGAAAAGACCGTTTCGAGCCTCAGCAGATATACTTTTTCTGTTCTTTAAGTGTCGTTCTTACTTAACCATGCCCCTGCAAGCATCTCTGTGTGGATGTCTTACAGCAAAGTGTTATATGTCTGATGCAGGCATTGAGCAAATGTCTTTGAGGCTAATTGGAAATTGGATTGGATTTTTGATGACAGCTGTTATGACAGCTGCTGTGAGCATATGACATATTTTTTCCTACCTCACTTTTTCATGCCATTTCTTGATATCTCTCTCTCCCTCTCTCTCTCCTTCTCACTCATACAGGCACAAACGCAGTGGCAAGTGCTTAGTCAGCACTAAATCTTAGACCATAATGCCTTTCACAGGCCCTGAAATGGTGATGGTGGGCCACAGCTTTACGACCCACTCAGTAACATTCACTGCATGCAGAATAGATGCCGAGGCCATAACACACAATGACTAAAGCTTTTTCTGAGTTTCTCTCGCAAATGGAGTGAAGTTTAATTGAGTTAGATGATCCTCTAAAAATCCTGGATTAAAGCTTATCATACAGGGCGTTTATCCCTGAGAGGATGTACCATAGGGGTTTAACCCAGTTAACAACACATGCACACAGCATGCCGGAGGACTATCATTCAGCTAAATCAACCCCAGCTCCGAGGCTGTCCTGAGGAAGAGCTGATGCAAAATTGAAGTAGAGAAGTTTACAGGTAAAGTCTCTCTGACTCCTGTTGTCTGGTTGTTACATTGGCCTGCTTTACCTCTGAGCTTCTCACTTTCTCAGTAAGGCTTGAATAAGAGGATTATGTCCAGATTTGTGCTCAGTGGGGAAGCCGTTGGAGTAGGTGTGTGGATTTTGCTGATCACCTCCACGTTCCCACAAACATGCACCTGTACAGTAGACATGTTATCTGATTTCGGTGTATCAAAGCACAGCAATCCCCATCCCTTAGCAAGGCCTTCCTTATCACAAAGCATTTGACAGGTTAGTATAGTGTAGTGGATTACACCTCTGCTCTCCTTACAGTAGACTGTATTCTCCACCTGGGCATCTACCCTGCGATATACCAATAAGAGTCCTTGGCCAAGATTCCAAATTATACTTTCATCCAGCTGTGTACATATAAACTGTCACTCAGGATAGGAGCGTCTGCCAAATGGCACCAATGTAAATGTTACCTCTATGTGCTGATGTGTTTTGTGGCATATGCTACCACAGAGCAAATGTTATCTATATATGTATCTACATGTAGAATAGAACAGATGTACATACTGACTCAAAACACACATGATAGATGCCAATAGACAGGCACATCTCCACTAGCCCACCAACTTCTGCTATAGAGCCTTACGATGGACTTGCCATGTGGGTTGGTGGGTAGGCATGTAGACATGTAGGTAGGCCCTCCAGGCATCTAATCAAATGTAACAAAACTGTTTCTGAAATAAACCACCTACTTTAGCTTTACATGTTTTATGATTCACATCTCACCCTGTAAATTCTAATTTACATCTTGGTGGCACCATTCTAACGCATATGAACAGCTCACAGTGAGAGCTAACCAGGCTAACATACAGCCTCCACATTAGCATGGATACTGACTTCAACACTTTTTCCTGTACTTAGTAAAACAACAGAAAACCCAAACCCAACTTTAAAGTACACTTACAATACAAGCATTGTCCTAACATCTACCTATAGACGTCTGTTACATACGTTTCAAATCGTCAGATTCTCTGTTCATTTCAAAAGCTCAGAAAAACTCTTATGTTCATAGACCATATTCAACACATATGGCATAGACATCAGGCTGAAAAATGCTGGATTGGTACTATAACTTTTCCCAGCAAATACGTCATTTACAGAAGAGTAGCCACAATGGTATCTCAATCATATACAACCTGGCTGTTTAATGATTATTCTGCTTTTCTTACACTTTCAGCTTTCAGGACAGGCCGAAGTGTGAGGTGTGTCACTGAATGGTCGAGTGCATCTTATAAGTACATACAAAAATGACTGTGAAGCTGCCCAAGAAGATGGATGGTTTTTACTTAGCTTTTAACTTGACCATTTATCCTATTCACCACTGGAGCATGCCGTTCTGATACAGCAGGCTGCTTTCCCATAGTCTCTGGAGACAGATAGCTCAAAAGTGAGTAATCTGCCTGTGATAAAAAGTGTTCAGATACCGAGACAGGTGGCACTGATCTTACAGACCGTACTGCACTCAAAAGACATTAGCGTTTCTTATTGGTTTAGCATGCTAATGCTAATGCTAATCACTGGTCCACAAATGCACTGTCAGTACTTGCAGAGTCATCTTTTCTTTCTCCTGAGTCAGATCAGCTCTTGACCCAGTCCAACAGCTTCTAATGTTGTTCCCATCATCCTTACCTTGAACCACCATGTCTCCTTAAACATCAGCAGCTTTTAATGGAGAGGAGGTGGATCAGTGTGTGACTCAGCCATGGTAATTTAAAGGTCAAATATTTCTATCCTGACATTATTTTAGTGGTGACCTTTTCAGATTGCTCCCTAGAACGGTTCTTTCTTCCAAAGGCTAAAGTACAGTTGTGTTGGCATATGTGGAACACCAGAGGGCTTTAGCATGTTCTGGCTTTATTTGAGGGCTGGGTTGTTATCTCTGTTGCCACCACAAGAGCTCTTTTACCCTCAGACTGCTGAACAGAGGTAAACCTGGGCCCCACTAATGACTGCACTGAGGAATCTAACTGGAGTCTTGGCAGGCAGACAGGGTCAGTGCACTTGTGCCAGTGGTAGTATGCAGGCAAGTGAAATCATGTTACATCTAATACCTACATCGAATATTCCTGATTTGGAGATGTTGTAAGAGTGTTAGAAGATTGTTTAGCACACTTCTAGTTATTTGTACTTGGTTTAAAGACATTTAATCAAAATCTTCGTATTGTATTGGACCAAATGTTTCTTGGTATCAAAATTAGACAGCAAAAGAATAAGACAGGTTCACCAGATTAAATGGATTAAAAGTAAGCAAAAGTCTCTAGGAACGTGAATAATAACCATACAATAATCTCATAATGACAATTCTAAGACGTTTTGGCTGAAGATGTCTTCCCTCTTTAACAGTGCACTGAGTGTTTGTATTGGCTTCTTAGTTCCTCAAATCGTCTTCATGTTGATGTGCAAATGTATCTGATTTTCTTGTGGACATTTTTTCAGAATTAGTGCTGCGGAGTGGAGAGGTTATGGTGAGCGGTCATGGAGCTTGGTCTCTGGCACTTCCTGATTAAAATCCCATTCATCCAACTTGATTCAGACTTGCAGACTCCATAGTATTTGTGCAAAGAGCCTCATGGAGAATAGGCTTAGAGGTCTGGAATGTTAGGTAGCATTAAAAAGTGTTCACCGTGGGGCTTTTTAAAGTCTAGCTTTTAACTCTGGGATAGACTACTGTGGTGTGTGAGGACTCTAGAAAGGATTGAAAGTGAAAACCACAAAGTGCTGGACATGATGGATGTGAGATGGAGCTGCTTGGAGCCAATCTGGAGCAGGATAGGGGAATGACACAGCTCAGTATTTCCATATGGGCCAAATCAACCCCACTCAAAGCAGAACTAAGAAGGAAAACTGCCTTTGCAGTATGCAGTGATTGAAGCCAGTTTGTTTTCGTTTCTGATGAAAGTCTTTTAGATTCGACTGAGAGAGATCTAGGAAGGAAAAAGACGGAAGGAAAAGAAGAAACAGCTGCATTGGAATTGTTCCTGCTGTTGTTCCTTGTTGAATGCGAATGCAGAACTGCAGATAATGGCCCCGAAGAGAGATGATGTGTTAACATGGACCATGGTAACATACACACATGCAGATAAATACTATGCAGGGTTGGGGGGTTGCTTTGAGGAGGGGTAATAAATAATCACCTGAACACAATTAATTAAGTTGATTACAACTTTGTGAGGTAACCACAATTACATTCCACAGCTTCATATGTTTATGGCTCAACAAACTGAAAGTTGAAAGGATGCAGTTTCATCTCTTTGGCAAAACCCATTATGAAAAAAAAATCGCAGAACTTCTGGCTATGATACACATTAAGCGAACAGAGGGGAGTCATGTTTGTTTATTTGATGTTTGCTTTTAATAACACCTTTAGAGGGCGATAGCGAGTATGTTTGTTTAAGCTTGAGCTGGGTCTGTCTTCAGGTGGTGGCTGTTAAGTATTGACTATGAAGTAAGATAGCTAATAAGCCAGTTGTGCCTTTTTTATGGTTACAGTGAACAAAAGACAACTAAATTATTGAGTGTGATTTCTTATATAGCAGTAAATCACTAGTTAAAATCATTATGCTGACCAGCCTATAGACCATCTTTGTTAAAAGGGATAATGTGTGGAGTTTGCCACAGAATTTAACCCTTAGCAATTGTTTGATGTTTCCTGAATTGTCCTTACAGTATTTCAATAATCATCACCATATATACATATAGGAAAACCAAATGCAACATGCAAATAACTTGGTCTGTCCAGAAACTTGAATGCTGAGATTTGTCGGATGTTTTTGTCCTCCATGGATTGCATATGTATATATTTTCTAGTTGTAGTGTTTACATCAAATTAATGCTCTATTGCAGGTTAGGGTCTTGCTGTAGCTGTACTGCTTTTATAAGGAAACCATAAGGGTCTGTGCTTTCCCTCAAAGGGTACTGTCACCCCCCGCCTCTCCCCGGCTTCTCCGCCCTTCAGGACTCCACTTCCCAGAGGGCCACGCTCGATGACGTCATGTCTATGCGCCCCCGGTCAGACTCTGTGATTCGCTCTAGATCGCCCGCGTTTTAACCTCAGCTGTATCCAATTACTTCGTGTATTTAAGCCACTCACAAACACTCACACAGCTTTGCCAAACCTAGGTTAGCAATCCTGAGCGGTCTTTCTTCGTATAGTATTACTCTGGTTTCCGACTCCCTTCGTTCCTTTACTACTCTTTCGCCTTATCCCTTTTGCTCGTGTCCTGACTCTACGGTTTGTACCTCTGCTTTCTCTCTTTGGTTTTCCCCTTTGAACTTGTTCGCCCTCGCTGCTTGTTCTACCTGGTTCTGACCTCCGCCTGTCCCTGACTCTGATTTAGCTTCTCCCATTGTTTTCGCGGTGTTGTGGTGTTTGCTGTGATTGCCTGTTTTTTAATAAACCATTCCTGGTTTTTAGTTCTGCACACGTCGGTCTCGAAGTCTTTTGTCTAACAGGTATCTGTAGTGATCATATTCTATTAAAGTGACAGTTATTTGTTTTTCCATTGCTATTTTTTTCCTAGTCCTATTTCACTCCCACAGCAAAACGGCATTTTATGTCATTATTTTGTGAATCTCACCAGCTTTGCTCCACTTCTGCTGTTTTTCTGTCACCATAAGGCACATGCAAGAGTTCAATATGGTCTATTAGATGTTAATCCAGCACATTTTATGGGTGTAGAGGTTGCAGCATGTTCCCAGACAGCAGCGGACTCTATGATTTCTAAAACTAATCCACTTAAAATAAAGGACTGGATTTTTATAATTCCAAGAAACCTTGAGTGACCTCAAAGGACCAAATGGCTCGAGTCGCAAGGCCAATGCTTTAGGCGTTGCAACCCTAGTCAACCTCTGACTCACTGAATCATGATTAATACAACACATGCACCCATCTGTACTAATGCATAACGTTTAACATGAGTGCAATCAGCCTTACTGTGCAACATCTCATAATTATTCATATTTGAATATACACAGGAAGCTACAGTGTTTTTTTTTTCCTCACTTCACATCTTTCCCAAACAAGCTTTGTCTCGGTTTTAAGCTTGAAACAGGAAGCAAATCCAGCATAATGCCAAACACCACTGTCTCAGACAATTCCTCCGAGGTAAGACCTAAATAAGGAAAGTTAGACTCCACATTATTTGCTCCTGTAAGCTTTAATGCATTCGGGGATTATTCACTGCTGATTATGTAAGTTGCATGGAATTAGTTAAGTGGCCTGAGAGTAGGAATACTGCTACGCTTTCTGTCTTCATCCTTCTCTATGCTGGTCCTTTCACTCTTTTGAGGTAACTAAAGGATTCCAATCAGCGCGTGTTCAAATGATTGGTTACTCAGTTCACTGTGCCCAGGTCCTGCCTATGGAATTTGGTCTCCTGAACTCTTCGTATGGAGAAGCACATGCAGTTGTTTATTTTACATGCAACAGTGGTTTTAGGCACAGCCTGTCCTTCTTTGGCTTGAGAGGGGGTCCTTGCCTTGTCTTTCCTGATGTTTCCCTCACTAGATTAAACTGAGGAAGTGTGGCCTACCAACAAGTAACACCTATGTAGGATTCTAGTTGATTAGCAGTCCTGGGTCTTCTTTGCTGGATTTATTTTATGAAGTGCCTAATGCTTTCTATTGGTGAAAGGTCTGGACTGCAGGCAGGCCAGTTCAGCACCCAGACTCTCCTTCTGCAAAGCGATACTGTTGTGAAGAATTCACTGTGTGGTTTTGCATTGTCTTGCTAAAATATGTAAGGCCTTCCCTGAAAATGACATTGTCTAGATGGGAGTATATGTTTCTCTAAATTCCCTATATACAGTTCTGCATAGTTTCAGCACAGTACTTTTCTCCCTCTTGTTTCCCCTTTCCCAACTCAACTGCGTTGCTGCCATCAAGTTCTAAATGAGTAAAATGAAATAATTTTCATTAAATGGTAAAATGTCTCACTTTCCACATCTGACATGTGTTCTATGTTTTATTGTGATTAAAATAGGGGTCTATGATATTTTCAAATCGTTCATATGTTATTATGTAGAGTTATGTACAGTTTACACAACTTTTTAAAACTTTTTTTTTTATTTTTGGAGTTGTATTTAGGACATGTGTGGTTAAAGAAAGGTCATTTTGCTGATCAAAGTCCTAACATGAAGCTACCATTTTGACATTTCTAACAAAAACTCATGAAAAGAATCTACTTGCTTTTTAGCTCCCCTTATCTTCTACACATCATGAAATACTCTTCCTCTAGCGGTTTCAGATCACGCTATCTCACCCTTTACACTCCCTTTAGAAATAAAGTTAGATTTATGGGTCTCCAGCGCTGCCGCTTTCCTTCTGAGGTGAGCCATCTGGATTCCCCCAAGCTCTTCATATTTTCAACCAGAACTGCTGCAGGAATCTCTGATTTCTCTGCTTCCTTCTCGTGTAGAATAGTACAGTACCCTGCAGGCATGAACACACATGATACAGTCATTTCATTGTGATTAATTGCACTATTCTCATCTAAATCTCCTGCTTTATCTCCTGCTTAGTGTCAGTGTTGATTCATCTGCTCTTCTGAATGTGGCTTGAAAAGTCCCCTTCACTACACACTGTATAGGAAAGCATAAAGGGGAATTTGCTGTTGCTGGTAAATTAAACCCTGAGCCTTTTCAGGGTTATCTAAGGTATTAGCCTCTCCAAACCAGGAATCTATCAATCCCACTTTCAGAAGGATACAGCACAACAAAGCTAGTTTAAAGATCAAATTCTTCGTTAGCTCATTGTCATTATCAAGAAACACCAGGCAGCACTGTGGTCCTCAATAGAGTCTTAAAAAAAAGCTTAAAGCTTCAGGTTTACCTCAATTGTTAAATCACAGCACTGACCTTGTGAATGTATGCACTGTTCAGGGCCCAGTTTCTTAAAGCACCTATTAAGAGCATCTGTTAAGATCATCTGAAGTGGTAGAGGGAATGTTCAGTGTGATACTTGCTCTACTATTTAAGAATCATCTTTGTGCTAAGATGCTTTTGGGAAACCTAGCTGACGCAACTCCATTAACAGTGTGGTGAAGATCTTATTTACACAATTTTCCATTTACCCCAAAGGTGTCCAAACATTGCAGCTTTGCTTCTTTACTTTTTACTGAAAGTGCAACTTATTACATGCTTCAGGCCGTTTAAATGCAAATGTATGGCTACTTGCAAAATTACCTCTATATCTCCAGTGCAAACTTCAGATACTGAGCACTTCTTGCTGGAGCCCATATTATTTTTAATAAGGAAATTTTCTCCTTGTGTCTGCGTGGGGTTTCTCCCTGTAACTGAGTGGCTTTCCTATGGCTTTCTTACCAGAAGGCTAATGAGGTTCAGAGGATGAGATAGTAATATGATCTATGAGCATAAACTATTATGTATAAATGCTTAGCTAAACTTTTGCACAAAATCTCACTTTCAATTTCACATTGAATGTTTGATGGTGCTGACCAAACAAAAAGTGAAAACAAAAAGTAAAAAGTTTGAATAAATAGTAACAGCCGTGTTGCATAAGTCTATGGACTATGTTCCTTTAGGGAAAGAGAATATTTGTTCCACAGTTTGAATTTGATGTTATGCAGATAAATGTAGTAATGACAGATTAGTTGCTTAAGAGACAGAAGAAGACAGTATCTGATTTGTATCAGTAATGAGAGATACACAGAAAAGTGCTATTGAGACACCCCTAGCCTGCACTGACTGCACTGTTCCATAAGAAATCTACTTAGTACATTAGCGTATGGTAGTGGTTCTTCGTTTTCTCAGTTTTCTTGCAGTTCTCTAGAAGACTTTGTATACATTTCTTAACTACACCTAGAGAACTCCCTAATATCCTTTTCCCAAAAACAGAAATATGCTGCACAATATTGTTAGTACAATATACCCCAAGCTTTTGGAAATGGCTCAGACTTCACATTAAAAATATGTTCCTCTGTTAAGATATAAATGAATAATAGATCGATGTATTCTCTAGTGAGGGAGTGATTGCATTTTTATGAGGTCTGTTATGCTGTCTGTTGCTATAAATGAGAACTTTCCTGGTGAATCAGTGCACTGAATTATATGCCACCTAAAATAACTTTGCTGCTTTGTTGATGTTTACAGAAGAAGCCCATGGATTTTCCCTATGGGAATGCGTTAGCTTCTCCGCTACTGTAATAATAGGGCTTTTCTCCTAAGATACTGATTATATCTCATGCTGCAAACTTCCCAAACAAGGCCAGACTAATGCCTTATTCATTCATCCACGTGTCTTTTTAGTTGCACATGAATAGCTGAGCTGTTATTTTTGCTTTTGTGGTTTCATAATGGAGAGAGTAGATGACACCGTCATGCCTGCTTGCCCTCTCAACCTGCAGTTTTCTTAACAGAAGTTAAGAAGTTACAACTTTCTTGTTTGGGTACTCTCTGTTTCTGTGGACTTGTGGTGGCATCGATCAATGCCTGTCTGACCTTCTAATTATTATTTTTTTCACCTCCTCCACAATTTCATTCAATTAATAATACAGTAATAGTACACAGATAGCTAATGAATCTTCAGAAGAAGGTCTTAGATCTTTTCATCTTGACATCTCAGTTAATATTTGGAATCAATCAGGACTCCTGACTGTTTTCGTACATGCCACAGAGCATGATTGGATGGTAACTGTTATACTGCACCATACAGTAGACTGCACTAGTTATATTTCTTTATTCATTTCTTTTTTTTCTTTAATTTGTCACCATTCTCTAAAAGAAAGAAAAAGGAAGTGACACAAACGGACATACTGCTGTGCCATACAGGTGTGTTGCACGGCTCGTGCTGCAGCAGTTGGCCTGTCAGATGCTAGCTCTGAGAGTTCCATCCATTTTTAAAATGTGTAAGTCACACGTGGTGATGCTGTTTTCCCTGCTGAGTGTGTGTGGAGTGTGAGGGGGCTGGTGAGAGGGCTACACTGGCTGGGCTGGGGGTGCTCATGCGGAAGGGCATGGAGGGTGAGGAGGAGGAGGAGAAGGAGGAGGAGGAGGCTCTATAAACAGACGCTCCCTAGCCTCTGCCCCTGTCTCTTCTCATCAGCGCAGTGACCAGGGTGCTGCTGCAGTCCACTGCACTACCCGGCCCCTCCTCCACTACTATAATATCAAACTCTCAGCCCTGCTCTGCCCCGCAATTAACATTTTGAGGTAGAGCAATTTGTGAAATACAAGCATTTCTAGTGGGTCTGGGACCCCTAATTATCATTTTGGACCCCCTGAGTATCTCAAAATGAAATTTCTGGTGGTTCCCTAAAAAGTAACTAGTTATGACAAACTTAACATGGACGTTAAAAAATAGACTTCTTCACCCTCAATCAGTGAACTTCTGTCTTTGGCATTCTTAACTAGAGCACTGCTCTGCCTAAGGGTGGCACTGTAGCAAATTGGCTTAACCAGTAATTTATGGTCATTTATAGTCTAGTGGCTGAAACCATGCCAGGGATACCTTTGAAAGTGAACCTCTTTACAGTTTTTGTTTGAAAACTGAAAACCTAATCAATATCTTAGAAAGTTTGGACCAAAGAGTGAACTCATGTCAGCTAATGTGGTGAGGACCACGAACTTGAACTTCCCAAACTTGAAATTAGCATTTACATGAACTATTTAATCAAATGTTTTGCTGACGTTAAACCTTAGCTCAGATGGTATAGCAGCAGCTTAGCAGTACCTTAGCAACCACCTGGGATAGCATAGCAATGACCTAGTAACACCTTAGCAAACACCTGGGATAGCATACCAATATCCTAGCTACACCAACATCATAACAACACCTTAGCAACCACTTGGGATAGCATAGCAACAGCTTAGCAACACCTTTGCAACCACCTGGGATAGTATAGCAACAGCCTTAGAGAAACACCCAAAAAATAAGCTGGAATACCCTAGAAACCAAATAAAGTTTTCAAAATGAACCTGCAGCCTGTGAGGAGTCGCAGTGCCGCAGCCCCTCAGATGCTGGAATTTCTCTCTCTTTAAAGACTTGTTTCTTCCTCCTAGCCCTTCAGTGTATCTCAGTATATGTCCTGTTCAGTCTCTGAGGGTGGGTGGCTATTTTACAACCTGCCATTAGTATCCGAATAGACTCTTGGTCTTTCTCTATGGGAGAAATAAATGGTGTTTTGGTGTTTTGCCTCTATCATACTGGTTAACTGCATTGCTCCAAAGTGTCCGTGTTGTATGCTGTACATATTCCCTCAATTATTAAATGATTTTGATGATTTAGTCTTTTGCTCGGTCACTATGTTTTTTTTCTTTTTCTCGTTTCCTCTGACAATGCTGGAAATACTGAACTATAGCTGGTTAAAAAGCCATGGTTGTTGGTGTGATGTAGTGCCGTAATATTATTATTATTATTATTATTATTATTATTGGTAGTAGTAGTAGTAGTATTATTATAGTTGTTTTGTTGTTGTTGTTGTTGTTGTTATAATTATAATTTTTTTTATTATATTGTCTGGATATCTGATACTTCTGTTTGTCTGTACTAGCACAAGTATGATTTTCTTGTATGCACTAAAACTTTTCTAGAGATGGATGTCCGCAGGAGACACACCCTCCTCATGCTGACATTTTCAGGAGTAAAGAAGGGAGGTGGATGTGTTAAAGGAAGTTTATCCTCATATGGCCTGGACCCGGACCATAGGGATGAAGTGATGCATTTACTTCCACTCAGTTCCCTCCAAAAAGCCGAATATTCTCAGTGACTAAAAGCCCAGCTCGTTCCATCTAACACAACTCTGTCACTTTGATGATGGTGGTGCTTCACAAGTCAGCTGCTAAAATACCACTGAGCATCAACTCAACTCACAGCATGTGTGTGTGATGGCGAAGTGACATGTTACAATACAGCATCACAGTGTAGTTAAGAGTGGTATTAACTTTTGGAAGTGCAGAGTAATTATTTATATTATGTTATTACGCATTTATTCACACACACGTTTAGTATACTAAGCAAGAGTGAAGTTTTTTGTGGCACTAAACTTAAGTGTTATCCAGCAAAGTTCATCTAGCAAAGCTTGAGCTTCTTGATTGACAGCTCCCTGTCATAACACGGCTAGCCTGCTCCACCCCTCATACAGAACGATCATCATTATCCAGTTTATGCGGCATTAACCTGGCCAAAAAGCCAGGGACAAAGAGACGCGTGAAAGAAGGAACAGATGAGCAAACAATGTTTGTGTATGGATAAACTAATTAATGGCCATGGGCAGCTACAGACATGCGGTCAAGTTTGCTAGCTTTTGGTTGTGCTGGGTTGGCTTTAGCTCAATAAGTATTTAAAAAAACTATATTTTAGATTTAGGTTCTCTTTTTTATCTGATGGTAATAGTTTTGGTGGTCTACCAGGTCTAGCATGGTTAGGAGCCCCATTACCTCTGTAACTTTGAATAATTTTAATAATTACAAAACATGTCAGACGTCTCAGTATGGAGTTGTAGAGATTTCTAATGTCGTCCTGTGATAATCCACCCCAAGCAGTTTCAATAGTCTCACACAGTTCTGGACATGTAACACGTCACAAAAAAAGTTCATCTTGGCACTGACCACGGTGCCTCCGAACAGGGATTCTTTGTTCATCCCCACCAAGCCAACTCACTGAAGATGACCCGTTGCGATTCTGAGTCAATCCACAACACCATTACAGTCTTTGGTGTCCTTGATGTGGTGATGGGATGTCAGTAGTCGTAGCGGTCTGTGTGCGTGCAGTCCTGCGTGGCTTGGTATTTGGGTCTGTCAGATACAGCAATAAGGCCCATTCTTACTTATGTCACATGGGTGGTCGAGCTTGAAACTTGAATCATTTACAACATCAAACCTACCCATCACGTTTTATTCCTGTTGGTTGATTTCCTATGGGTGCCACTATGTGTACAGCTGTTCTTTTGATGGTATGTGTCTATACAACTGAAAATCTGGAAGCTCCATTACAGCACATGATGGTGTATGTACAATGTGTTTGCTGGTCTGTGGTCCAAGATGGGTCGAGGTTGTGTAGGAGTGTTTTAGTCTGCGCTGACTGTGTTTGTACAGGCATGTTTCACTGTTCCCACTATGGTGGCCAAGCATAACGTTTCCACAGCTGCTGTGGACTAGCTGCTGCTGGGCTCAGAAAGGTTTCGTAGGCCAGCAGCAGAGCTCAGGCCTTGGCTCCGCAGCAGAACACTCAGAACGCAACCTATTTCTAGTGTTACGTCACCCAGCAATGTTGTGTCCTCCCACATCTCTAATCCAGGCGAATGAGCCAGAGAGGACAAATCCACTGTCCTTCTTTCTCACAGAGTCAAACTAGCTCATCTGCAGGTTAACACTCATTCTGTAGACCTATACTATTCTGCTGGAGTGCATTCTCTACTCACAGCCTCAGCTCAGTGTCCCCCTCCTCCTCAGGGCTTTGGTTTGGTACTCTTATATGGGTGGGTCATGAGAATGATGTCAGGGCATTGGTGCTGCAGAAATGATTTATGTTCCTCATGTGTCCTTTTAACATTAGTTAAAGTTGAAAGGCACATGTGTAGGGGAGAGGTCCACATGACTTCACTGGGTTTGAACTTACGTCATATGTCTTATGCAAGAAAAAAACGAATACTCTGCCACAAATTACGTTTTGTTGATTTTCTAAGTGAAAGCAGGACATTTGCTGTATTAAATATACTGGGCGAAATTTAATGCCTGATATAAAATGGGCTATAACTTCTGCACAGGCCACATTTATATTTTATATTTATATTTATTATTTTTACATTTTAAATTCAGCAAATATTCATCCATTGTGCATTAACATAAAGAATGGCACAACTGAACCACAGCATCTTACACTACAGGAATTAAACCTGCTGGATAGGTTTTACATCATGAGACATGAAAATTATTTAAGTTTCACACCGGGCCATGAATGTGTTATCGCTGTACCTGACTGACTATATAAGGTCATCCTGTTGCACGTTCTATTATGTTGGTAGCATCCTTTGCAAGTGCAGTATGCCTTAGAGAACAGTTTCAAAGCAATTCGAGCAGTTGGTGGAGTTTGGGAGGGGTTGCACTAAGGCTCCAGGAAGCGGGATGGTCTTATCTACCATACTGGGATGGATCCTACCATAGCGTGCTGTTGGCAGCAGTGGATAGAAACTCCTCCAACTGCTCGAACAGCATTGTGGGTGACCACACACACCCCTCACAGACACTCTTCACCCTCCTACCGTTTGGAAAAAGGTACAGAAGCATAAGGGCCCTCACATCCAGACTGTGCAACAGCTTCTTTCCCTGAGCCATCAGTCTCCTTAACAACCAGAGTCTGGTCTGAATAACTGCACACATTTCAGTGACTGGACTGAACACACACACACACAGTCTCATCTTTTAAATCTGTCTCCACATAAACTCAAAGAGTACAATGTTTACATTTATACCAACATATGGACATAACTGCTGCAAAAAAACAAGGTTCACCTATAAAAAATGGACATAATCACACTTTACTGCTCCCACTACCAGTGGGCTATCTGCACGGTCCCCTCCCTGTATTTATTGTTTGCTGTTTTGTATATTGTAAATTGTCTTGTGTATTTATTGTTCTATGTAGCACCTTGGTCCTGGAGTAATGTTGTTTCGTCTCACTGTGTACTGTACACCACAGTATAAGGTTGAAATGACAGTAAAAACTACTTGACTTGACTTGAGAAGAAGGCATGCATCAGCAACATGAAGTATCTGAGATAAATACAGATGGACAAATACAATATGTGCGAAAACAGTAACAATAGGACATGTGCAAAGTGTGTAAGAGCCATATCTGTATGTCAGAAAGTGAATGCTAGAACTGAGGTGCGATGAGCAAATGCAGGAGGCAAAAACAGCTTTGTGTACACACTGTATGCTGAGGTAGTCAGGTGTGCAGTTAAGTAAACTGTGTAAACTGTATAGATATATACAGTGTACAGTACAGGTAGGATAATAGCAGCTCCGTGTTCAGGTGAACAGCTCAATAGCTTGCAGTATATGTACAGCGTATGAATAAAAAAAAATAAAAAATAAATATAGATAAAATACACAGCTTAGATTTTCAAGTATACAGGCTAGTTCAAGTGCAGTGCAAACAGTTCTGTTACAACGACTGAACTTAACACCTTGTCACCGTCGCCAATCACTGCAATGTGCCTGTCAGAGAAACTTTTTGATCTCAGGACGGCAGCGAGTCGTTTACAGTTTGTTGTCACACGTCACACATCCAGAAAGCCTGGTGTCATTATATCTTGAATTATTTACAATTATTTCAGGTCTCTTACACTGCAAATCTGGCACATAACCCCACCACAAGTCAGTAGCAGAATCCTACAGTTTCTTGTTCTTCATGGCGGGGAAGCTGTTGATAGGATGATATGTACGAACTTTTGGGCAGTTTGTTCCTGTTTGTGTATTGTTCTGGAATTTTTCCAGTTTTCCTTTTAAGCTGGTTGATATTTAATGACTGAGTTTGCTGATATTATATCCATCGTCTCCAATTACAGCTGTCTATTTATATCTAACACGTAATCTCACACTACATACACACTAACACTACACACTAACACACACACTAACACACACACACACAGCAGTTCATTACTGAAAATGTTTATGTGTTAAAACAATGGAGCACTGTGTAAAAGATGAGGGTGTCCCTCCACAGCAGTGCACACTCACACAGCTTTACCAGCTGTTTGTTGTGATGTAAACATGTCTGCTGAAGCCCCTGAGCACAGTCTGCATGATTGTGATGGCAGTGTGAACTCTGTGCAGTGTGAGGTCAGATCATTTCAGACTCTGTTATCTTTATCCGTGCTGGGGAAGCGTGTTAATAGAGCTGCAGATGTTCCTGTGTTAACTGTGTGTACTGAGCGCGAGAGTGGCTGTTAGCTGTTTAGTGGTAATCTCTTTCCCTCTCTGTCTTATTCTCTTTCTCCCTCCTCTTTACCTCTCTGTTACTCTATTTCTCTGTTTCTCTTGTGGTTTATCTCATTCGCCTTTCTCTGTTTTTCTTTCTCTCTTTATTTTCCTCTTCTTTTTCTGTCTATCTGTCTCTCCATCTTTCTTTCTCCCTACTCTTACCCTGTCTCTCTTGCTTTGATTCTCTCCTTTCTCCCTCTCCATTTCCATATCTCTCTCTTTCTCTTTCATCTCTCCCTCTTTGTTCCTTCGTCTTTCCATCGTTCTTATTCTGTCTTGAACTCTCCTTTGTGTTACTCCCTTCTTGGAATATCTCTTTCTTTGTTCTGATCCTCATTCTGTCCTTCTTTCTCTCCACCTTCTCTGTGTCTTTGCTCCTCTGTCTTCTGTCTCTCTGTCTTTCTACACACTCTCATTCTTTCCTACTCATTCTCTCTTCCTTTTCCTCTTTCCCTCTCTCCATCCATCTTGTTCCTCCTGCTCTTTCTGTCTGTATTCCTCTTTGTCTCTATTCTCATACTCTCTCTTCAATTCTCTCTTTTTATTTTATTTCCCTTTCTTTGCCTTTCTCCTAGTTTTCTCCTTCTTTTTTCTTTACATTTTCATTCCCTGTCCCTTCTCTTTTTCTCTCTTTAGCTTTTCTCTTTTTCCTATTTCAATCTTTCTCCACTTTTCTCACTGCCTACCTTTCTCCCCCTCCTTCATTCTCTATCTCTCCCCTCTCACTTTCATTCTGTCTCTCTTTACCTCTCTTCTTTTAATTGTCTCTCCTTCCTCCCTCATGCCCCTCATTGATTTTCTCCTTTTCTTTGCTTTATTCTTTATCTCCATGTATTTCTCACCCTTTTTATTCCTTTTTGCCTTTCTTTCTTTTCTGTCCCTCATTCTTTCTCTCTCTTCCTCTTACTCTTCCTCTCCCTCTCTCTCTCTCTCTCTCTCTCTCTCTCTCTCTCTCTGTCTGTCTCTCTGTCTCTGAATGGGATCATATAGGAAGACTCTTTGTGTCCTATTTCTTCAATTTAGATGCTATCTTCTCCTCTGTAGTCAAACATAAACCTGTCCTACCCCCACAGCGCATCGTTATCTTCTCTTCATATCTGTCTTCATTACTTCCTCTCCCCACTGCGCTCGCTTTAGGGGCTTTTGAGAACCTCCTCCTATCAGCGTCTTCCGCTGGGGAGAGCAGAGTGAAATCTGTATATCACTGATTCCATTAAGGCATGCCATCTATCGCCTCTGTCCTGCTGAATCACCTCAGAGGAGGTCAGGCTTCTTTTACCACCAAGTTGTTTTGTGTTGATCATGATTTCATGTGACTGTAATTAAAGTGGATGTTTCCATCTTATCGTTTCTGATGGGACATGTTGGGGAAGCTGGGAGGGAGGGATGGAGGGATGTTGTTTAGGGCTGTGATTTCATTTTAAATGATTCAGTGCACCACATTTTGATTCAGGAGTTTGACTCAAGACCTCAACGTTTGGAATTACTTAAATAATGATTCACTGAATCTTATTAGAGTTGGTTATAGCAACACTAATATTCTAAAATGAATGAATCATCACCCCTCAGACTCATACATCAGTGCATTTTTACACTCCTGCTGCTGACGCTTTCAGGACTGCTCATAGTTCACAATCCCACATAAAGTGGGAAAGAACCGGCAGATACACAGCATGTGTGTGCTGAGCTGAGCTGACCTGTCCTTGACTGGTGGCGTGGGTCAGAGAGAGATGAGTATGTGCCATACATGTACATGTACATGGTTGTTTACGACCGCCTCTGAACGTCTGTCTGTGCCTTCACCTATCCGTCATCTCTGCTGCTCCCGGCCCACTGCACTGCAGGGAGCTCTTACATAACACAGCACACACATACGCACACAGAGGAGCGCGCCTTCAAACAGAAATAACACTCTGGCTCTTTCACACAGATTCAGGCTCAGCATGTTGTCCCCCTCATGCAGTCCGAAAGCATGTGCTGTCCACCACTGTGGTTTTTGCTGTAGATCTGAAGCCATTGCTCAAATTCAGCTTTGTATTAAACATACATATTCAGATAATAAGCATGCAGTATTGTGGTAAACATGATCAGAGCATTAGTATCCTAGAATCCTTTATACCTTTAACCTTTTAAAATACATGAACCTTTTAAAATACATGCTGCACAATTATTTAACTTTAATATCTTGTAATAAATATTTAATTGTATTAAATGGCCCATAATATGGATGGTCACTAAGCAGCAAAAACATTTTGAGTTCACTGGTTTCATAATGTCTCTAAAACCAGCACACATCCACATATCTGTCTATTCAGCCTAAAGTTGTCAAACAACATTGACGTTAGTTGAGAGTTTCAGCCTGCATTACAGTATAAGTGAGCAAGGATGCAGGTCAACCAATTTGTTGTTTACATTTTGGGGAGGTTCTTTACACTCTGAAAGGTTCTTTACACACACATTTCATTTATAAAATAGATAATTAAATAACCATCCGTAGAAAGATTATTTTAGGAGCCAAAGTGGTTCTTCTATGGCATAAATAGAAACATCTGTTTAACCTGTATTTTAAAGGGTCAGCTAGTATTGGATATTGTATCATAGGCAACATACCTATGCAAACAAATATGGATTTACAACCAACCAAACTTGATAAGATGACTGTCCTGGATATTGGATATCACATTTGCATGCCCAGACATTAACAAACAATTCTGCACTGGTTGTGATGATGATGATGATGATGTAGGCATGAGTAACTACACAGCAAATCCCAGTTCATTGTCACTCTGGATTTCACATTGTTGTTGTTTGTTACATTGCAAGTGATGCAAAAAAATATATATTTATATCTAGTGAAATCCCTATCAAACTTCTTCTAAATGTGATTTGGATCCAATTTGCACCAATCTAAGTTTCTTTTTTTTTTCTTTTTTTGCTATCCAGACTTTTCAGTAATCAAGTAGATGCACACTGATATGACAAAAATCAGATTTGGGTTAGCAGTGTGAACAAGGCCTTTCAGAGTGGTTTGATGTGAAATGCACTATTCTGGACAAACGTTTTGAGTCAGGATTGTTCACAGTGGTTGTGAAAGGAACCAGATGTCTAATAACTCAAACTCTTTAACTTTAACTCTAAACTCTACTTTCATAATTCTATGCAAAATTTCCATAAATACATTTCATGATGTCTGAGATACTGTAGTTGCCCTAAAACACGTTCTCTAATTATACTGTACATTAATCATGGAAAGCTTCATGCGGGGTGTTGTTAGGCAAGGTGATATCTGAACAAACAATTTTTTTTTAGATTTACAACCATTTTACCATCTTTACAGTACGTATAAGCACTAAGACGACAGGTGTAGGGTTACTGGTGGTTTTGGTTAGTAAATAAACAGGCTACATTTTACATTTACATTTGTTACAGACATTGTGGCCTTGGTTCCTATCACCACCACTGTAAGTAAGAAAGCTGAGTGGACAGTTTTTTCTACAATGCACCAGATCTGCACTTCCATCAAATCAGTGGAATTCCCTTTTAACTAGGAACTTGACATTTATGACTATACATTTTGGATGATAGATTACACAAGGAAAGCATTAGGAGAGGAAGGGAGGGCTGAACTGGAGAATGTAATGGGGCCTAATAGAAGTTATTTTCACCTGCTGGATTATCTCAGTTAAACAGCATTGGTATAATCAACTAGTCCATCACGCCATGAAAGACATTCGGACCAGGCAACCTTAGACACACACTCAGCATCCTTAAAAGCAAAGACCCTTTTGTGTCAGTGCTTAGCGGATGGGGGGCCCAGCCAGACTAGTCTTGTGAATTGAAAGAGCACTTCAATTAGGCCCACAATGCCTGCACTTCACAATGAGCTCTTCTACTATGGCTAACCGCTCCGCTCACTGTCTGAAGCCTCCACACCGAAGCAGGCCATGCAGGAAAGCCTTCACTTTAAGCAAGTGTGTAATCCTTTTTAGTGCCCATGTGTAGCCATAGCAGTGGTAAGGATGTAGATGGCAGCTAAGAGTTCTGAAGAGTAACTAAAGTAATTAAAGTGCTGCCTAGCCTGCCACATTCGAGCTAACTAATTCTCATTAACATGCCTGATATTAGCGCTTCCTTTGAAGTCAGTTGAGGGAATAATTATGGTCTGGCTGGGATTCAGTAGTGCGGGCCACTGTGAACCAACACCATATTCATAATATGACTGGACATATTTGTTATTCATATCCATTTTAATACTGTTGGACTTTGAATTCTTGTGTGTATGTGATGCAGATTAATTCGATTCTTAGCTTCTCTGCATACTCTTATATACACTCGTCAATCATTCAGAAATGTCGATGGGCAAGTTTCACACTTGGACACGCATGTGTCGTAAACAAGGACTGGAATTATTGCTGTACCTGACTGACCCTATTATACACTACTTCTATATCTGTAGCTCAATAAATATTGCCCATTGCATTTTCCTAGAATGAGTGTACGTAAGATATGCTATACAATATTCATTGTCATAATAAGTAGGATGCCCAGTCTTCCCTTCCAAGTGCACATTCCCTTCATTTACTCATTAATGCCAAGGAAAAAAGCCATTCCTGCATTTTAATCTAGTCTTTGCTTTTAAAGGCCCCACATCTGCACCCTGTCTTGCATTATATTGTTCCCACTTAAGCCCACTTATCACATTGTATGTTTTTATGTATCATAATTCATTTTTACATGACCATTGTCCAAACTTGCTTAATAACTGAGAACTGGTCAAGTTGTGCCAAAAAACATGCAATTTACCTCTGTGCTGATTGGCTGCCCTGTTGTTTCATGTTGTGTCTCAATCAAAAAGCAGTTTGAGTAGACAACACACCTTATAACATCAAACTGCATGGACGGGACTGAACTGCTGCAGGTGGATATATATGGGAATGTGTGTAAGAAACAACCTGTAAACAAAAACATCAAAACTTCAAACCATCAAACTTCTTCCCTTTACTCACCAGTGACTCCAAGTAATACCAGTGTTAACTCACTTGCCAAGAGCTTCAGTCATGTTCCTTTCATTGGCTATGTGTCTTTAAATGATCTAACCAGGAGCAGGACCTTAGAATACTCCGTCGGTGCAGCGGTACTACTTCATCGTCTTAATGTGCTGGACTGATTCAACAGGATATTACAGTGACTTACTATTACCTCTAGAGGCACAAAGTGGCATAAGTTAGTTAGCACGATGACTTAGATATCTCTGCGATATGATACAAAGAAATTTTTACATAAAAATATTAAGTTATACTCTTGCATATTGCACCTTTAAACGTACTAGTGCCTACTAGTTACTAGTGCATCCAACAGTCGAGGCAGCATGGTAGCACACAGACCACTCCATTTTTTCTATGCCAACTGTGTACACGCTAATCTGATTGCAGAATTAGATTTTTCATTGTGTTGTTGATGTTAAGTATACTATAGTTGAAATTAGGCCTGTCTAACTAGTTTAGACTGCTTGAAAATGTCTGTACTGTAGCAGGAGTATTGCCTGTCCTGGCTACTCAGTCTTTGCCTTCTCCTGTCTTCTGTGTCTCTCGGCTGCTGGGAGCTGTAAGCAGAAACCAGAGCTAAACAAATCAGTAATGGAGTGGTTGTGTCCTGTCTTTCTCCTCATCAGTCACCAGCCCCTGCACACAGTGGTTATAAATCTACAGAGATGAAGAGAAGAATGTGACACTCTGCAATGACGGACGTATTGAACAATGCTTGCCGAGATGTTTGGCATTCATTTTGGTCATTTTTGCCATAGCTGTTATAGCTGCTGTTAATCTTTTCCTTTTTTGAAAGAACGGGTTCTCTGTGGGCTGTCAGCAGCGGTTTGTGTGTGCAAGAAAAGAAAGAGAAGCATTGATGGAGAGAATATGTGTGCAAGCGATTTTATCCATCCATGCATTATTACTGACTCTCCATTTAGGATGACAAACACTTCTCTCTCTCTCTCTCTCTCTCTCTCTCTCTCTCTCTCTCTCTCTCTCTCTCTTCCTCTCTTCTTTCTTTTTCTTTCTTTATCTCTCCTTCTTTTCCCTCCCGTTCTCTGTCTCCCTTTCTGCTGACTGTGCGCTACTGAGCGTTGAGGTGGCTCAGGTTTCCTGTCCTGTTTGGAGGAGGTTCATAGACTCCGCTGCTCGCCCTCTTTAGATGCAGATTTGTTTTCAGGGATTAAAGATACTGAAGGTGAACGAGGCTATGGGATGACATTTAAAGGAAAGACAAAGCGTTGTGACATAGTATCTCAGTTGGTGCAGTGTGATTGCTAATTATAATGGTTTGTCATGAGAACATAACTTAGATTGCAGCCCACAGTCATTCAATACCCTTATAGCCATGGTCTCCCCAAACCAGTAATGGCTAAGATGGAATGTAGGTTTCAATGCCACCAATTAGCACAAAGTACAAACTTGCCTAAATCATTATGTACTTGCCTAAACCAACGTCATCTGGTTATGTGCCATTTTTAACTTTCATAAACATGCACTTATGTGCCATCAAGTTGATTCTGATTCATGGTAAGCAATTGGATTGTGTTTCCCCAGAGTAGGCTGTCTTTTGCTCCAGTTGTCAGGCTATTGTAACAATGCATCTTGCTACTGACCACTTCTCAAAATACATCCAGTGATGCTGGATGTTGGTCGAAGATCCATTTGTTAATTTTCTTTGCTATCCAAGGTACTTTCAAAAAGTCAGCACCAAAGTTCACAAGTTGATTCATTTGTAAATGCTGCTCTTATACATTCATATATATGCATATAGATATGCTTATATGTATATATTTATTACTACAGCTCTTTATGTAAATAATACTGTACTTGCACCTCTGGTTAGATGCTAACTGCATTTCATTGGCTCTGTACCTGTACTCTGCACAATGACAGTTGAACCTAATCTAATCAAACATCCATAACATACCACAGAAAAGACCACAGCTGGGACTATACTGACCTTTGTTTGTAGAAACACATAATTAAATATATTGGAAGGTCTTTATAAGTTTCTTCATCCGTTTCCTGTCGAGTGCCAAGCTTATTTTTTAATGCTAGCTCTGGGTAGCAGCACGTATACTCTAGCATACTAACAGAGTATTGGTATTTTTTGGTCTCGTGTTCTGCCTACAGTTGTGGAGTGTGATTCATTCTTACACTCTTACACTCTTAGGGTGCTTTGAGCACCCTAGTGCTATGCGACCTCATGGACAGCTGTCCACGTGCATCTATTGATGAGCTTAAGGTTATAGATTCTGACTGCCCTTCGTATGCACGCACGTCAAGCAGACATAAAGACTCTACAAATTACACTCGCAATGTTTGTTACTTCTATATGTAAATAACCAAAATTGTGAGTGCAATCTGTGGAATCCTGAATTCAACAACAAAACCAACATCAGAAGAGAAAGAACCCCTGTAGAGTGATATCGGCATAAGACTGACAAAGACCAAACCTATTATTAGTCAGTGTAGCTGACTAAAATTATTTTCTATATATTATTTGAAGGTAAAATCATTACATAATGTTTCTTCAACTGCTGGATCCAACTGTGTTGTTAATAACAGATTGAGGCAAAAGCTGTCCACCACTTCTTCATCAACACTTTCTCTGGTAGAGGTCTTATCTAATCTCCTCAGAAATAGCTACCCAAATTCAGTGACCATTTGGACAGAAATCTTAATAATATCATGAAATCAAAATAAATGAATCCTGTTCTCTGACAGCACAATCGTAAATTTGATGATTAAATAGTAATATTTAGTCAAACCATAATTAGAACTGCTAACCCCATAAAACACCACACATCCATCATTTCTTAGCTAGTAAAATGTGACATTAGCCAGTTCTCATTTTGTCCAATTAGCACAGTCTGACCCCATACCACAGTCCATATGCATAAATATAACAGAGCTCCAGTCCAGGGAAAATAATCAGAGTTCTGTATATCTGAGTAATTGCTGGAATCCAATTCACATATTTACTAAACAGGAAAAGAGATCAGACAATAATTAAGAGTGCCTTACAAAGTGGACCAGAAAAAGCTGTTTCACTGGCCCATTTCTTTTCTGTACATAAACACAGGCCTGAAGCAGCAGTCAGAGGACAAAGAGCTTAGTCTTGTCTGAGAGAGTGTACAGTAAGCTGCAGTACAGTAAAGTAAATCCAACAATGTGTTTATGCTTTGGTGCACTCCACTGACTCTAATGTTTTTTGAAATATGCAAACGAAGCCCTCGCCTTCAGGCCTGCTGAGTTACACCCAACCCGAGCGTCTAATTGAGTCACATGACGTCAGTGTAACAACAAATGCATGTGAACTGAAGGGCATTCCTTCTGATTTTTTGGAGCTGATGCTGATAGATGGTGGCGTGGAAAGGAATTACTCTGTACTCTGAATTTCAGTTCCTGTTTGTCTGGGCAAAGCATCTGTGTGTGGGGGGCATATTTATAGAGTAAAGGTCTTTGGTCATGTGGGTGTATGGACAGTTGAGTGATCTCCATTCAGACAGGTAAAACTGTAGGTTGTTCCATTAGTCGGGTACTACTTTAACAAGTGCAATTTAACCTATGCATTAATAATGCACAACCATTTATATTATTCAGTAATGATGGCAAATGATTGTAATGGCCATACATTCCATTTAAACAATTTAAAACATTCAGCTCAATATAGATTTTACACTTAAACCAGCCCTTTGAGCTTTATCTTATGGTTAGCAGGCAATTTATAGATGAAGTGACATTTTAGTTGCCCTTTGAGTCGCCTGCTGAGACCCATACAGCTTTTCCTATGCTATTACTCCAGCCACAGAGGAGCCATACAACAAACACATTCATATTATAGATAAGGTTAACGCTGTAGCATCACCACAATGTCCCACCATCACCGTGAGCGTATCGGTATGTTCTTTTGAATTTAAATGCTCTCAGTAAAGGATGTGCCTCAGTACAGGATACTACTGAATGCTTTTATTCAGCATTTAAAACTCTGATGTCTGTG
This sequence comes from Prochilodus magdalenae, assembly GCA_024036415.1. Lineage (NCBI taxonomy): Eukaryota > Metazoa > Chordata > Actinopteri > Characiformes > Prochilodontidae > Prochilodus > Prochilodus magdalenae. Next base: position 180,350 of record JAMWET010006368.1, on the reverse strand, counting down.
GAGTTCTACACAGAAGGTATGAGACTTTGGGGTGGTCAGGGTGACAAACGTCCAGATTCAGTTTTACAAGCCCATTTACAAACCTATGATTTGGACCTAGAAAGAAACAAGCTGTTTTGCCTTTTATGGTGGACTCATTAATATTTTGATCTCTGCTGATGAGCTTGGCTCTGATTGGTTGGCGTTAAAGTAACATGTCTAAATGAACTATGCACAGTAAATTAAAACTGTAGCTCACTATGAAACCCTAAAGTGTATAAAATCGACCAGCTTGGCTGCTACCTACACTTTACTGTTGGGTTATGACAACAATTTCAGTAGAATTGCAGAACAGTGCACTGTGCAAAAACTCTACATTAGAGAAACTGTACGGAGTGAAATGTGCAAAGCGAACTAACAACTTGCTCTGGTAAAGATGTGGGTGCTCAAGTTGGCTTCCTGTTCACCAGCTTGGTTCACAAATTTTCTGTTCCACCTTAAATGGTGCCATGGCTTTTAGGGTGGGATGGAACATTCTATTAGGAAGATGGCAAGTAGGAAACCAGTTTCACCCATGTATAAATATGAACCATGCCCATTCAGGATTCCTTGAAAAGGGAATGGAAAGTGTCGACAACCACTTCTCAGCCGCAAAAGTACATTCCGATGTAGTCAATGCTTTTCACTGCTGTACAAGCTATGGCACTTACGGTGGAACGAAAGATTTTATTAAGAAGCTGGAGAAAAAGAAGCCTGTTTCAGCCTCCTTGGTACATGAAAATCCAAAACGCTCGCCAAGAGATGATGGTAAAGGGTATGGAAAGTGCCAACATCTCCTTTACAGCCTGGAAAGGTAGATATCTGCACATATAATTCGCTACTGCGCTTGGTCCATTGTTGTTTCTGCTGGCCTAGAATGTGAGCTGTAAATTTTGGGGGCATATTTTGGGTGGGGTTAGGGAGTGAACATAACATAGTAATTTCCTTGCCCTCTTTCATAAACATGGGATTTGTATTGGAGGGAGGAGAGAACAGTGTGTGAGGTTCACGGTATGTCATTTCTATGTACTGAACTGTCATTATTCAAGTATGATGATGTAAATACAGTTTTCATCATCATACTTGAATCATAGGTTTCTAGTTTTGGACTATGGACCCTTTAAACCAGAGCTGCGCACTAAAGCTGAGTTTTGCCTCCCAGCTGTGCCATTTGCAGTCAGTGGCTGGGGCTTTCAAGGACACAACTGGCCTATCCATCCTCCACCCACAAATGCCTTTTTAAGCAACTGTAGCGAGGTTTGTGAAGCTGATCAAGATGCTGGCAAAAATCTGATCCTAGCTAATGAGAAATCAGTCACAGTACCTCATGTTAGTGAGTGGTATTACTGTGCAAATGGTATTTAGTTTGTATGTACTGTGAGATCATTTCCAAACCTCAGAATTAAATAAGCCAGGAGAAAATTTGCTTTCCTGGAAAAGCAGATTCCTAGGTCGGACAGCTCTGGCTGGTTATTTCACCAGCTTGGTGACAGGGCCGGAGGGGACGTGATTTAAGATGGAATTTTGTGTGTGTTTTATGGCAAGCAGAGTGGACACATATTCACCTGACCTAGTTTATAAATTACACTAATTCAGTTCTGGTGGTTCTGTATGGATGTTATTTGGCACTGACGTTTTACATTATAGTTCAGGGCAAGTGTAATTTGTTTTCCTCCAAAAAGCGGCGAGGACATGTTTCAGGTCAGCATTCCCAGATGCACTGATCTGATGTTTTAGAGAATTAAACATTTATTGTTGTCATCTGAGGGCAATAAGGCATGCGGCAGTGCAGCATGGCAGCAGGACTATGCTGAGTGGTTACACTTCCATAGACATGCACTGGCCTTCACTCCGCCGGAGTCTTGCTGCTGCTATGGTACAGTGGAGAGATCTACTACCCACTCTGGGAAATGGCTGTAAGTCTTGGAGAAAAGTGGGAGAAGATCAATAAAACATTATTTGAAGATAAATCATATGTTGAACCAGTGCATAGGAACATTACATTGCCAATCAATTACTTGGTGGGCTATTTTTTTCTCCATGTCAATCAGGCCTTGTGGGAATGATATACAACACTAGGTAGCAAAGCTATGACTTTTAAAGCCTGCACCTTTAAATGCAGATGAAGGAGTAGCACGGTGTGTGTTTTCTGTTGAACTATGACCTAGCGCAGACTGAGGAGCAGTTGAATTAATGAGCATGCACATATGCTGCTGCTGCCGCACTGGGACTCTCAAATGCTCCTTTACTGTTATTTAACCATGCAGAACATCGTTATGTCCTCTGATGCCCTGTAGCTACGAACTGAATGACACTGCAAAAAAGTCAGTGAGCGGCTGATTGTCATATTTTATTTAAACTGAAAATCATATTATGGTTACTAATTACTGGAGCCGTAAGAGGGATAAAGTGTGGTTGCAGAGGAGGTTAAGTCAAAGAAAGTGAGCTTAGGAGACAGCACTCTAGTTATCATGTACATTCAGTAATGGCCTGCTCTGTGTGTATGTCTGGTGTCTCAGTCCTGAACTATTCAAACTGAAAGATGTGTCATATTTCACAGATGACTTAATGCCTTTGGCAGGGAGTCAGGTTTATCTGGGCAGGAGGCAGATTGTGTTGCAGAAATCATTATTTTCCATGTCACAGGTGTCAACAGGGAGAATGTGTCCAAAAATATGGGGTAATCTCATCTTGCAGATATTTGTCTAGCAACAGTTACATCTTCAGAGACTGGCAAGCGTATCAATGAAACATGAGACACCAAAGATTTGTCAAAGACCAAGAAGACTTTCCATTTATCAGAAATAATGTTGCCAATGGACATTTTGGAAGATGGTCACACATTTAGAATTGTATCAGGACATCATGGACAAAAACGTACACTTAACTAACCACAACAACTAACCATAAGAACTAATTGATAAAGAGGAGTTACACTATACATAAATAAATGATTAACATGGTGAATACAAGGCCTACAGAATGGTTTGGTGTCGTCCATTCAAGAGAAACTTGAAGAGTTAAAATTGTTCACAGTGGTGGTGATAGGAACCAGACGTTCAAAGTTTGTTTACTGCCTACATTATAAAGCTACATCAAGTAAAATGGTTCCAAATATATAAATATACACTCATAATCAAAAGAACTGAAGAAGGAAAAAGAAAGTGTTGAAGGGAGAAGACTAAAGGAAGTGTTGCAATGCTACTTGGATTGAGAATAAAAGTTATCAGGAACAATAAACGCATAACTTTAGACTGATATGGGCAATGATTACTGATCTACTCATGGTGTTCTGCGATAATCCATCACGTGCAGGTAGGGGTGGAGGGACTCCAGGCTTTTTGGACGTGTGACACATAATAACAAACTGTTCATCCCTCATGTCTTCTGATTTGCCTCTATTGTACCATAATCAACGTCACGTGTGCAAATTCAGAAGAAGCGTGTATAGGGTCGCTGTTTTCAATTAAACAAAGAAGTCTGAATGACTGTTTACATCTCAAGGATGAGAAAACCTGGGAAATTGGAAAAGTGCCATTTAACTAAAACCAAGCATTTTTACACGCTGCTGTTCACCCGTGTGTTTTCCTTATCCTCCCCCCACTAACGTCGCACCGGATCAGCGCTGTAGATCAAGAGAGAGCACGCGACTCCGCCAGCGGCTGTGGACGCAGAGTGGGGGTTCACACACCCGCATTCAGACAAGCCCCGCCCTCTTACGATGAGACACAGGGGGGCGGCCTGCGAGTTTGCACTCCGAGCCAATCAAACCGCAAAACACGAGACCCTCCCAGCTCGGACAGAATCCAATCCAATCGCGGTGTAGGAAGCCGTAATATTCCAGCCAATCCCAGTGCAGGGGGCGTGGCTAGTCGGAATACGGGTGGTGAAAGATAACGCTTTTTGCGCGAGACAAGAATGAAGCGAGTGTACGCTGGGTAATGTGTGCGGGGGGACGTGTGTGGAGATGTGAGGTGTCTTCGCGTTTTGTTTGGACTCTGAGAGGCTCTTCGCTCACAGGGATGATCGGCTGACCTTAGCCGAACACTCATTTGAAGAAGAAGTGAAGTTAAAACGCAGGAAAGCTCGTATTGGACGGCAGTGTGTCGCTCGGTGCCCCGGTCGAAGTGCTCCGCTCTGTATGTGGTGAGTGTCTCCAGATTCCGTTAAACTTTTCCTGCAAGTTTGAAAACGACATGATATAACACTACTGTGTTTTTATACGCTATTGTTTTTCATTCTTTAAGTGCTCCTGTAAACAGTACTTCTAGTGTCTGCTCAGTTTCGGCATGTTAAATACTGGTTAGGTGTGTTGTGGACTGCGAGGTTCCTGCATAAGAGGCAACGATGTATTAGTAAACACCGACCAGACTTATCCTTGAAAAGTCACTCAGGCGTCACTTCAGAAAGGCTGAGGGTGATGGTTCAGATTGATAGTATGATGTTTCATGTGGGGTTCTCTGTATACTGTACTACAGTACATGTTTAATCTGTAGTAAGAAGTGAGATCTCCCAGAGCAGCTTCCTCTCTGTCTCCTGTCTAGTGTATTCATAGCTTAATCTGGAATGCATGCTTGGCTGTGAGAACGGGCTCAGTAAGAGCTCCAGTGTGTGGAGAAAGCCGTAATTATCATAAATGCGGAGACGTCCAGTGTCTCTATCCTAAAAGTGATTGTAGTTTTTTTGGCCACGTTTCTTTTTCTTTGTGGCACCATTGAAGATCTGGTTGGGAGTAACCTCTCCCACTGTATTCATGTCTGTGGGGAGCCTCATTATCACTTAATTACAGGTCACTCTTCTGTGGTCACTTCACACACGCCATTTGGCTTTTATTGTTTGCTCTGTGACCTCTTAATTAAGCAGGGCACAGTCTTTGTTGTTTGACACAGGTCTTGTTGTCTTGGCTCTGTTCCCCAGCACACTGGATTTAAAGTGAGACTCATGACATTGAGGTTTAAGTGCACCAATGTCAGCTTTAGTTTGGCTTGTGTTTATATTAAGTAGAACCTAGCAGTCAACATCTATGTGAAGTCTGTGGCCCACAGATGAGTCAGGCCTTCATGGCGATTTTCAGTTCCTGGTTTTTGCTTTTTTGCTGTTGTCTTTAGTAAGTCATGCTTCCACAGTGGGGTTAAGGTCAGGTGATTAACTTCAAGTCAAGAGCATTTCACTCTTTGACCCTTAAAACTTCCTAGTGGCCTTCATGTTTGGGGTCGTTGTTCTGGCACTGAGTCTCAAGGAATGGGTTTAGTTTCCGTTTAGATGCTTCAGTTCAGTCACATCATCAGTAAACACCAGTAGGACGATTCCACTGCCGACCCTACAGACCGATGCCACCCTGTTTCACACATGAGGTGGTTGTGTTTGGATGAGGAACAGCTGTGTTTTTTTTTACACTCTTTCTTAATTCCTTTCATTTTGCTGCAAACAACCAGAATTTACTTAGTTTTTGGTACTAATTACTTTAAATCTTATTGCAGTACTTGTATTTGTTTTAACAAAAGTCACTTCAGTCAATTATTAATCTTACAAGCGATAATAAAGTCATCGAGCATTATTACGAAAAGCACAAAGTGCATCAAAATGTAAACTAGATTTACTAATTTAGAATGATCATGAAGTAGGGATTGCTTAGCTGAGTTACGTTATGTATCTAGTGCTAACATTACCATTTAGCAGTCCTTATGACTGCCATTTGACTCATTTACTAAGCAGACAGAAACTGAACCAGAACTAATTCTGTTGTTTACCGTTTGGGTCAGTTTTTGTTTTGAATGTGCAAACTTTCCTCCAGATGTAAATGTCATGTCTAGAATTAACTCAAGACCTTTCATTAGCCCTTTTGTGCCTGAACTAATGATGCAGCAACCTCCATCTGGCCATAACACAACTGAGCATCCAATTACTCATGGTCCCCAGTGTAGGGTAACTATGCATATTAGGGCCTGAGGTTTTTAGAGGGCTTGCACAGTAAGGATGGGAACACCCACCAGAGTTACGTTGATATTCTGCAGACACACTTTGTAAATGTATGGGGCTGAAATGCAGGTCCAAGTTAGAAGAATAGGTAATTGTCCAAATACTTAAAGACTGCACAGTGCAGTCTGAGCGCCTTTGGTAAGACAGGCCAAATAGCTGCAATTACTCTCACCAGGGAGATCATTATCTATAACCCAGTGCTCAGTCAGCAGGATGTGGTGTGACCAGGGAAAAGTGATTCTCTGGCATGACTTCTAGTATTTGATTGATTTATAATTTGTGGGGCGTAACTGACACACTGTGCACAGATGACTTTTGCTTGACGATTACTTGCGATCTGTGTCACTGCCAGACATGTACAGTTTTAGGATAATGTCAATTGCACTCCCACCACCTCTCCACACAGAGTGCTAGGGATGCACTGATATAGGAAGCTGGTATTCAATAATTTCCATATCCATACCTGTCATTGCTGGTACCGATGGCAATATATTACAAATGCTAAACTGTAGAAACTGGAACTAGGTATGTTGGATTTAGCCTTAAGGTGAAGTATACTATTTATTCTGTAGGGTTATGGAGTCCAATTATTACAGTTTAGACATTTTATTACAGTAGCCCATCACCAAAATATTATGATTCTCCAGAGCATGTCAATAATGGCTTTAAGTACTAGTTTGAAATATCAGTCAAATCTAAATATCTGTCAGATGATAAAACTGATAGGATACTGATATTGTTGTATCCAACTAACTGCTTTCTTTTTTATCAGTCCAGCAAGAAACAACCATTTGTATATTAAATTGAACGCTAGCTAATCACCAATACTAAGCTCTACTCCCAGGAGCATATTGGTGTGAACAGGTAATGGGATCCTGTATGTAAACATTTTTAAACAGGTAAAAGAAAGCAAGAAAGTAAACAAGGTCTTCAGACATACCACTTTTACATAAGTGCTGTGTTTACAATGGCCTGCCTCTACACATCTTTGCCTATGCTTGGTCATTTTGCATGTCATTCAAAAGTAGATAGTTCTTGCCTTGTGGACCGACAAACCTCGCCACTCTACCAAGCTGCTTTGTGAGACTATTTGATGAACACGACTGCCTTATTGCCCTACAGTATATAACTAAAATGAAAAACATTGAGATTAATCCAGCTGTTGCATGGGTGGTTTACTTTCCGTAGAGATGTTGAGAGGCTTAACACCCCGTAGAAGAGCCAGACTTAGCTTTGACCCACTTTACCTGCCCTGGTCACCATCATGAGCTAAGGAATGCAGTGTAATGTTGACATAGAAGTAGAAAAAAAGTTTCTCGGGATTGCATTTACTGCACACAAAGTCCCTTATCACAGGATTCAGCTTGGGGTAGCCTTTGCTGTCTGAAAGCTGTTTCTGCTACAGAGGATGAAGCATTAGGCTAAGCCTCTGACTGCCCTCCAAAAAATGTTCACACTACTGGGGCAGCTTCTCTACGCAGAACTATATATTCATCAACATGCTTTAGTGGGACTTTAAATGGTGTGTAAAACAGAGGGGGGTGCGTTGTCTTATTATGTCTGCATTCTCAGTAGTTTGAGTCACTTTACTGCACTGCAGAATTACTGTCGAGATTGTAAAGCTGTTTTGTGAGCAGATATGTGTGACACCCAGCTGCTGTGTTCCTGCCCTAATACACGCCCACACCCGCATACATACACACAGCTAATCTTACTGTATATACGTATATTGCACACTGAAACTTTGTTTCCTGGCATGGTTCACTGGTTGTGAACCTGATCTCTTCAGTTGTTTTCACGCAGCCCCCAGTCTGCTGGAGGAAATACCATGTCTAGTGAAAGCAATGGCATGCAAATCAAACACAGAGATAGGATAAACATAAAGAGAAGGCCTTTAAAATTTCACCTTACCCCACATAGAGTTCACCAGCAAAAACATGTTTGGTGCCCAAAATTTGCTTCTTTAATTTTCCACTCAAGCTGTGAGAGTAATGTAGCAAGTATAAATGCTCAATTATGTCAGAATCATAGCAATATCTGATACTTGCTTTGAAAAAGATCAGAGCTGGACAGCTGTTTAGAGCTGAGTGATATTTCAAAATTGCATTCTGGTAAAGCAGAAGCTTTAGACAGCACTGGGCGGCTATGCTAAAATATCTATGTTTTATTCATCTTACTACGTTAGTGTTTCTGGAAATGCATGTTTCCAATATTATACATAACAGATGCATTCCTGCAAGAGGCTTATATTCCACGAATTAGATCCTGTTGACTGAATGCCTAAATCACACTTTCCTTTAAGCTTAGAAGGGAAATTGCACATAAAGATGGATGATATGGCAAAAATACAATATGATAAAAATGCAAGAAATTTTAACGAAACACAATATTTCCTTGTGCTAAAACATGGCATTAGTAAGTGTTTCCAAGTGCCACCGATGTCTTAAGATATGCTCAGAAAGACATATCATGCTGTAATGTTTTACAATAACATTAAATGTGGTTATATTGTACATCTCTACTTTCTTATGTAGCTTCTGTGTACTGTACCGTTATACTATTGGCTATTTTTATAGATAACAGGATGTCTTACACTGTCAGAAACCACATAAGCAAGGCTATTCCTATTCGAGATTAAATAACAATGCATCGTGAGAAGTGCTAATTGGTGACTATAAGCACCTTTACTTTACTCTACAGTATCTTAATAGGTCCAGTGCAGAACAAAAGAAGTAAACTCAGGTCACCACGCATGTGGGGAAGGGAGAAAATTGTGTGAATGCTTTTTAATGTCTAGATTATTGTTTTTATTCTCCATAACAGTGCATGAAGCATTCTTGTTCAGCCTTATTAGCTATGGTGCCTGTGCTCTGCATCTGTGAGAGATTACTCGCTGACCATGTTACTGTGTTTTCCACACTTGTCTCAGTAGATTTACATTAGTGTACTCAGTATCAGAATATTCCTGGGGCTTTTAGAGCATCTGCTGCAGTTTCCCTAATGATGAAGTGTCTTAGCTCTTCCACACATACTCTGTCTACATATGGCTCATTTTGGGAGAGGCAGAAAAAGAAACATCAGAGACACTTCTAATCTTCTCAGTTTTAATTCCAGGTGCAGAGTATTTTATGCAGGTTAAGAAAATCATGTCATGTGCAGCACTGACATGTCTTCTGAAGGTGCTCTTAGCATTCAGTGTGGTGCATCTCTAAAGGTCTCTTTCATAAGGAGGGAAGAGGCTCATATTACAGATCATTACCTCAAGTCTGTGCAGGAGGAGGACGTTGGGGCTAGCTGTAGGAGCGATTAGCAATGTCAGCCCAACAGGACAAGCTGGTGTTTTTCCTCAGATAGGTGAGGACAGAGAGATCACACTGGTCATATGACAGTATGACTGTTCTTGCAGAACTGTTGCAGCACTATATTGCATTCAACAGTTCAATAGAACACAAATTCAATCACAAAAAGCCTTGAAGGCCTAGTTTTATGTAACTAAATTCCTGAAACATGGAGCTGTTGGCCTGTCTATGCTCTGTTCATAGCAGCTGGATAAGCTTCGCAGAATGCCTGGGAAAATTCCCTTCAACTTAATGAGAAACTGTAGAAGCCTTGTGTAGAGTCACTACATGACGTTGAGTTTCCAGGTTAAACAAGACTATATTGTGGTAGCTGTTCGAAACTGTAGGCAGGTTAGAAAGAACAACAAGTTCATTACAAAGCTAACATCGTATTCAAACCTGACATTTGACCTTTCATGCACTTAAAAAAGAGCATTTCAAATCAGTAACACACTGTAATTCTAGTTGTTCGGATGAAAGTTGAGTAGAGTAATAGAATTTCTCATTAGATTGAGATTTTTGCTCTGTAAAGCTTGTTAAACCTAGCAACAGTTGTTTTGAGAAAGCACATTTGTGGGGTGGGCATGCACACGTCAACTAAACACATTCAGAGTGAAATGGTAGATGAGCATTTGGTGATTATTTAATTCTATGCCATTTCAAAGAGTGATGCATTCTGTGACATGGCAGTTATAGCAGTGTAACTTTGTGTGGGGTCGCCTTTAATTAAATCCAACAAACACACCGATGTGCATCAGCTTCTCAGTTTACATCATGAACCCATGTTGGTTGTTCTCCAGTGTCCAGTGAAACCAGTTGTTTTGAGTAAAGCAGAGAGGATTGCCTTAACTTGCAATGGAGGGCAATGGATTATGGGACTGTAAAGGCACATTTCACATTTGGGGACATAATTTTACAATATTTACAATATATTGCAAAATTGCAGTGGTATTGTGACTTAAGTATCGCAATAATATTCTATTATGGGCTGTATAGTGATTCCCACACCTAGTGAAGACCACAGTATCAAAAGTCTCCTGGCTGATGTAACTGCCACACTTCATCTGTGGGAAGGCTGACTCAGGACAAATGGCCAGGCCAGAGGGAAAACACGGAAAGGCTACAGTATAAGACACAGTATACTTGGTCTCTTACTATTAAAATGTCCCTTCAAATTTTTAGTTCATGACTGAAATTTTTAATTATTTGCTGTGAGCTATGTGAGCTCCCTGTTTCTGTGACCTTCTTCAGATCCTCTTGCTTTGCTGCTTCCTTTATTCACATTTCTGCTGGTGGAACAATCGATTACTTCTTTCATGGTGCAACAAAACAACAGAAGCCATGCTGAACCCGACTGACCCCAGTGTATTGACAAAATTACCATGTGTATAATTCTAGACGTCGTATTAAATCCTTTTTGTAATTTTTTAAATAATTAGAATCTCATTGTTACAGCCGAGTGGAAATAACTGTAGTTATTTAGCAGTGGTGAGGCACAAAGAGAGACAACCGCTATTAGGCATCCCAGGCATGGTCTGCTTTTCATTAAGCAGGAATCTACACTGTCAAAGGGCACAGTGGGCCTACGCTCTGTGCTCTGAAAGGGAAACATTTTGGAAGGAGTGTCAGGCTTGTACTAGTCTTGATATATAGCCCATATTCACGAAGGGGCATGGGTGTTTTCCTCTGCTGTAAGGTCTGGGGGTTGTGTAACACCCACACAGGTTTCCCCTCTTGTAGTGGCACAAGTTATGCCAAGAGTCAGGCTCCTCACTGGCTGTGCTTAGGAGCTGCTCTCCGATGTGCTGCTGACACGTCATTTCTCTGCCTGACTCTTCAAACACAGACCTTGGCTGCAGACGTGTTCCTGACCTGTCTGTGTTTGTAAGTGTTGCCTGCTTTCAGCTTAAGTATGACCTCTGCTCCCCTGTAATTAGGAGAATAAACATTTGCACAAGAGAGGAATGTGGATGGGGAAGGCCAAGTTCACAAGCAGCTCTCTGGTGAGTTGTGTGAGTGGAGATGTAGCTAATGTGGTGGACTTTGGTTTGTGGTTTATGACCATGTGTCCCTACAGCTGTTTCACGGGTCTGTCATCGCCCCCCGGCATGAAACCCACACTGGCTGCCACTCTGGCTATCAACACTCAGAGTGAGTCTCAGTGGACTGGGTGGTCAGATATAGAGTGGATACGAGGCTGAAGAGAGAAAGTAGGCCTGGTTGATGGTTAGCATGTCCCTTTTAATGGAGCCACATGCAAAATGAGATCAATGCGTGCTAAAGTTATTCCGGCTGAATATCTAGCGAGGAACAATCCTGGTTTGTCATTGTACCCAAGCTGTTTCTAACCAAAAGAACTACTGAGGATCTGAAGATCTGCTCTGTGCTTGATAGATAGTTTAACACATAAGATAATGACTTTTTTTTTTTACTGATGTTGTCATGCTTCTGGGTTTCCTGCCACCTCCAATCGCCCAGACTTCATCTCTCAGTGTTCTCTCCCCAGTGTCACAGCCACATGCCCTGAAATCACCAATCACACTCCATTTTCCAGATCTAGCTCTCCCGAATTCTGATTGCTCTCACCTGCCCCTCAGTTCATAAACCCCTGTCACACCCTAGCATTGGGAAGTATTGCCAAATCCTGTTGGCATACTGAGCGTTATAACCAGTTATTCTCTGCTTGTTTTGTTCCCTAGTCTGATTGTTTACTTTGGTTCGACCTCCCTTTGTTCTCTGGATTTCTTTCCTGGATTCTTCTCTGCTTTTGTTTGCTAGTTTATGTCACTCTCGGTTCTTGACCCCTGCCTGTCTCTCTTTCCTCCCTCAACCTCACCCTTCTTATGATTGTTATGTATGTTGACTCTCATAAAACTCATTTTAAATTGCTGTTGGCTTCCAACATTACTCTATCCTCTAGGACCTTTTATATTCTGAATAAGATCACTGATAAACCAGTGTGTTAAGTGAAATGTGACTGTTGTATAAATGGCATATGAATGATTAAGCTTTCTCAAAAGATTGCCAAAAACGTATGATTGGAAAACCAAGCAAATGAGCTCTAATCCTGTATTAAATCCAGTTTAAAAAATCACACAATTCCTGCAGCGTAAAAGGATATAAACAAGAGTAGCCTTATATTGCGAACTGAAAAAGTACCCTCAGGGACAGCTGACACAGCACAGCAACACACCACAGAACAACACCAGCCCAATGAGTCTTAAATGTCCATTACATGGGTGTCATTTTAGCATCAGTTAGCTGGAATCGGGCCAGCACTGCGGTAAAGATTTGTATTGACATCACACTTGTTACTGCCACCATATTGTTGACCCTACCACTGGTCAACGCTAAGACGACAGCAGTGACATTGGAGCTTGAAGACCTATACTTTGAACACTGTTATTTAATAAAGCGCCCTGGCCGATAAAATATAGCCATAGTGCCTGGTTGTTTACAGTTGTAGTGACAATAGCAACAAGAAACACAGAATATAAGCTTTTTAGTATACAGGCTCTCTGTCATTGCAAGGCATAAAGTATTAAACAGCTGAGCCAGTAAAGGAGAGATCTCTGGCTAGTTAGTGTAACCAGGAAAAACCCTTTCAAGTGTTTCCTGACTGTTCTCTAGCTCCCTTCATTTTGCCACAGGAAGACAGGGAGTTCGGTGAAGGGTGAATTCTGTAGTGCTGCCTTTGTTTTGAGAATGTTTCATGATGGACACTGATGGCTATTTAAGTCTAGATCTCTTATGCTAAAGCTTATGAAAGCTTATTCGGTGCATAAGAGACACACATGTCTTTTTTCTTTGATATCTCCAATTATAAGTAATTGATCACTCATTCACATTATGCTGAAGGAATATTAAGCCTGTGACTGTGGAACACATCTTGTTGGTTCTTCAAATGCTATTTGGCACATTTGGCCTGCTAATGTTAGGTTAGCCGAAAGCTTCAGAATCAACACAACGATGTGTTATGGGCCGCTGTTTGGGTCTGTAGTCTGCTTGCTAAACTAACTTTAAATTGGCCGATCAAGCTACAGAGCCAAACATCACAGAACAGAATTATTTTTGCCCTTCTGTCTGTTCAGGGCCAGCTGCACTCAACTTCACTTCCTCTGATTTTTATTTTATCATCTAAATTTCTGTTCTTTAGTCAGAATTAAACATGTAGCAGTTGCTATCTCCTAGTGAGCAGTGCTGGTTTACGTTAACCAGTTGTTTTATAAATGATTTGATGTTTATTTATTAACAAAAAATATGGCAGGATGAGACCATACAAAAGTGGTAATAAATGCTTTTCCATTACTTCCACTACAAAAATGCCTATAATTCTCAATACAGCAATAATATTTGGGAATGGTTTGAGCATATTAGAAAAAAAGTGGATAGCATCTTACCCTAAACCTAACATTAAAATAAAAACAAAACAAAGTACTGTACTAGAGTTACAATTACAATTTGCATATGCATGGTAAGTTGTATTTAATTGAAACTAAAAGACTATACAACTATAACTATAGTTTTAGAAAGTTATTAGCTATGATTTGTTTTCTTGTAGGGTAGAAGAGTGTTTCTTTGAGCAAGGTAATTTTATAAGAGCCCTTAATTATAACAGCTTATTTTAAAACTTAGTAGATAATATATATACATAGTCAATATATAGTCCGAATTGAAGGTTCTAGCATTGATACCAGTATTGGAAAATAAAAAGCGGTGTCATCTTTTGGAAAAAACTCCCTCTCTCTGACGGTGTTGTAAAAAGAACCCTGAGACTAAGCTAGCTGTCTGAACTCGAGGCTTATTCTAATTGTGGCCATGCTGAGGCGTGACTGCGCTCTCTCAGGCATGCCTCCCATCCAAGATTGTGCTGTCTTGAAGGAGGATTAGCATTCACACTCAAACAGCACAGCATGCAGCGCTCAACACTCATCCCAGGCCTTCTCCTCGACTACTGGTCACAGGTTTTAACTGGCTGCGCTAATGAAACTTAAGGCTGGGAATGACAGTTTTCAGCACAGCATGAAACCGATGTGTGCGAACACAGCGTCCACTCAAGCCGAAGCCCCAAGGCCTGTGTACTGACTGTAGACGAGGCCGTTGACCCTGCCGACCTTCACATGTCGAGAGACTGTCACACTGGCACATAAACCACAGTGGATGTTTAACAAGGTAATGGAACAGGGTCACAATGTCAAGGCCATTATTTTCTCCCAGGGCAGGGGCAATCTCCTTAAATGAACAGGACACTCAGTATACTCTATTATAACAGCATAGCATGGGCCTCTGCCCACAGGGTAGCATCTCTTTCTATAACAGACCTTTATTCAGGGGGGATTGCTCTGACTGATGTAATGGCCGCTTGGCAGTGTTTTGTGTAATGAGTGCCTTACAATGCCAAGGTCCCTAAATGAAGCCCCCATTTTTCTTACATTCCTCTGGTGCACACTGATGCATTGTGTATAGGCAGAGAAACCTATATTGTCTCTTTGGACAAATGTGCTCAACACGCAAACAAGCCATACCATTGTATGTCTGTAATGCACAGCTGATGCCTTTTTTTCCGGCTAGGTGTTTCTGCATATTGTGCAGAATGCTTTTCCATGGCGCATGAGAGGTGTCACTATCTACTCCAGCCTCACAATTCTAATTGCAATCATGTGGTGCTGTTTATTTTATGTTGTGATGACATCAGCCCTGTGATATATCGTTAGCAGTGTAGAGCCCTTAACCTTCACAGAAAGCCTGTAGCTTTCTGGGAACTTAAAAATGCATATTTATTATTTAATATAGTTTTCCCGCTTGGTCTTTTTGTGTGCAAGTGTTATAGTAATAATCTTGTTTCAGTGTATGTATAATGTATAAGAGTGATTGCTTTCATTGGTTAGGCCTTCAGGAACTACGCAGAAGAGTGATTGCTTTCGTTGGTTAGGCCTTCAGGAACTACGCAGAAGACATCGTTTTTTTCTATTTTTTTTTCTATTTCTATATTTTTTTTATTTTTTAAGTTTTCAGTCAGTTGTTAGAAAACCGGCAGCAGCTCTATGTAAGGACTCTTTACTGATAGAATTATTACAACATGTGATTAGATGTGAAAATATGTGATTGGTACAACATGTCTATAATACAATATCTGATTGTTACAAACATAATATATAATAATATAAATATAATAATAATATAAATCATCTTTCTTTTACTTTTCTTTTTAAGAAATACTCATATGAACCAGTGTTAATTTGCTTCTAACATACTATTATAGATGAAATACAGGTGAGTTTTCTATTTCATTTTTTGGGCCGAATTTTGGCACTTACACCATGAACTCAAAACTTAACTGTAGTAGATACTGTTTAGCATCATTAGTTTTATTGATATAGAATATGCACTACAAAATTATGTTTTATCCAAAATTATTGCCTAAATAGGAAAAAATGATTTTTTCTCTGCAGTCATATAAGAAACAGGGGAAGAGAAGAAGAGCACCATGTCACACACTGACAAGATTTAAATGAAATTACTAATTTTTAATTTTTTTCTAGTTAATTAGTACTCCCAGCAAGAGATCTACTTTCCTCTGGAATAAGATTAATTAATAAAGTAACTAATCACTGTGTTATTTCACTGTTACTAAAAAGGGTGTAGTTTGTTTGGCTCAGTGTAAGTTGCATACAAGGAGCTCATAGGTAGCTGTCAAATGTCTCCCAGAACCTCTCGCTTGTAAGTCATCATTATTTCAGGCTTTACAGGTAAAACCTAACAAATGAACATTTTCTTAAGGTCTTAACTTAGTAAACATGCACAGTAAAAATGGATTGCATACATGGTGGCATAATGGTACTTTTTTATTTATTTAAAAAAATGTGCGTCAGTAATTATTAATGTATTGTAAACAACTGAGAAAGTACAGAACCAACCTGTTAACTAGATTCGTTATTATGCCAGAAATTAAATCATCAATGTGTTCTAATTCAGAAGCCTTACACTATGATCACAAACTGCTCAAAGGGTTTACACATTTAAATCATCTGCACCTTTGTGCACTTTGGAGTAAAAGAGAAATAACTGCAGAATGCTTGAAGGTGCAGATGATTTGAACGTGTATACCTATTGAGCAGTTTGTCCCCACAGTAAGGCCAATCAATAGAAGACCAGATGAGGATTTAGGATAAAACAACCAGATCAGAGTCAGAGGGGAACAGCAATCTTGATTAAATCAGCAGAAGTGACCACTCTGACTCTGTCCTGTCACAGAGACAAGGAAGGTCACATCATGGTGACCTCTACCCTCTCTAAAACATAGGTAACATGTTAACAGGGCAGTTTCTCTGTATCTCTGCTGAGTTTATTGGGGTGGTTACATGAGAGCTGTGTTTGTATATGTGGAGTTTAGTGGATGATTCTACCAGATGGTCTACAGTGCTCCACTCCACTCTACCAGCTGAGCCCCCACTGCTCCAGTACTTTCCCTTCACATTCTCTCTTTCTCTTTTTCTCTCTCTGCTGTACTTGTGAGCAGATGATGAAAATGTCAAAATAGTTTAGTTGATTTTTTTCTTTCTCTGTTTGGGTCCATCCCCCAACCCCAGGTTCTCTTTAACTGCGGAAGCTGGCAATGAGGAATGACCGCTTTGGTTGCTGATATTTTCGCAGCTCAGCTGGGAAGCTCTGAGGTTCAGTTCTGGCTCTACAGGGACCAAACAAACACACCCTGCCTGCACTGTAAAACCACATTTATGTAATCACGCTCACCTCATCCAGATACCGTTCTGACACTTCCACGAGATTAGATTAGCAGCGTTGAGTTTCTGTGAAATTGAGAGTTAACAGCTCCAAAGCTGCATGTCACAATGCTGTAGTCCAGATGTTGGTAATGCTAAACAGAGGAGTGCTAAGAAGATTTCCAAAGCAGTGGTGTTGTCATGTTCTGAACTTGCAAACAGATTTTTTTCTACTGCTGTTTGGACATACTGGCTCCTCTGCATGTTTTGAATGATTAGTCTTGGATGATGATGCTGTTCTGCTCAGGGTTTCCGTATCTGCCAAGAATGAGGGCTTGAGTGTAATGTTTATGGGTGAGTGTACTAGAGATGGATGGTGTGACTCTAAAGAAGATAGAGTGAGGTTTCAGTGGTCTGATGTGATTGATCAGCAGATAAGTGAAATTAAGGCCTTTACATTTGGCCAGTGCATTATCTGTATGTGTGTTTGTGATTATAATAGTGTTAACTTTTCTAGATTCCTCTTGGCCTGTATGTCTTAAAATGCCCCTTTTTCTTTAATTATATTTCCCTCAAACTCTTTTTTTATTGCTACCACATTTGAATTGTAGGCACAGGAGACGTTATATAAATGAATATTTGTAAAAAAAAAAATTTTTTTTGTAAAAATATTAATTTATACATTTTTTGACATTTGACAAATGATCAAAAATATAAACTGAAAGCTGTCCTTAGTAAATTCAATATTTATTAATTAATGTATGACCTTGTAAATATAATTATTCAGTAATCAATGCCTGCAACTTGTTCCAAACAACTGGGGACAGGAGCATGTTTACTCCAGTCCTACATTACCCATTCTTTTATCAACACTTTAGAATTGTGTGGGGACTGGAAACCAAAGCTGATCCAGTTTTGCAGTACATACATATTTTCAGCTGTGCGAGGGTCCTTCATTGTTGTGTTATACACATGCTTTAAATGGGAGACAGGTCTGGACTACAGGACGACATACACACTCATTTATGTTGTTTAACATGTGCAGAATGTGACTTGGTAATGTTATGTTGAAATAAACACAAATGTCCCTGAAAATGACACAGTCTAGAAGGCTGAATATGTGTGTTTAAACGTGCCAGTTAACCACTAATGTCTTCAAAAAGACATTTTTTTAAATTTAAATTTTAAACTATGGATTGTGATTGCAACATTTCCCCGTCACTTAAACATCACCCTAATCACCACAAGATTCAAGATTTAAGAGACTTTGTCATTTTAGCTGTATACAAGTATACAGTGAAACGGAACAGCGTTTCTCCAGGACCATGGTGCAGCACATAAACAATAAAATATCCACAGTGCAGACAATAGACTGCAGTAACTGCAAAACATGACACTGGACAGACACAGCATATGACCCAATCCAGTCTTAATCCAGTAACCTCACCATGGTTGGGCTGACTTAACCTTAACAAAGATTTGTTGCTCACAGCACAAATGATAATATAGTAATATATGTAACATGCCCTTTTTGAACCCAAAGAAGTGCAATTTATGCAGAATGTAAGAACTTTAACCTGATTTAACCTGTCCAAGGGGATTTATTCAGAAGTGGGTCGGGGTTTAATTGAGCATCACATCGCCTGTCAGTGTAGTGGCAAGCTCAGAGTGGAGAACAAACCAGGGCAGCCGTGCCTAGAAGTGCTGCCAGCCAGAGAGTGTGTGTGTGTGTGTGTGTGTGTGTGTGTGTGTGTGTGTGCGGAGACCTGTCTAAGAAGAGTATAAGGGTGTACTGCCATCAAATTAGTAAGAGCCATTAAGCAGTGCTGCAGTGCTGTGTTTGTGTGCCAGTAATGAGTCGGGATTAATTTTGGGCCTTGTAAACAGGTTAATTTTGCCCCTCTCTGTATAATAATCTAGTGTCTTGACCGAGAGCTTCTGGTTTATTTGTTTATTCCACATTTTCCCAGAGACATGGATCAGAACATATACTCTCACTAACCACAGGATGTGGCTTTGCTCTGTGCAGCTTTGACATGTGGTTGCTACGTCTCCTTGTTTGGTTTAGGAGTCTTACATAAGAAAGATTTAGAAAGGGGGATCTTATTACATCTATATTCTTGTTATACACTGAAATGTTTGAGGACCAAAGCCACAAGTGAACCCACTAAATGGCCTTGTTAGTGTGAACTTAACTGTAGCTCTCAGAACCACATAAGACTCCATAATGCCATGATTTGCCAAGGTCATACAAACCTTAGATGATATTCCAGTAAGAGGGGCTGGAGATGGTGTTCTTGCTCCTTCCTGAAAGACATAGTTTGGTAAAACAAACTGAATTTTCCCAGCACTCCAAATGCAGACATTATCCAAGACATGTTTGGTGTGTCTGAAGTGCTACACAGCTAATGTAGTTAACAAGTGCCTCCTAGAAGTTGCTGTTATCACAGGTCATTCAACATTAATTATGTTGTTGACGTTGCTCACTAGGACCAGGGGAGAAATTGTATTAAATGTGCAGATTCTCGTTTAATCCTTACTAGATTTGTGTTTGTACTAGTCCAGAACTGTACAGCAATATGACAAAACGTATCGTCATTGTAATAAATTGTCACATTGCAATAAATGTAATTTAGAAAATAATTTAAATTTGAGTACATTGTGCACTTTGCAAGTGCTTGTAGAAGCATCAGTATCGCAGTATTATATTTTGACATATCACCCACATTAGTTGCACATAGATTTTATGATGATTTGAATGTGATGCTAACAATATTATTGTTGTTCAAGCTTCCATTATAGACAAACCCATTTCAGTTTCTGTCTTTAGTTGCCAAAAATGAACAAAGGTTAACAAACCCATGTGGAAATGGAGACCTGAGTGTATCGTCACTGAAGTCATTTGTCAAATGTCAAAATGTGTCGATCATATGTAACTTAGCAGTAGAACCCCATTAAACTACGTTAGGCCATGATTTGCCAAGGTAATACAAACCGTAGTTGGTATTCCAGTAATACTGCCTGGAGAGATGGTTTTCTTGCTCCTGACTGAAAGAAATAATTTGCTAATACAATTAATAACTATATTAATAATCTTGCAGTTACATAACTCTTAAAAATAATAATTTACATCACATAGCCAACTCTAGACATTTCAAAAAGTAATTTATGCCCCAGCAGTTATTAACAGCATGCATTATACTGTTATCCAGAAGCTGTAATTTCTGTCTATGTTATTGCGTATGTCAGCAGTATGTTGTGTCAGCAGTAATTTGTCAATTTGATTGAAGCTTGTTTGTTGCCTTCAGTAGCTGTATAGCCAGCTGGCCATGAAGCTGCTTCTGACTGATGAGTCTGGGCTGGGATAATAGTGGCCTGGTCTGGCTTGGTGAAGCATCCTTTCCAGATTCTGTTCTCCATAGCAAAAAGGATTAGGATCAGTTACATAACATTCCCTAGTGCCCTTCTTATGCACAGCAATCTGGACTGGAGCGACTCTGATTATGGAATTGTTTTCTTTGTATGTACCCTTTATTTATTTTAAATCATTGAATCCTTTTGTTTATTATTTGCTTTGTATTTTCCCTTGTTTTAAAAGGTGTTGAAATTGATAGAGAATGACGGAGGTATAGTGGGATGGAGAGAAACATATTTATAGACAGAAAGTAGCCTGCTGTTATACTGGCCTGTCTGCCTCAGTGAAGCATCATCAGTCTCCATCACATCTCTATATGGTGACTTGCAGACCAACACAACACACCAATGTATACAGTAAGTAAAGGATGTAAGGACACCTGTCTAATATCCATCCTCCACCTATTTTACCTCCTTCTGCCTCTGTCTGCCTCTAAATAAACAAAACATGGCACGTGCCACTGATCCTGTGCCACTGAGGGATGGGTACCATGAGTCAGAGACCATCTACATGCCCCCACCAGCAGCTGGCAGATGCACTGAAATCAGCATGGCTCCAGATAACTGTGACCACCTAGCTGGACCTTATCGAGTAACTCCTAGTTCCTCTAGCAACTGTCCGTTCTAGACACGGTGGTTACTATGCAAGGTCATGTCATCTTGTAACACAATCCTTGCTGCCCGCCCACAGGTGAGCTTCAAATGTTTAGGCGATGCTGTTTTCTCTTTCATTTTATTGCACATTTATGCTTCTACATATAAGTGTTTCTTAGTAATGGTAATTTATGCGGATCTACTTTTAGTTCTACATTTTATAAAAGTTGGTTTCAGCATCTATTGGCACTAGCAGATAAATGCATTAGAAATATCAGATTAACACTGTTCCTGTATTGGTGCAAAGAGACGTAACAATTGCGAAAAATAATTGTAGTCATCTTAAGTAAATGTGATCATCTTACAAAAAAATACTGACATCAGACAATTATGTAATACTTGACTTTTGTACATTATTATAGATTACTATAGATTGTCTTAGAGTCATAAACCACATAAACAAGCCTATTTAAGATCACCTAACACAACACATATGATGACCTTTTTGTCTCTCTCCCTCTCTTTCACTCTCACTCTCCTACCCCCTTCCTCCTCAGTTATTGTAGACTGGAAATTTGAGTGCAGTTTGTCACACAACCATGCTTAATGGGGTCATTTGTTATTAATCCATCGTGCTCACGGGCATGTGAATCCAGATGCATAATTTATCTCTGAAAAGTTGGCTGTCTGCTGCGCTGACATTCGGTCGTTCATAATGGTAGTGTTTTGGAGCAGGAGAGTTGGATGTTGTTTAAGGCTGTATGTAACTCACACAGTCATAAAGTAATGGTGTTTGCAAGTTCACTCCATGTTTATTATCTCTCAGGCTGAACAGCAGTACATCTGGATCACCAAAGCAGTTTCTTTCCATCTGACCAGTGATAGAATTTTTTTCAAAGGCTGCAGAACTCTTGCAGCTATTGGTTTCTGTTATTATGGTATCATGGTTGTCACTGGTCTGTGTATGTGTGGTGACTGAGCAGACGTGCTGCAGAGGTAATGGAGATTTCTGCTGCTTTGTCATGATGATGAATGGCAACGCAGGCCTGTGGCTCATCAGAACATGCGCCTCTGCTGCTCTAACGGGCAGACCTTTAGAGGTCTTCATGCATGGAGTGCTGTACATTAGCCACTGGCACTTAAATGGCTCCCATCGGAACACGTGCACACACACAGACGCACACTCACTGCCTCTTTCCTCTTATGCTGTGTTAGGTAACTGAAGGCCTTCCTGAGGAGACCCAGCGAGATGACTTCATTAGTTTGTTTGTTCGCTGGCCTGAGCACCATAGCAATGCAGAGAGAGAGAAAGCCCAGGCTTATTCTAGCTGTACCTGACACGGGAAGTAATTAAGGTTGAAGTGGAAACAAGCTGAAATCATGTTTTTGCTGTTTCTGAGAAAGTATTCTCATTATGACTGTTCCGTTGTGCACAGTATATTCTCCACTGGGGCGACTGACCATTGTTTTCCAGACCCGTCATACAGACATCTTGTATAGCTAGTTTTTGTATATTTTCACTGTAACCTCATACTTTATACATCCAAGATACAAACGTTATAGGAGAATGAAAAGCTGTAACTTTAAAGGAGCATACTCCAGTAGGGGGCAGTAGGGCTGTGATTGTATGGATTTGTTTTACTGTGGTTACTGTGGTTTCTTTTATGCACTAAAGCTAAATGGTACATGATCTGGGTACATCCCATTTTTTGTTCACTCCAAGTCTATCATTATTAAGACACTAGGAGATTTGCTGAGTATGTGCTTTGTGTTGTGTGCTTATATAGTGATTTCGAACAATAAAAGAGTTTGTTGGATAAGGTTTTTAATTGTTGGGTGTACTTTCTCTGCACTCGTTTCTTCTGGGTCTGAAAATGTGATTCCTCCTCTGGGCAGGCAAACCTCACCCAGATCCTGGGGTCTTTAGAGGCCAGAGTGGGTTGTGGGAGAATGCCCCTACATTGGAAAGACAGGAGAAGTCCAGAACAAGGAGTTCATTAATGTCAACAAAGAGTTTGACAGCTTTTGGTGAGGATCTGATTTCATTACCGTCAGCCAGTTGTCTCAGCCAGAGTGGTGAAATCTGGCCAAATTTGGCCTCAATACTCTGTCAAAGACCCATAACGCTGAGCCTCAAGTTCGTTACACATTAAGTCATTACCTGCTGGACCCCTGAGAAGGGGCTGGGTGATTCAGTGACCTGTTTACAAGGCCCAGATTGTTTAATCTTGGCAGGCTGAGCTGGAACAAGCTTACTGTGCAGCAGGGTGCAGAACAGACTACAAGTGCCTCAAATTGCTCTTCGCCTAGCTTCTCCTGCTTCTCTCTGTTTTTTCTGTCAGTCCAAACAAATATTTTTTCATTACATTTTCTGTCTCCCTTGTACGCATTTACATGGATGTGTAGGCTCATTGTCTGGTGCTCATTATGAAGATATCTGTGCAATGTCTGAGAATCACAGTGTGATTTAGGCTTTAAAGGCATTAGGATTCATTTATCATACTGTGGTTGGTGTAGCTCAGCGGATAACACCACCACCCCACGTGGGAGACTGGGGTTCGAATCCCAGTAGGGGTGACTGTGCTGTGCTATACCAATAAGAGTCCTTGGGCAGGACTCCTAACACTACACTGGCCTACCTGTAATGTGGTTAACCTTGTAAGTCGCTCTGCTAAATGCCAGAAATGTAAATGTTGTTATTGTAATGATTTGTGTTATTTTGTAACATGTATATCATCAGTATTCTGACCAATAATTAAGCCTGTTGAATAGTTTAGTGCAGTACAGTATGTTAAAATGGTTTGCAATTATTGTTTTAATGGTTTCTCATATTGGGTTTTAAATGTTATGCTACCAGCACATTTTACCGGTGTCTGAACGTATCAGAAACATTTCTTTAAGTATCTTTTTTTTTTATTTCATATCGCCCACCTGTATTAATGCGTTTCTATGTTAAGATAGAATAAGGTAAAGAAACAGTATGGCAACATTCACATTACCAGGCTAAAGTACCTCAAATCTTTTTCTTTTTTCTTTTTTGCTTTAATGTAATAAAATGTTTTTGGCTGTGTGGACATGGCAAGCTGGTCCTAGATCAGATACGTATCCAATTCGTAGGCATGCAGGATTAATGTAAACGTTTTCATGTGTCCATGGTTTTCAATGTAAACAGATTTCATGTGCCTTTTCTGTATGTATGCATTTACAATACATTCTAGTACAGGCCCCATTTTAAATGTTAACTGTCAAGGTCACCAAATGTGATCTGAGCAAAAAGTCAGGATTAACTAATGAGGCTTTGCTCTTTGTCATCATCAAGTTCATCAGCAGTTCAGTTTGTAGATATTGTCCCTGGTTGTGTGTGCGTGTCTGTGTGTAAGTAAGTAAACAAGTAAACTAAGAGAAAAAAAAGAATCAAACCAGATTGTGGCATTACACTTTAATGTCTGTTCCTGCTCTGTTAGTCTTTTGCTCACCTCGTTCTAAAATAGCATGGCTCCATTAACAATGCTAAAGGAATGCTACTTTAACTTTTGCTATTATTGGTGCAGTGACAAGCTTTTAAATAGTTCCAGTGACAATCTGAAGTAGACATGACTTGTCTGTTTTCTGCTGCTGGGCTGTGTCGATGCTACAATCTTGTGTTTCCAATTCATTTGATTGTAGTCCTGTGTGTTTATACCCTGTAGCAACTATAACAAGCTCACTTCCCCCAGCTTTGAGCTAAGAGTGCAAGGGGAAAAAGGAAAAAGGGGGATCAGGAAGACAGAAGATTGACAGTGTGGAGTATGAGCTTAAAAGACAGAGAGTTTGAGAAAGGTACAGAGAGAGAGAGAAAGAGAATGAGCTGAGGGCTGCCTGGCAGACAGGGACGCCGTCAGCAGTTGCTCTCTCGAAGTCTTGCGCATTCCCGAGACTTTTCAAAAAAATAAAAAAGCCGAAGTGCTTGGACCCAGCATGCAGAAGCCCGAGAGAAAAATGAGCCGAGTCTCTCAGGGTATGCATAACAAAGCAGCTTTCTCCATACCCCCTCTCCGTCTCTCTCTCACACACACTTAGTAAAGCACCCACAGCAGCGCAGCACAAAACAAGATGTTGGAGGGCAGCTAAAAGGGAGGTGTGTGTGTGTGTGTGTGAGTGAAAGCCCCAGAGGCCCTGCCGGGGCAAAACTGACAGGCTTCCTTGACCCTGCATCCTTTTTCCTCTCTGTACTGAAAGGCTTAGGCCAGGCAGACTAGCACCTGTACTTTACCTCTCAAACGCTATTGAATGATTTTAGATTTACACCATTTGAATTGCACATGAGTTGAATTTGGTACATGAGAACTGCATCCACATTCCATATAAATGAGTTGTTCCATGTACCATGCTTTTAATGTCAAAAAATGTCTCACCTATAGTAACGGAAAGTAGATGTGAGCTGAAAGCTTAAGATTCATGCATTTATTGCCACTTTCAGTGAGAAATAATTTATATCAACTTGTATCATGCTCAACAGTGATAAATCCAACTTTCATTGTTTTAAAATAAGCTGCTCATATAGCATTACCAATATGACATTATTAGTGTGTTAAAACCACAGTTTTTGTAGAAAGAAGGATGGGAAATCAATACAGTTCCAATGCCTGTAAGTGTATATATAATATAATGAAAAAAAGAACAAGAGTGAGAGAGGATATGGAAAAACTGTATATGGTGCTCCAGTCTACACTCTCGAAAAGCACAAAGCTCTGTCCTTCCTCCCCCTGGTGGTATGAAATAGAAGTGTTTCACAGGTCCCAGTAGAGACTGTACGTTTAGTTCCAGTCATGTTCGCTGACTGTTTCCTAAAGGCTGATCCATTGTGTATACAGGGAGAATGCATTACGAGAGCTGTGATAGCAGCATGCTCCTTACTGAGTCTCTATAAGCCCATAGTCAGTGTGATGTTTCTTTGCTCTGTTTGTCTCTCCTGGCTCCAGTACTATCTCCTACCAAATCCCCTTTGAGCTTGAGTCAGGAACTGAAG
Organism: Prochilodus magdalenae; assembly: GCA_024036415.1. Classification (NCBI taxonomy): domain Eukaryota; kingdom Metazoa; phylum Chordata; class Actinopteri; order Characiformes; family Prochilodontidae; genus Prochilodus; species Prochilodus magdalenae. Next base: position 154,278 of record JAMWET010006368.1, on the reverse strand, counting down.
CAGCAAATCATGTTTTATGTATCTTTTAAAGCACAACAAAAGCAGAGGAAACTGGGGCAGGGATCAGATAGACGGCATAACGGCTGCAAACCAGCCTTCCGTTCCTTGAAGCTTTTTTTTAGCAGCATAAAATATGTGGAAAGTCATAGAATTTCACTTAATGATCCTCTGCAAGATGCTAAAGCTGAAACATGGAATTGTTCCTGTTTGTGATGCATCTTTAGCTCTGCTGAAGATATTAATAGCTCAAAGTGTGAGCAGCTAATAGGAACTTTGAAAATGCCCTGGTTGATGTTATGTGTTATGTAACTCAGGCTGTGCTGCTGAAGCAGTCAAGCTGAAGCAGCAGCCGTCTCCTGGCTGGGTTTGAAGTGTTTGATGTCTCTCGCTGCTGTTCTGAGTTTGGATGTGGTACAACAGAAAGCTCTGTTAGTGAACTCTTCCATGGACCTTAATTCTGTCACATCCAGACTGGCTTGAGTTTAGAAGGGGCATTAAGTACAGGGAAGTACAGAGGGGCATTAAGCAACATTAAACAGGCATACTTCTGAGAAACTTCATCCATATAACTGTATCTGAAATAGTTATGAGAGTTATGATGGCCAGATCTGAACCTAAAACAAAAGTGTTGATAAAAAAAAAAAAAATTGTTAATCGTTCTTATACATCAATCAATCGTTTCTGTATACACAGTCAGGTAGCAGATCGCAATGCTATTGGGGAAGGAAGATAAAGGTCACCAGGAACAATAACAACTGATTTTGGAAATATTTATTGAGCTACGAACACTGAAGTAGTGTGTCTCAGTATGGCATTGGGCCTCCAAGTTTGATAACACAATATGCCTGATGTCTTTGCATGGAGTTGTAGAGGTTCCTAGTGGTGTCCTGTGATAATTCATCCCATGCAGTCTAAATTTTCTCACCCAGTTCCTGCAGATTTTGGGGTAGGGGTGGAGTGTCTCCAAGCCTTTGGGACATGTGACACATGACATCAAACTATTTGTCTTGGCACTGACCTAGTGCCTCATCAATTTGTTGGTCATCTCCATCAAGACGACTCAACACTGAAGACCCGCTAACACCATTGCAGTCTTTGGCCGCGTTGACGTGGTGTGAAGGGCAGCCGTCGTAACAGCCTATGTGCATGTTGTTCTGGCGCTATGCAGCCGTCTGCCAATGGTGCTGGCGCTAAGAGGATGATTCATGGAGGGCATCACTGCTCGCTGAATGTCCATAATTATGGCTGTTGGGTCAGTCAGGTAGAGCGATTAGGCCTGGCCTTGCTTATGTCACTTGCATAAAACTTGAATCATTCGCATGTCCTACAGTCTCAAATCTACACACTAGGGTTAATTTCTGTTGGTTGATTTTCTGAGTGCAGTTCTTTTTTGATGAGTGTAAACATTTTGATGAGTGTATATTAAATAAAGGAATGAGCTGCACAGAGGAATCACAGGAATAATGCAAAAGAGAAGATGCTACACATTTAGTGGTCAGTATTTGATTTAAACACATTGTTGAATATAAAATAAATTTGAACTCAGCATTTAAAGCTTCCTAAATGCAGCACCCTAAACAGCACACGGTTTCAGAACGTATCAGAAAAACTGTGACAGTAACGATGACCACATTAAAGGGGGGTCAGGTCACAGTTGAATGGGCTTATGTAAAGAGGCGGAATGGGATGAGTTCAGCTGATTAGATTGTAGCAAGCACATAGGAGAGGGATGGTGAACAAAAAGAGGAGGGAGGGCCGGAGAACAGAGGAGAACGCAAAAGAGGGAAGAAGGAAACAGAGGGGAGAGCAGGCGAGTGAAACGGAAAAAGGATGAGGGAGCAGAAAGAGGAAGAGGACAAGGAGGGAGGGAGAGGTGAAGAGAAAGGGTGATTAGGGCAGAGGGGAGGGGAGGAGATGAGAGGAACGTTAGGAGAGTTGGGCTGGGAGTCACCTGTCTCGTGGATAAATCACAGCGCTGTAGAGGTCAGTGCGGGTCACTCCGTCGGCTCTTTTATGAAAATTAAAATGCTAAAGCCATCGTGGAGGTCTCAGACACGGCTGTGTGAGTTGGAGGGTAATCCGATTCTCTGTGCTAAAACGGGCACGGATCTGCAATCCTGTGTCTGTACCCAAAAGACCTCTGAGCCAAATTTTACTGCTCATACACACACACAAGTCGCTTCTACACATTCAGCAGAACAAGCTGAGGTAGACTGTAAAATGGGTTTGTCCTTAGGGCATGAGGCAATATGAATGACAACGTCAGTGCTGTGACCTTGGCATCATTAGCAGCATCATCCTTATCACCTCGCCAATAATTGCAGTAGGGGTGGGAATCACCAAAGGCACTACAATACAATGTTATCGTGCTTAAATTGCAATAAAATTGTGTTTGTGCAGAATGTCTTGCTGTTCTGTTACACTCACATAGGAATCCACTGCCCTTGACAGGCACACAGTTTTGCTGTGCAGAATTGTACAGTAATTTGTATTGATTTTTTCCCTCACCTCTAATTCCAACCCTGTGTTTTTTAAAGTCAGATGGTGCGTGTATTTCTAGCCCTCGCTACTCTCAGTTGACTAAATAAAGCAATTGCTCAGCAAAAAATCTGATTGACATGATTTTCTCCCTTTACCCCAAAGGTCAGACATTTGGCATTTCAGCTCGTTACTTTAGTTTTGCACTTGAACTACTAAGCTAATGTAATCAAGATTAGTATAATGCATTACCATTTAGGCTACCACACCTACCTTAGTTGCTAGTAATTGGCTTACTTTTGTGTAAAAGTGAAAGGCAAAGTTCATTGTGAGCATTATTGCTACTACTGTGGCCATTGTATAGATAACAGATGTAATACAAATGTCAGAAAAAACTTCTGCAAGCCAAATGAGGCAAGGAAATTGAGTTTTAAATTTTAGAATTCAGTAAGCCAGGAGGAGTCGCTAGACTCTCTAATGGAGGATCTGTTTAGTGCTGTGCTGTCCTAATGCCTAGTTTGCAAGACAAGCATTCCAAGGGAAAACAAAAGCTTTTTGTGGGAATTGCCTGGATTTGGGTGAGAGATGAGAGCAGGAGGTGGCTTTGGAGTGAAGGGAGTTCATGTCTGCTTTGGTCCTCTCTATTCAGCTCCACACTCAGTGAAGCCTGGCCTGCCCATCTGTCTCCCAGCAGGAATTCTCTCACCACTGCGGGTCAGACGCACATTTAACCTACAGTCGCACACAAGAGGAAGACGCTGCAATGTTAGGGGGAGAGATTAAGATTTAGGTCAGGTGAGGTCTGAGCTTGGTTGAGTGGTTGAGAAAAGACACTGTTCTGTTGTGTCTGAAGTCAGGCATTTCCATCACTCTCCCATTTCCTACATGCCACATCGTTTTACAGCGTGCTTTTCTTATCGACAGGAAGTGGAGCATCTTTGGAGGCAGAAATGAGAGTGGATCAGTGGAAGAGGCTGTGGTAAGTGGAGTGCAACGAGACGCCTGAGAGACGTGCCAATTGACTGGCATGTGATGAGTTCCGCTGAGGCCGATGAGGTCATGGCAAATTCGAAGGGTTGTATTGTATCAGATTGCGGATAGGAGTGCTGTGATTGATTACTTAATAGAGCGTGATGCTGCACCATGGTGGGACACTTTGGTGAGCACCCACACTCGGGCATATGCTTTGGATTTTTTTTGTTTACAGAGGTGTAGAGCTGAACCCATATTATTAAATGTTGTCAAGAACAGTGACTCTTCAAGCACCTAGCAAAAGTAGGGTAAAACGTTACTGTGAAACTTCACTGTTATACTGTCTATAATTTGTCAACATCGGAAGGTTGTAAGGTGTGATTTTGGTTTACAAACAGAGGAGCCTTAACTCAAAAAGGAGGAGCTGGATGAGAATTACTGAAATGGAGTAAAAATAGAGATGGCTCTCCTTACAATATTACTTCAGTATAACTAAGGATTTTATCATATTTGTGTGAATGTTAGTCAAGTGCATGTCTATGCACCTCTGTGTGTGTCAGTAGTCTGTGTACTTCATGCATTCTCTTCCAAACCCACCATCTCCTTGTCTCTCTCCTTCCCTCTGTAGATTGAGGGCAGGACCAGGCACGTGAGGACCTCCCTCTCCTCCACGTGTGTCAGCACAGTGTGCGTGTGTGTGTGTGCGTGTGTGTCAGTGTATGCTGTGGTGGGCGCCTCATAGAGATGTGACCCACTTTTAGAGGTGCGAGCACACACCAGATGAGACTGTTCTCAGAATTGTCCTCTCACACTCAAGTTTAGAATCACTTGTGAATAAAGCTCCAGTGCTGTACAAAAGCCAGAGACCACCGTTCATTTATTTAGTTCTCTGTTAAGCAATCTTTTAAGTTTTCAGAGTTGTCACAAAATTGCACAGAATCATTATTTTCAGAATTTAGAGTTTACGCACAGTGGCTTTTATTACAGCTTGCATCATTTTCAGGAGATTCGCTTACAGTTTTACTAAGGGATATTTTACCGTACTTCTGAAATTCAGTCTTAGAAGCTGTTTGCCTTTCCCGCTCCTCACAATCTTTGTAATACCAGATACATTCTATAATGTGATTTTTACTTCTGGAGTAAAATGTTTTTAATTAAATAAATTCTGCACAGTAGTATATGTAGTTTATACTATTTTATAAGCAATAATATCTTATACTGATGTTATTTGCACTAGATTTGATCAACCTGTCAAATTCTAAGCATTATAGATATTAAAATGTATTAAACGTTTTTGATGCTGTACAGCTTTTACAGTCAATTTAGAACCAACAATCTACAGATCTGCTTATTTTATTGGGCAAATAAAAATTTCTAAGATTAATAAATAATGAATAAAATTTTTTGAAGCCTGTGAAGTCGTGCAGGTCTAAACTATGAGCATCATAACATATATCTAGAGCTGTATTATACAGAGTAGGCTGTGATGGCCATGTCAGAGGGAGTCACATTTGTTGTACAAACACGAACAACACAAAAGAAAGTGTCGCATGCAAGAGAAGAAAATAGATCAAAACACAATGCAAAGGTGCTTAGCCAAAAGTTGCGACCAGGTTGTGTTTGTTTTCCGAATGCACAGTGTGTTTAGAGAGAGGCATGGCCTAATGTGCTACCCACAGCACTCTCACTGATAAAAGCATAGCTGTCGTTCTTCGTGACCTGCTGAAGTGCTTATTCCTGCATATATCAGAGGCTGTTTCAGGTTGACGCTAATGTGGTTGTGCTTGGGTATGTGTGTGTGCATCTGTTGTACAGACTGGCTGGCAGTTTTGAATGTGACACTGTGTTGAAATCAGTTGTGAGCTGATAGAGCTTAACAAGGTGTAGATGCACTGAGATTATGGCCAACCCATGGCATGAGAGTATGGGACCACCAGCAGCCTACACAGCACCTTTTTGGCAACTGGGGTCCAGGCTTGATGGGGTCTGAAACTATCATCTTGAAACTATTGGTACTGTCTTCTAGGGTCCAGTTAGTAGCCTCACAAGTCCAGCCACAGTTTCCGGTGGCATGGTGTTAACAGAGGCACTTTAGTCAGTCTTTGGCTTCCATATCCCATAAATTCCCAAAAATGCTGCACTGACCTGTCAGACATGCGTGCGTTGCCTCCTCCATTAAAGGTGGATGTGTTTTGTGCTCGAGTCGCTTGTCTGTTCAAGTCAGTCTTTAAGCACCTGTGGGCGGCCATTGCGCTGTCCACTGTAGGTAGTAAGGCCTTTTACGATATATTCCCATTTATTTTCAGTTAGCTTAGCTCTTTAACCATCATGCATTGCTCAGTAAATACTATAAAACTAATATATTAATTAAGTATTTGTGAGAATGAAGAATTAACGAATGGATCACATATGGACATTTAGGGTTTAAAAGGGAAATCCTGTGTGTGGGGGTCTGTGTGTCCAGTGGGTGGCAGTGTGCTCCTCCTCTCCTCCTGCTCAGGCTGAGGAACAGATGTGCTGAGGAGCTTAAAGTTATAACAGCTTAGACTGGGCAAAACGTGTCTTTACCCATGAACCCCTCCCTTCTTCTCTCGCTCTCTATCTCTCTCTCCAACTCCAGTTCTGTGTCCTCAGGGAAGAGTAGGACCTCACACACACTCACACACACACACATACTTGTTCCCTGGCCATGACCTCATCACGCTGTCTCTGTAACCTAATTACAGCATTTTCGCCTTGCTGCTGTGCAGCTAACACTGTTAGGCAGGTGTGTGAGGTATAGCGTTCACACGTTTACAAGAGCGCATGAGGGAATAAAGGGATGGGAGTGGCACTGTAGCTTTGATCTCTTCGTCATAGGCCTTGATACTTGATATTGTTCAGTGCTATTGTTCACAGCTCTCTGTGGCATGCTTTTGTACATTCTCAGGGCAGAGATGTTCTAACTTTGTTGGAAATCAAAGAACATCATATAAATTGACTGACTTTTACATATACCTGTAAATAAAAGACGTATAGGACTCTATGTCCAGTATATATTTGAGTGTGTCGGCATCTTAAGGGCTTTGCCTGTACTACTGGAGTTCTTTATAGAGTGAGCTTTAGCATGGCACAACCTACGCTTGTCACAGTTATTACACGATGGCCTAATCACAGCTACTTTAGCTGATTGCAGTTTTTTCCACTGACCACAATTATTTTCCACAGTTGTTAGCTTTTACAATCCTGTGTTGTAACCAACAGAATGTTTATGGAGTGTGATTTTATCAGTAAGGTCGAGTCAAGTACATGTAAAAAGAAGAAAGCAGATAAAACATTTATCAAGCCACGTCATTATGAAAACAGTAACTGGTTCTACACCTTTAGAGAGCAGGAGAGGTAAATGTTTATTTGGACTTAGCGGTGTTTGCTGGGAGATGCACTGTATTGACATTTAGAAAGCACAATAGCCAGGTGTAACCTTAGGTTTGCATTTTTTGCCTAATTTGTTAATCAGAGTTATTCAAATGGCAGTTAATATTGCAAAAATGTAATGACTGTGGTGAAACCAAGTATAACCTCTGCTATATGTATGTTTCTACAGGTCTGTGTGTGTGTAGAAGAGGCTGCAGTGGCTCTTTGGGGATGTGTAAAGCCTTCTCTGGTGCTGAATGTGCTCAGCCTATAAGAAGTGACGTTTGGGCCTTAAAACACGGTAGGGACATTAACCTTACTCTCTCAGTCCCCCTCACAATTGTTGTTGCTGTGCTTATGAAATGATTGTTCCGTCTGCATGTGCAGTTTATGAGTCGTATGACTACACAAGAAAAGTTTATGCATCCTGTAAACGGCACCATAGCTTTCACAACCTGCTATTTTAGTGATGCTTTTACATGTAGTACTCTATAATTCTGTTTAATTCTGTGCTGAACATTTACAAAACAGAAAAAATGGAAAATAGGAGCCTTGGAGAAAAGATTATGAGCCAGGGCATATTAAAACATGTTTGGTGTTTTTTTTTTTTTCCCTGTGTAACGGTTGATTACGTGCTCTTGACTATTGCACATGCGCACTGAGCTGTAGCTCTCTGCGTGGGACGAAGGAGCTAGTTGTAGCCTAGCCTCCCGTCTGATGGAGCTGCTTCTAAGTTACTCCAGACAGTAATGGTGAGATGTGTGGTTGCTTGGGCCAATAAACCCCACTTCTACCCCGCATGCAGTGTGTCCTGGGCGTGTATCTTTAGAGAGTCCCAGGACCAGTGCCCTTTTCCTGTGTCTGGCTCCTGCACCGCACCTTTTCACCCTTACACCTGGATATACAATGAATATGTATATTTGTGAATATGTGAATATTTGTGAATTATAAGGAACAGTTTTATAGTAATACTGTCGGCAGTATGTGCACATAGTCAGTTATGGTGCATATGGTTCATATATTTAATTGAAATGTTTAAGTTTTTGATTAGGTTAAGTATTTATGCTAAAAGTACTTATACTAAAAAGTATTACACATTTATACACCCCTATGCTGGTATCCCAAACAAAACTTTGTTATTTTAATATCTTATTTTAATATCATTTAGTCATTCAGTCAATCAAAACAAAGGTCTAACTGTACATGAGTATTATGATTTTAGAGCCTGAAATCATGTCTGTTGTTTAGAGATTCTGCTGGTTTTGTGATAAAAAAGTTTTTCTTTAATATTAAAGTTTTTCTAAATATTAAATAAGGACACAAATACATCTTAACATATGTGTGTTATAAAAAGAAAAGCTGTATTGGCATTTTATTTTAGGCTAAATGTCTTAAAGAGGTTATCGGACTACATGCTCAGTTCATAGCTGTGGCCTCAGCTGATAAAAGCTAAATTGGAGACTGAATGCTTCTATTACAAACCACTTTATATATATATATATATATATATATTCCTTTACTGCTTTCCAATAGTACAAAAGATGCATTTCATTAATTCTTTCATTTGAAAAACAAATTTAAGTAACTTACTATGATGCCTACCGCATAAGACCAGTAATCACAAATTTGATGCCAATAAATAAGTTGCAATTGAACATGACTGGAGTGATTTAATCTCACTTAATGAACAAGCTACTTTGTCAGCTAAACTTCCATAAAACAGCCTCAGCATGACCTTTGCAGTGCACAAGCATCCTGCTGTGTGAACCTCTCCTGTCTCTGCTGTGGCCCCTCAATCATGGCAGGAAGGACTCTTCAACCTTCGACTAGGCGCGTTGTCTGCTTTTGAGTAAACAGACCGGTCTACAGTCTTCACTAGAACCTTCCGCCCCCCGTATTGTTATCCCCACTACCATTCTTATGTTTTCATTATGGTACACTCAATTATTTTTGTTGTTGCTGAGCCTGGGATGTAGTTTAGTTAGATTGCTAGAAGTTTTATATTCTCTGGAATAGCGGAATATATGGAATAGTCATAGAGTAAGGGAAAATGTAAATGTGAGGTTTAACTGAACTGTTCCTTTAATGTAAAGTGTTTTGCTGGCTTAATGATATTGGATCTGCTCTGCTGGTGTTCAGATTATGGTCAGGGTCGATTAGCAGGCCTGCCCTGGACAGTGATTAATGCTGTGAATGCTTGTCAGTCAGCAGGTCAGACCTGACCTGCATTGTAAAATTTAAATAAAGCACTTTGAAGTATATTTTCCTCTGAGGTCAGGCTGGTGATGGATGACTAGAGCAGCGTGTGACAGCGGCAGTGGTCCATGGCTGTGCAGAAGGGTCTAAGGGGTCGGAGGTCAGGGATTGGCGGAACAGTTTTGTTTCTAACAGGGGGAGGGAGCAGGGCTGGGACACAGCAACTGGATTGAGGACGTCATAGCTGGATGGTTACAAAAAGGCCGCCAACTCTTTCACAGAGGGACTGGGCACTTTAGTTACTCAGAAGAAGAAGTGTGTTTTTTCACTGTCCTCCATCCTTTTTTTAAAAATTACTGCTAAAATGTGAAACACTCTTTTTGTCCAAAACCCCTTTTAAGTCTGTGTTCACACAGACAGTGAGAAGACCCTGGGTCCCTTGGCCAGAGGGGTTGCTCTTTATCGTCATCCAGCTCTCATTGCTCTGACCCTTTTGGCTTTAGCCAGGGCCTGTGAGTGCCCGGTTACTGCATGTGATTGACAAAAGCTTCTATGAAGTGTGTGTGAGTGTGTGTGGTCTTTTTGGCAGCTGCTCCGCCCCACAGTCTCCATCCATACTCACACACACCCAAACACAGCTGTTTTTTTCCTTCAGTAGACTTAGCTTGCCTCACTCTCTCTCTCTCCCTCTTTATTGCTGTATTGCTATCCCTCTTTATGTGTATCAAGTACAGCCAATTAAACAATACCCCAATGTTTCTGGATCAGCCACAAACATAAACCCCAAACAATTTATTAGCCTGGATAATAATGTCCATGTTCTTAGAAAAACTTGAAACCTCACGCCCCTTTGGTTTCTATTAGAAATGTGCTTTGATTAGGGATGTGCCAGCTTGGGAGTTATGGACAAATACCAATATCCAGTATTTTTGTATTAAATAGATAAATGTGTAAATCTGTGTGGGTGTTGTCTTGCTTCTTGGTATGTTTTGATTTTTCTACCAAATAATAATTTACTTCACTGGCTGCAGTGGCCATTTGTACTTTGACACATTGGAAGTTAGAATCGAGCAACCTCCAAATGCAAATGATATATTTGAAATCAACACTAGATGTCATGTTTGATTATTATATGTGAAGGGATTAACACTTGTCCAATTAATTTTGAATTCCTACATTTTGGGGGGCTGTGTTTGAGAAATGGTTTACCTGATTTGTGAGTAAATGTCCTCAAACCTCTGCAAAGACATTTTATATAAAATCTTTTTAATTAGGCCCTGAAGGAAGCCAAGAATGGGCTCAGCTGCCATAGTTGTAACACTTTACGTAACACAACAGAGTGTTCAATGCACCATCGTTTTTGTTTAAATAAATATTTTGCTATGTTTCGTCAGGGTTGAATGCAGCGTTGGTTTGTTGTGACATGGTAGTGAATCGTATTGTGACATTTGTATAGTTGTTAGTATCATATTGTGAAATTGCTGCCAATAGCCATCAGGAGCGTGTTTTTTTATGATATAACTAAAATGTTATTTTCCATTCATTTTCCAACATCTGCAACCTTGTACAAATACATGTTCTATTTTTCTATAATGCAGTCCAAAGAGATCTCGTCCCAATTTTTTACATTTTATATATTTTAATTATGTTCACATTAACCTTACATTTATACAAATTGTAATAATAATAAATTGTGTGTGCCCTGAATTATTCAGCGCAGGAATCTCATCCAAATAGTCCACACATAATTAGGAAAATTCAAATGTATAATTCATAAATATCAATATTTGTAGCTAGGTTTACATCCCTGTATGTTTGTGCACATTTAATTATGCAAATACAGCGCATATGTCAATGTGAGCAAAAGGAAGTCAAATGACTGCTTACATGTTTCCTGCTCATGGCTACAAAACAGAACAGGCAGTCTTTCCAAAACTTGGTCCTATCCAAAAAAAAAAAAAACATAACTGTGTTATCAGACAGTAAAAAGAGCTGAAGTGGCTTAGCTGACTCATGGACATTTCCTGAGTCGTTGCATTCATCAGTACATTTTGTCTTCACTCTTCTAAAATACAACCATAACATGAAGGAAAGGAGTTCTCTATAAACTCCACCACATGTTTTTACAAATGGGGTGTAGAGTTGTATTCTCTTGGCCAGAGCCGATGACCTAATTCACATTATTTTTGAGACACATTTAAATGATTGACTTGAATCTAGATGAATAATTGCTGTGTTGACACGAGCATCACCCTGTTTTTCAGTGTAGTATGTTGCTGCCTTGATATTTTGAACACAGACCTCCTGATACAGGAGTGTGATATCAGGCGGAGAAGTATTCCTTTTGTTTGGGACTACTCTTTTGTGTTTTGTTCTCATTGTGTGTTGCGGTGTTGTGCTTTCTCCATGGCTCAGTGTTTACACTGAATGCCGCTGGAAATTTGGTTTGGTTTTCCCATAGAGCTGTTCACATAGTCAGCTGACTAAACTCCTCATAGCCTTTAGCCATGGTCAAATCCATCTCTCTGCTTCGTCAGCTATTCCGCTCTGGAACATTTTCCTCTTGACCAAGACGCTCTGTCATTTCATTTCTCGTAAATGACACAGATCCCCAAAGAATATGAGATTTTTTATTCAGAGCACACTCTTACCCTGGCTGTTTATTCTAGCTGACGCATGTACCAGCATGAATATGCCTTTTATTTTTACTTCAACTTAATTCCTAATGTTAAATAGCTTTCTCTTTCATTTTAAAGTCCTCCAAACTTGGGGGCACCCACACCCGCATAAGCTGTGAGGTGTTATTTTGTGAGTTTGATTTTTGGCCAGCATGCTCATGACAACCAGTCCCCGGAGGTAACACCACTTCACAATCAATATACACACTTTGACGAATAAAAACCAGCAGCACAATGTACATTAGATATCTCCCCAGACCTGTAATATATTATTTAAAATAATTTATTATCTGATAATCAGTGAGTAAAACACAGCCTAACCTAAAGCACGTCATGTATATCTGAAATATAAATATATAATTATATCTACAATAATTGGTTATTAGGATTTTAAGCACCCATTGGTATCCTTATCAGCCCCAGTATTTTCAAATCGGGCCTTGTTTGTGCAGATTCATATGTATGATTGATTTTGCTAGCTGGTTGTTGGTACTGGCTGCACTAACAGGGATAGCAGCACTGGTCTGAACTGAATGCCAGAGGAACAAAAACCCAGAGCATGCTGGGAGTTAATGGAAAGTGAGCCGGCAGGCGGGCAGTGGACAGCCTCTGACACACTGCCTGCTCCCACCATTCTCCTGCTAAGATTTACCGGGAGAGCAGAGTGTGTGTGCATGCGTGTTTTAATAGGTGCCACGTGTTACCTCATCGCTCTCTGTCCCATAAAGCACACAGTCGATGCTGATATTGTGTCCCTGAGTGATTTGCAACCTGTTTCCCTTCATTGTCCTGAACGACTGCAAAGCGCTCTGTTCCTCCATCTTCTTTCTGATCTTTTCCTTTTTCCCTCCATCCTCTCCTTTTCTTTCCTGACTCCTTTCCCATACGCAGTTAATAGCTAATGACTGCTGCCTGAATAGAGTTTTGGAAATAAGTAATGAGAAGGTGAAAACGTTTTTAACAGAGGATTTAGAGTTGACTGTAAATTTCCTATATTGATTTGGTTGGATTTTCTGTCTCTATAGTGAAACATGGCTAATCTATTTTTCCCCTTCAGTCACATTATCATCACTCTCTGCCTCCCATCAGTACCTAGGTGGAAGGTGGTGGATCTCTGTGTTTATGTTTTGTCATGCGACCCTTAGAAATCCAGCATCACTGTAGCTGTTTAACAGGACTATTTAAAAGCAGTTATGTAATTATGCAGTATAATGATTTACGTTCTTGAATGATTTTCAGTTATGTTTTATTTACATTCTGTGCAGACAACAACTGTGTTTGCAATTCTGACTATTTTTGCAAAAGCAAAAGCCGTGCCCAATCACTCCAAGTACAAATATCTCCTCTTCCACCTACAGACATAACATGGATTGGATTTAAACTTCAGAATTCTTTCGATAGAATTTCTCTGCTTGTTTTAGTGAGCTCCAAGCAAAAGAATTATAATACACCTATTTGGAATACTTGGCAGCAATAATTTAGAATTAAAAATAGACTTCTGAGAATTAATGATAACTTTTGATAACTTGATGTTTCTAAATAATAATAGAATGTTATTTTTTTAAATCTTATTCTTTTACATGAAGACATTTTTTGGTGTTGGTTAAAATTGGTGGCGCCTGTGAGCAGAGATGCTATATTTGGTATAGTGACCCTGGGTCATAAATGAGCAGCTGGACTGGGTCAGGGCCGTGGGCTGTGGCTCTGTTTCAGCCTCTTCAGTCTTGTTCTCTCTCACAGCCTGAGTGCCACTATCCCTGGGCCTCTCATGCACTCATAAATGAGCCTCTTCACTCTTCTGTCTGTCAACAGGTACAATGACCCACTCTCTTATTTCCTGTCCTCTGTTATGTGACTGTATAACAGTGTATTTGCTTCCTCGCTAGTGCTCCCTGCTCTATATCAAATATATAATAGAGCATCTCCCTGTCAGTAACCATAATATGTTATCCCTTGACTCACTCGCCATTGTCTACTGATAACTTGACCCTACATACATGTTATATGTGCTAGCCCCAAGGTTAATTATGTGTTGTGTCTGAAGGGTAGCACATTAGCATCTGTTCACCAAACACAAAAACAAAATGCTTTGCACTTAAGCTTTGTAGCAGCATAAAACATATAATGTAGACCAGGCATAATTCACACATGGCTGGACAGGAGTAATATATTGGCGCTGTTATTGGACATGGAAGTTGTCCTTCCTGTTGACATTTCATGATGAATAGGCCAAAAGGAATGCTCCAAAACTGCTTAAAATGTCTTAACGTTAACTTACACTGAAAGCAAAAATAGGTTTTTGTCTTCTCCTGTGAGTTTGAGTTACATATTTTTCTTTGGAGAGAAATAGTGTTTGGCCTAAGAAAGGAACAGGGCAAAAGGGACCACAGTCCAGCTCCAATGCCCAGTTTTATTAAACTGCTTGTCTCCAATGGTGGTCTCCACAAGCAAAGTCTGATCTGCCATGAATTCCGTGTCATTGGACAGCTTAACGAGCTTGAAAGAGATTTCTAGCTGCTAATTCTGTTATGTACAGCTAACAGGCGCCCTTGATGGCTAACATCATGCTACCCACCCAAAGAGTGCAGAACCAATTATGTTCCCTCTCTGAGTGCTCTCTTGGAGCCATGAAGCCACCAAACATTAAACACAATATCCCAAAGATAGGTCCAGTACTTAGGTGGTTGTACCACTCAGGAGTCCCACTTTGTCTAACACTGTGTGTAACATGTAAGTGCACGCTCTGTATGTTTAAACCTATAGTGTGAGTCTTTACGCTCAAGTGTTTATATGTGCCTGCGCTTCAGTGTAATCCATTAAGCAAAGTAAAGACTATGTGCTGTGAAGTTTTTTTTTGTGGTTGATGTGTTTAAGCTGACACCTGGGAGTCACAAACCCCAGACACGGGTCTAGATTCCAGCACACTTGCAGCTTTTGGAGACCTGGGCTATTTTTCTGGACTAGTCTATATTCAAACTCTCTGAGGCTCCAGCTCTTAAACCAGAACATTGTCTTTCCACACACAATGCAGCTTGCTTTCAGTGATCCATGTCATACTCTTGCCAGGGCATCAATTCTAGCTTTAAGTATCTTAAATGGTAAAGATTTACAATTTGTATCAAAGTCATGAAAGGGGCAACATGCACAGAGTGATTTGCGCCTCATTTGGACTTCAGTCTTCTCTTCCTTTTAGTTCTTTGTCCTAGTCATTCCTGCACACCAGCCACCCCTGTAGATGAGGGGTTAAGTGTTTTGTAGGAGCCTGTGAGGGCTTTTCTTTATGCGAGTGTGAGCGTGTGAGTGTGTGTGCTTGATCAGATGGCCGGGTATGTGTTGGATTAGAGCACGGCTCAGCCTGTTGTCCCCCCGCACCATCATTAGTTTCTCTGAAACAGCTTCATTCCGTTCGATTGCACTGCCCCTGACTGAGAGCTGAATGGAGGGAACTGAGCGGCTGGGAAACTTCCATAGAGACTCTGCCCCCTCCCCCCCGTGTATTCTAAGCCAGGCCTATTCATTATGATTTTCAAATATTCCCACATCTCTCTACCTCTTCAACCCTAGGCTTATTATTCGGTTTGGTCTTGACTTATTATTAAACGGATAGTTTCAAATGTGGTTGATCCGCCTAGTAGGTGCAGTAGGCTTGCAGTTTACGTACTTTACATAAATATGCTTACACAAGCTTTGCAAGTCTCAGTGTTCATTGTTTCGTTGAAAAAGTAAAGCAACAAACATTTGACTCCAAACATGTCTTGGCTGATTGCATCTAAGGTAAGGGAGGAAAATTAGACACAGCTATTGATTTAAGGTTTATTATCTATTAACTAGTATGAATTATTCAGTAGGGTATGTTTTTGGGCAGTCTGGACAGAGTTGTAGAGTTTGAAGGGTTTTGTGTGTGTGTATATGAGTTAGCATGCGTGTGCCATCGTGTGCAATATCAAGTTAAACCCCCTGGTGAGCATATATGCAGTTCATGTTCATATGATAACTTCCCTTGAGGGCCCAAGTGTCCATTAATCACTCAGATGCTCATCTGTTCCTAACGGTTCATTACCGATCTTCTCTCTGTCTCCTTCTCTCTTTCTATCTCTCTCTGTCTCCCTCCCACACTCTCTCTGTATCTCTCTGTTCTTGTCTTCACTGCCCCCACAAATGCATTCCCCTGGCTTTACAGCTCTCTGCTCAGGTTGGACCCAGCATGCCGTGCTTCCTTGCTTTTGTTCAGTTCAGTGATAGGCAGTAATTTAGGCAGAGGAGTGGCCACAGAGTGCACATGGGGAGACTACTGAGGCCCTTTAGAAGGCAAAGCTTGCACATGAATGTACTCTTTTCCTTTTTTTCTTACCTTTTTGGAGGAAAAGTCATAGCTTGTGGGCTGCTTAGATTGGAGCAAGTTCAGAGAAAAGTTGCGTCGGCTTTGCACGCGAAACTTTCATCTCAGTTTTCATACTGTTCTTTGATACTCTATGTGATGATTAGATTTAGTGCATGTGTACAGTTACAATCTGCTACAGTGCATATGTACTGCACTTGTCTGAGGTTGAGCTTTGAGAGGTTGTGTAGATTGTGGTCTGTGTCCGCATGCTTTAGCATTCCTGTGAATTTATCGGGCAGATCTCTAAAGGCATGCAAAGTTAGCTCCTGAAGGCATATTGTGAAGTTACCAGCCTTAAACTAATAGATTGGTATAAAACACAGTCAATAAACCAAGATAAATTTGCTGTTTAAAGTTGGCTTTTTAAGTTTTTTAGTTGTAGCTGAGAAGGAATGCAGTGTTGTAGTAGTCACTGATTAGCATTGTGCAAAGTGCATCCTTAAGTCACCACACTATGTAGAGTTGTTAAGTAATTTCAAATAGATTTGCACTGTCTGTGTAGAAATGGAGAGAAGTATAGTCAAAATTCAGGCTTTTACATTACTGCTGCTACTGTTCTTAGCTATGTGAAGTGTGGTTGATCATTATAGACAACAGTGTTTCAGAAACCACAAAACCAAAGCTGTTTACAATTTCCTAACAACTTAAAGGAGCAATATGTAAGATAAAGCAACTGTCAAACCCATAATTCTCACAGCCCCACCCCCCTTTACTCTGCCCCTGTTTATTTACCAAAAAAGTTCAGCATCAAACTTCATTTCTTCACTCACCAAGAGCTTTTCCAAGCATTGTCAAGGTTACCTCTTGTTTTTATTTTATTTTGTGAATTGTTTTCTGTGTTTTCTTGCTGAAGGCAGGCATGCTTCTTCTTTATTCACTCATTTGGGGATGGAGGGCAGACTCAATGTTGCAGTGCATTACAGATGCCTGGTCAGGTGCAAAGTGGTATGAGACAGAACTGGCCAGGGCTAGCTGGTTAGCATGCTAACTTTAGTAGATATCTCTGGGACACAATACATAAATGTCTTTCACATGCCGTCAAAACTCACATTTCCTCATGTTCTGTTGATAATATCAGTGGATTTTAGCTGTGTTATACTGAACATTTTACAACTTGATTACATTATCTTTCATATTGCTTCTTTAATGTTGTTTGATGCATTTGCACAATGCTAAAGGATTAAACTATGAACATCAAACATGTTTTGACTGATGAACTACATTTCACGGGGAAGGAAACAGCTTTTGAAAAGCTATTCCTTTTAGACATTTAAACTGCTTGGTAAATACTATAAAGCTAATGTGTAAGTTCTGTACTTAAGACTAAGTAAGAAATTGAACGGTTGGCCACAGATCATTTCAATGAGGGTTTCAACCAAAGCCTTATTAATAATTAAAGTGGTTTATGAAAGAGAGAGAAAGGGATCATTAATCAGTCAAGTCATAGCATCTAATGATTCATAGATTTGAAAGAGGACTCCAGGTTCTTCAGCCCTAACTTCTAACTAGCCTTGACTTTACAGAAAAGGACTAGGAGACAGAGAGTAGAAGAGGAAGAAAATTTGAGCAGAGTGAGACGCAGAGAAAGACTGAGCCCCAGCATGAGAAGGGATTAGGTGTGTGTGTGTGCATGTACGTGTGTGTGTGTGTGTGTGTGTGTGTGTGTGTAAGAGGGAAGTGGGGGCAGCACACAACGTGAGGGAGGGAGGGGGCAGGGAGAGAGGGGCGGAGCTAACATGGAGAGACAGAGTGAAGGAGAGGAAGGGGCTTCAGAGCGAGCGGAGTGGGCAAAGAGAATAAAGTTTGACCAGAGGAGGAGGAGTGCAAGAGGAGGAGCAGGGAGAGTGTGTATGTGTGAGTGTGTGTGAGTGAGTGTGAGAGCGTGTGTGTAAGACAGGGAGAAAGACACAGCGAGCGAAGCTGAAGAGAGGAATGAGCACATTGGGATTGTGGACTTAGTTTGCCTCCAGGACACACAGCGGAGACACAAGGAAACTGCCATGAGGAACACTATGGGTATGTGTAAGAGACAATACAACTTGCATGCACTCGCAGGGTTCGGATTACCACTGTTCTTTTGGACACAAAACTGTGACTGCTTTGAAGTGAATGATTAACTTTCTGAACATAAAGAAGTCAGTGGGTTCAAAGTGGGACATAAACAATGCTGTGAAGAAAAGCAGAGAGCACAGGCAGATAGCAGTCGACTGATAGACAGACAGAAAGATAGATTTGAACTACAGTACAAGGTGTACTGAACTCATGGTGGTGGATAAGTGCCTTAAAAGACTGATGCACTGATGAAAGCCTGATCTGTATGTTTAATTGCGCATGTTTATCTTGTACTGCTCTCATGTGTGCTTTCGGTGTGCAGCTGTGAGTGTGTGAGGGTGTGTGATGTTAGAGGGCTGCTGTTGGTGTTGGGCCTCTCAGCAGAGTAATCTGCAGTAATGGACTTACTCAGCCTGGGCCATTTGGTCATGGCAGCCCAATGGAGGCTGCTGGGGCAGAGCCGTTTTTAGGAGCGTGATTACTGCTGTATGCATTACTTGTCTGGAGGAGCAGGATGCAATAATCTGCCGGACAACTGGCCTAGATGAGGCAGTTTGACACAGTATACACTCACACCCACATAAACCCACATGGAGGTGATGCTATGAAACTGTGCTAAGCAGGAGTCAGAGACCACTGTTATATCTCAGTTCTAGTCATATTAGCAGTTAAGTTATTCTTTTTTGGGTAGTAATTTGAAGAGAGAGGATTTAAAATAATCCGGATTAGGAAGAGGAAGTCAAAGTAAAAAAATAAAAAAGTTAAAAATAAAAGCTTCCAAACCTGGAAGGCAAAAATTATTTTTAAATATTGAGACTCCTAACAAACGTGCAGGATTGGTAGGTCACCAAAACTGTCACCATCAGATAACTAGCACTTAAAGTTTTCATCTTTGGGGAAGAAGAGAAAATCAATCTTCACACTTTAGATCTTAGGTCTAAAAAAAATCCACAGTTGGTTCCGTCCATCCTTCCACAGTGAAAAAGCAGCACTATAGATCTGACGGATGTGTAGCTGTCAAGAAGCTGTTGCCAAGAAAAGTTCATGGACATGAGTCTTCTCAGAAGTGTTCTCAGAACAATGGACTGACCACCCAGGGCCCAGACCTCAGCATCTCACAATGTGTTTGAAATTACTTGGACTGTGAGAAGCAGGAAGTGCAGTACTTAAATACTAAACTTGGAAGGTGTAGAAAAATATGCCTGTGGATGTCCTTAAACATTAAGAGCAGACGTCCTGGAAACTAAAGACTAAACATTTTGGTATTGTGTTTAGTTGCTGAGACTGTGAACATTTTGGTTGTATGTTTTTTACTTTTTTCAGGGGCCAAAAAATGAAAAAGAACATAAACTTTACGGCCATTTCAACTTAAATTGTGTATACTGTACTGTACTATTGCAGCACTACACTGTACCGTCATTACTCCTCAGATATACAGCAGCATTTTTACTGACTGATTTCTAATTTGGTCTCCTCAGGTGGCCTGTAGCTTTGTTTGTTGACGTGGTTTCAGACTGGTATGAGGTTTCCATTGTGCTCCTCCTGAGTTTACTGCGACTTAAATGCTGGAGTTTTTGGTCTGACTCAGCTCAATGGTAGACCTGTGGACAGTGCAAGCCTAAAATAGCATAGACTGTCACTGTAAGTCAGCACCCCACAAACATTGCTTTAAACAGATGAGATCACCAGGGGGGAAGGTGCTTGCGTCACTGAGCTGGAAAATAATAGATGTGTTAAATCACTCTCATATGTGAGCGAGCTTTTGAAATGTGTCCTGATGCCTTTTGTCTTTTTAAGGGAGGTTTTCTGCATTTCTGTGTTTCAGTGGTTTAATCAAACTCTGTCCTATCTCTTCTCTTCTCTTCTCTTCTCTTCTCTTCTCTTCTCTTCTCTTCTCTTCTCTTCTCTTCTCTTCTCTTCTCTTCTCTTCTCTTCTCTTCTCTTCTCTTCTCTTCTCTTCTCTTCTCGTATCCTCTCATTTTCTCTTATCCTCTCATTTTCTCTTTTTCATTCCTCTCTTTTTATCTCTTTTCTCCTCTCCTGTCTTCTATTACTCTTCTGTTTTACTCTCCTCCTTCTCTTCTCTTCTCTTCTCTTCTCTTCTCTTCTCTTCTCTTCTCTTCTCTTCTCTTCTCTTCTCTTCTCCCCCACCCCTCACCATCATTTTGTTCTTTTCTCTTTTTCTCTGCTTTTCTCTCCTCTCTTTCCATGCTGGAGATAGCAGTGCCAGGTATTTATATAACACAGGAGCAGTGTGTAGACGTGTATGTGTGAGGAGTTTGAGCTCGTTAGTCCTGGGCTGGGCTCAGCTGACTGCGCTGAATCAGAACTTTCCATGCCATACTTTTCCTCTCCGTCTGAGCTCGCCTGGAATCTGCAGTGACGAAGCGGCAGTCGTCCGCAGCCCTTTTTGGCACTTTTCATTGATGCCCATTTGCATGTTTTCAAACTCCAAACCCAGACTCTTTTAATGTGTTTTTCCTGCTGTTTGTGGCTTTTGGATACTTCACTGCGTATGCATTTTTTAAATTATATATTCATGTTGGCATAGTTTGTCTCGGGTTATGCTGGTTATGTAAGAGAAGGATCCTCTCCACTGTGCCACTTTTTTATGACTGCAGCTCATATTTATGTGTACCGCACTGTGCTCAGCTCATAATCACGATGGTACAAAAATTGCTTGTAATTATTGTTACAGTAAAATATATTACAGTAATAAAATTAAAATGTAATAATGTGCATGAAATTGAGATGGCAAAATTGCCTAGACTGTAGCTTGTTAATTGATATGTTGCAGCTTGAAGGCCACAAGTTATGAATGGTTTTAGGCCTGAGAGAAGGTCAGTGCGGAGGTCTGGAAATGTCTGTGGAAAAGAGATTGACTGTTTAAACTGCAGATCTATTGTTCAGTTATTAATCTTCAGACGCATTAATTCAGAAGCTGCTATGAATTTGGTAACTACTGTGAAACTGAGTATGTAGTTAGTAGCTATGAGAGTGAGCTATTGAACTGCGAAGCTCTCATATTATGGAAATTGGAAACAGAGAACGCATTTTTGTAAAGTTCAAAACATACCATTCACTGTCCAGACCATATGGTCTATATATGAAAATTAAGTTAAGATTCTGGATGAACTATATGATAGTGAGATGAATGATGTACAGTTAATGTTGATGTGTGGCATCGAAGTCAGTTGGATTATGCCTTAACTCGTACATATATGAAAGTTAAGTTGCAAAAACAACCTGTTTTGTTATTGTAATGCTTTTTGAATGAGGCTCCCAATCAGAACAGAGATTATTTGCATATGTCTTAAAGACACAGTAACAAACCAAGTCTGTTTCACCCTACCAGATTAAAAATGATTGGGAAATGATAAATCAATCATGTAAAGATAAATTAGGTCTGCTCCTGATACTTAAAACCACACAAACATTATAGGGGGACTTCAGGGGAAAAGAAAAACACAAGAGAAATATAAGATATGTGGTCTTAAGGATTAAACATGGTCACATGTATTGCTAACCCAACTATAGAACCATCGAATTTATCTTTAACAAAACTTTAACATTTTATAATAGCTGAACCCCACCTATGCGTCATGCTTCCCTCTTTGGTATTTGTACTTTGGAAAGATTTGGGCCTCCCTCTCTCTTTCCTTTTTGCTGATTGCAGATGATATCTAATACAGCCATAAACACTGCTCAGTGACCCCTTTAGCTTAGTGTGTTAAAAGAGAGCATTCCATCACCTCAATACCCTCCCATCAGTGACATCTCACCAGAGTGACCACTCACACAGTTGTGAGCCAAAGAGGCATTAGCATGGCGAGGCCGCAGCTCCTCTCCTGGCCTCTCTTGTTCCCAGTGTCTGCCTCTCTGACCGCTGGCCTGGGATAAATAATCATTAGTGGTTGGAAATTCCTGTTGTGGCGTCCGGGAGCAATGGAGGAGACGCAGGCACTCTAGAGCTGCCAATGGCTCTACCAGAGCCTCTAAGTCAGGAGAAGCTAGGAGAGTCAGGAGGAGACCTCTCACACAGGAACTCCTGCTCCCACGCTACAGATATACTGCAACATTGTAGAGGGTAACATGGGGTGGGGCAGAGGACATCGGTTCATGTCCTTGGTAGCCAAAGTCCAGAACAGTCCAGTGATTTTTCAGCTGTGACATACCCAATCACTTAATTACCAAGATTAGTTGTGCATTATAGCAGGAAGTCACTAACTTTGCTGAACTGGCCCTGTAGGCTAATGGGAGGGTGGGGGTTTGAAATCCTAAGCAGTATTTATTTCTATTTGCATTAAACTGAGTCACGTGTGTCACATGGTGAGAGGCGATGAGTTTCAAGTTCAGATCTGTTTACTTTTTTTTTTCTTCTTCTTTTTAGCAGTTGGTAGTTAACCATCCCTGACATCTAGGGGTGCTGCAGCACTCTCAGCACCCGCTAACTTCTGTCTACAAGCTAGGACACACCTAGGGCATCATTAAATACATAGTGATGGGCCTCTGTTTTTTAGATTGATATTGTTAATGAATAGCTTATAAAATAATTAATTAATTAGCTTAGTTAGGTTAGTGTGAAATGTAAGATTGCACAATAGTATAATATCAACATTAGCAGATAATTACTTTTAAACAAAAGATATTTAAAATTTACGGCATTTAGCTAAGTCTCTTATCTAGAGCGACTTGCAGGGTCAATCATATTACAGGTAGGCCAATGTCGTGTTAGTAGTGATGCCCAAGGACTCTTATTGGTGTAGCACAGCGGTTTAGTGTCCCTCCTGACGACGACAGCGTCTGCTTTTCTGTGTAATGTAACCTGAAGAGCTTCACTTCTATGTGTAAAAACGTTTAATCCTGGCATGAGTCCTCTTCTTAATATCCTTTTATGGCTTTGATTCTTTCCTACTTGCATGTATGTGTTGGCAGTTAGAAACAAGGATTTTGTGGGTTTTATTTAAAGAAAGGACTGACCTTCCTAATGTTCAATAGAAAGTCTCAGCACTTTATTCGAACTGAACAGGCTCCAACAGCTCTTAGATGCCTCCTTGGCATGAGCCTTGATGAGACTGGCATTGGTTTAGTGCCAGTGGGGCCCAGCAGCACTGTATACTGGGCATAAAAAGCTCTGTCCATGCTGTTGATTGGCAGGTAATGTCTTCCCAGATGGCAGCATCTCCTGGGCAGTATTGTGTCAGAGATGTCACCCGCTGCAGCTCGTTGGAGACGTGTGGTGGCAGGCGGTTGTGTTGTGGGGGGCCAGTGGATGGGGGCCTGTGGAGTGCAGGACAGGGACAGAGAGAGGAGAGGCTGACTGTGTGCGAGAGAGTTGTGTGGCAGATCCAGTGTCTGCTTTACTCTGCCCTAAAAGAAGCCAGGCTGCTTTGAGATGCAAAAGAGCCGACCGACCCCCTGTTAATCCTTGATTCTCTTGTTCTCTTAATTTCTCTCTCTATTTCTCTCGTTCTCTCTCTCTTTCTATTTCTCTCTCTTTAGTTTGTTTCTGTTTTCTTGTCAGTCTCCAAGACACTTTATATCTTACATACTTAGAAACAGAGACTGCCCATCTCTGCCTTTCACTTTATCTTTTTCTCTTTTGTAGTAATTTTTGCACATGCACTTAAATAGGAGCAGGTTAAGTGAACTGGAAATCCCAGTAAAGTTGTCAAAGTCAGTACATTACAGGGAAATACAGGGATGTGTGTAAGCTACAGCTGGCAAAGTGGAACATGTCTGTGAAATCCAAAACTGGCAACACAATTCTTTCAGTTTTAATTTTAAGGTTGAAATGACTAACTCCTCTTTACATGGAGTAAACATGACATGACAAGTAGGCCAGTGATCATGCATTAAAGTTAAGAATATGTTTCTACTGATGTAAAGTTACCAAAGGCTGTTACAACAGTGACAATATACATTATAATCCAGGATGTACAATACTGGAGGTTAGCAAAGATCGAATGATCATTCATGAACGTTGATATTTTAGTTATCTAATTGTTCTAATTTTTTTTTTTACATTTCCAGTCAAATAGATACATTATTGTTAGAGAAAAAGAAGTAAAGCGGAACACATTTAATCTTATATATATATTTTAGAAGTCATTTTTCTGTGATCCCTATTACAAATTTTGGCTCATCAGTTCATAAAACCTTATTCCACTCCATCTAAGGAGCCCAGTTTATAATAATAATAATAATAATAATAATAATAAAACTTTATTCTTATAAAGCATCCAAAATGAGAGTAGATAATATGAGCAAGATCTAATTGATGCAGGTTATAAGCAAGTGATGTTTTAGGATTGGATTAAAATGCAGAGAGACACAGAGAGTATTAGACTGTTAGGTCGTGCAGATTGGATAGAGGAATAGTGAGTAGTGCCGATAGTTTCTAGTACAAACAGTATAAGTTTTGCTTGTATGAATTCCACAACAGTAATTCATAATGTTTTCTATGTTCGTGTTAACTCCTGTTACATTTACTGTAATAAAAGTTCCTCCACATCTCCCAGCTAAAGTATATGTGTACTCATATCTTGCTTTCACTCTGTCTCATACTTGCTCTGTTTTTGTACACCCCCACCCTTTTCCTCTAGTGTTGAGCTTTCACCCCAGGCTGCACACATGTAGACCTCAATACCATGGCAACATCCCCAAACACAAGCAAAAGCCTATACAAGCAACAGGTTGGCAATGATAAAAAAATACCCTTAGTGAGCCAATTACCCTTGTTCTACAGGCGATGTTGCAGCTTTTAATTCAATCCAGTGCTTCAACAAAAGCAGTACAGGACTAGCAGGGTGAGGGGTTAAGGCTGGCAGTAGGGGGATGGGGTGAGGCAGCAGCTTTGTGTAAAGAGGGAGAGGGGTTTATAGCACTCAGCTCTGAAGTTCTCTCTTTGTTTTAGGCTGTGCTTTGTGCAGATGGATTTTAGGGCCCTGAAGTTTTGGTAAAGTTTGAGAGGTTTGTGTGTGTGTGTTTTTGTTAGCTCTGTGGGAGAGCAGACACTAAAGGAATCTGTGACTCATAAGTTTGCCCTTTAGCTGGGATTGATGTTCAAATCCAGCATTTAACCTCTATTTCAACATTTTTTATTCTTCTTCATATTCAGACTAAGATATCCAGTTAAATACTGTTTACCTCACAAAAGCATAATGACATACTGGTCCTCAGTGTTATCATCCAAGATGCAACTGTTGAGTGAGGATCACTTGTTCTGAAAGGAGACACTGTGTCTGCTTGGTTCAGCTGGCCGCGTCACCATGCAGCAGTGGGGATTTTCCAGATCCACTGATGGCAGTGATGTATCAGTCGTTTTTCTTGAGGAATAATTTTTTATGCTCTTATTAGTTTTGATTAACCATTCCTCTAATAAAGTTACACTTGCTATATTATTGCTGTACTGCTATGATGTGTGGTGCGCAGTGATACATTTCTAGTTTCCCATTGGTTGCTTAATTTTAGTTGTAATCAATTATTTTTATGCAAAGCTCATAATTAATGTTGGTCGCCCAGGACCCTTAATCAGGAGTAAACCTTGGGGCTTGTGGAATTGTGCTTCCCCTAGTATTACCCTTGTGTCTAAAACATCATACCCCTTTGGCACGATATGTGGATTAGTATCAATGTGTAATATTTTTATTTTATTTTTTCTCTGTATCTTCTAATAACTTTTAATAGCTCCAGTTTTGGAAACTTTGTTGACTTTCTCCTTCCTTATGCAAGTTGATTATCTTATATCTAATCTCCTTAGAAATATTTCCTGAAAAATGAATAACTCGTACTTAGTGTTTGTTTGTGCTGAGAAAGTAAATAAACATAGGGTGGAGTTTTGCACAGTACTGTGTATGCCGATGCCAGATAAGAATCAACAAGCATTTACAAAGTGTGGTAATTTATTTCATGTGGAGTCACAAATGCAGTGTTTGAAAACGTTCTTTACTTTTGGACTTCATCAAATAAAGTTTTCAAAATTCAGTCATATATTAATATCTGTCTGATGGAAATCATTTTTGCAGATACTGCTATAATTCTGGCATATTTTGCCATTTACTCTTATGTTAGTGAACACTAAATGCTGAACGCTGTGGGTGCTCATTTTAGTGTTTGTTAATTATTATCATTATACTGGTCTTTGCAAATCCAGAATTCGGTGTGACCTATCACAGGTACAGGTGAGTGTTTGAGTGTAAGGTATAAATTAAGGTATAAATGTTAATGTACCCCAACAAAAATCAATGTAAAACAACTTAGTGTAGTCCACTATTTTGGCTGGGTCTATGTACCTGGTTTGCCAATGTATGTTTAAATTTCCTCACGATATTTTGCAGTTACATTATGTACCAAATAAATACAGTACTAACATTTTGTCCATGTAGTACATTGCTTATATTCTTCAGGGCACTGCGAGCGTGTGGGGCTTGTTAATAACCCAGTGTAGCCAGAACTATAAACTCCAGCCAAAACTTTATTGAACACTTCAGCTATCCACAAAACTTTGTGGCAGTATAAGTACTACGTTCTGTGTCCTGCAGCTTATCTGTCGTGCTGCTGTGTGTCATGGTGCCGGCAGCATTCAGCGAGTGTGAGCTGAGAGCAGTGTGGCCCCCTGCTGACCTCGCTCTCACATTAGGACACACTGTCCTGTCTTAATGGATTCATTGGCCCACTGTGCAGAACAGGTGGCATCTTAATGCAGTCAGAAGCACAAAGTCGATCAGGCCTCTCAAAGTTATTGTTCTGCAGTGTAAACCCACTCTAAGAAGACTGCACCAAGCTATTTACTGTAGAGTCACGTTCAGAGGACATGCAGTTGAATGGCCCTTATTCTGAAGAAAACTTCCAGACCAACTAGAGCAGCTGGTAGAGATGGCACCATACCACTTTGTCTTTCTGGTACTAATACTGCTACTGAAACCTGATTGTGTCTGCTGAAACCAATACCAACATGCCTCTTTGTTCTATAAAACTTCTAAGGTTTAAAATAAGCTATTTTTAGTTTTTAGCATTCTAACTTGGATTCTTTCACACCAAAAACTACAAAATAGGGGGAAAACAAACTCTCAAAATCTTGCAAAATGTGAATATTGAAATATTGGAATTCTTATGTTGAAGGGTATGTATAATGGCCAGACTGCCGTTGGTAGACCTGATCCATTTTTAAGCTAGACTAGAACAGGATGTTTTAGAATTCCAAGTTTTTGTTTTGTGCAGCTCTCTATGCATTGTGTATGGGCCTGCGGAATAAGGATTGTGTCACAAGATGATATCACCTTGTTTAGAAAAAAAGGGCTAGAATTCCAGTGAGATGTTTCAAGCAGCTAAAAAATGGGCTTCTGTAGAAGAGAGCTTTTCCCTCTGGCATATACTTTGGGCTCTGTAACTTTGCAGATAGTATACATGCACAACAAGTGACCCAACTCCCTAAAGGAAAGGGAAAACACAAAAAACTTTTAACTACACCAGGCTGTTTTATGTTCATTTTAGGTGAGAGTTGTAGTTTTTGATTGGATTTGGATTTTTGGAGCCAGTATTTTCTGCTGATATTGACTCAATACTAAAACAGGCTGATGATCAGTGCCTGCTTTAACTACTAGATTTTGTCCTGTATTGTGTTTTCGGACCTAATTTATAGTAACAGAGAAGAATCATTAAGCCTCATTTCTGAAACAAATCTCCTTACCTTGTGTTAATAGTACATGGTAACCCAATGCACACAATTACTTTAAGGAACTTGCTGTGTCCTTGGCATTGCTGTTTTAGTTTGAGAAACCACTAGCAACTTGTTTTAGCATGTTTGTACAGCCTTCAGGATATTTTTTTTTTTTGTGTGTGTGTTTGTGTGTTTGTGTATGATTCCAGGATTGTCCCTAGATATTGCTGCTATCTGATTTAGAGAGACAATGGAGGTGCAGCTGGCAGGAAGTGTCCCAGCAGAGAGCTGCAGTCCCGGGTCTCCAGTAACTGCTCTCTGAGGGGGTTAGTGTAGTGTGACCAGAGCAGGACACAGATTCTTATCGACCTACACGATTTACACCATACACCTGCTTTTCCCCACAGTAGGGAGTATGAGGGACAATAGCACACAGAATAGAGTAAGATGATGAGGGGAACAAGTGAGTACTGTAGGGAGCAGGAAGGTGGTGGGGGGGAGTCAAACGGTCTAAAAACAGCACAATTCAGGAATGGGAAATGGTAAAGCCAGCAGAAGGACACAGCCAGCAGGAAATGAGCAGCCAGGTGTGAAAGAAGATTTTGCAGGAAGGAAAAGGGGCAGAGGACATTGGAAACAGTAGAAAAGAAAAGGGAATGATTACAGGAACTGGTAAAGAAAAGGATAGAGTCATGGCTATAAAGACAGGCAGTGTGGAGGTAGACTGGCTTAAGCTTT
This sequence comes from Prochilodus magdalenae, assembly GCA_024036415.1. NCBI lineage: Eukaryota > Metazoa > Chordata > Actinopteri > Characiformes > Prochilodontidae > Prochilodus > Prochilodus magdalenae. The sequence continues at coordinate 125,729 of JAMWET010006368.1, read as the reverse complement.
GAGGAATGATGAATTATTAAAAGAGTGAGGGGCTAGGGGGCCAGAAGGAAGTGAAAAGGTCATGGACTCTTCTGAGTGCTGTAAACACATACAGCTGACCTGTTCAGTGCTGTTTAATTCAGGGATCACTTTACTCTGCCACTGCAGTGATAGGCTGCTAGAAATAGGCTTGGTTTTGTTGTTCTTAAACAACAACAAAGTGAGTTATTTTCTTTTTCCCATGATCAGTTTTCATTCCGAAGGCAAATGAAAAAATGTACCTTGCTATTCGTGATTATAGAACATGCACACAGTTTCAACAAGTACATGGATTGAGATAAGTAAAGAATATTTCCAGCATTCGCAGAATTTAGTGAACTGGTTTGCCTCGCTCTATGTATAGGGATTGACAGTTATATCAGTGGCTGATAATACTGTCAGATATAAAAAATCCATAGCATTATCAATATCAGATATAACATCACTGGTAGTCAGTGCCAAAATTTAACTCCCAATTTCCGTAGCCTTTTGGACAATTATTCCATTATGCATCTTAACATGAGGCACTCTTTGTTTAACTGTATGATATCAGTACAGGCTAAACTTATTAATTATCAGAGCACATGGTAAGCAGCATGCATTATAGCAAAAATGTATGATACAAGCTAATAAAAAAAAAAACAAAGTGCAGTAGCTTCACCACTAGGACTGTAATATATAATTAATATCAGAATTTCTGTTGTTTAAATGAGTTTAAGAAGTGTGTCTGTAGACAACTGACAATCACATCGCTCAGTAAAGCACTGTATAATTATAATAAAAAATAAAATATAAATTGATTAAACAATGTTATCGCTTATCAGAGTTTTTAGCCCCCTAAAATTTTTTATCCATATCAGCCATTACAAGTTTTATATCAGACTAGTGTGTACATGCAAGAAGGTGACAAAAAATTCCTCAACCTAAATATCAAAGATGAGATGTACTGCATTGACAGAATGAGCCATTTAAAAGTTTGCTTGATGTAGAAAGTTTACATGGAGTAACCCCTGCAAAAGAGTCCCTAAAATAATGAGCGCACCATTAAGAAGAAACAAGTTTATGTGAGTCCAGTTCTCTCCGAGCCTGCTGTTTAGAGAGCAAACGCGGGCATGTGTGGGACAGCACACTGTCATGGCCAGCGTTTCCATGGGAAGAGGCTTTGATCAGGATCTGAATACACATCAAACATCCTGGCCCCAGCAGAAGCGTCTGTGCCCAAATGGGATTAGGGCTGTGGGGATTTCTGCACCGTGATCTGGAGCTCCACTGGGTTCCAGGCATAACGCTGGCATTTCCCGCCCATTTTCCCCTAGCCTCCACCAAGATGCTGAGTGGTTCCTGGGAGATTCACGCCTCGCCGCTAATCTTTTCCGGCAGCACTGGAGCTATTAAGAGTTATCATAACGAGATTTCAGCGGCTGGCCCCGGCTCTCGCTGCGGATTTGATTAGAAACACCTGCAGCGGACAGCCGCAGTGTTCACTCACTGTCGTAACAGAAAGAGATGAAAGAGCAGATTTTGAAGTTCTGTGGTAACTGGCCTGTTTTGTTTGGCCAGTGATAGCCCACTGGGCGGAATTATACTGCATCACATAGTCATGGTTTTACTCATGACAATGAAGCTTGTACAGCAAATGAGTTACGTTTTCATGCTGTTGGAGCACCTGGTTTGACTTGATGCTTTGTCTAATGGAATCACACATGCCAGACTTCTGACTATCATCAGAGAGTATACAGTGTTCCTTGCCAAATGTGGCCAAGAATCACCTGCCTTGACAGGAAGAGCTCATTTAGGGGAGGATGACTAAAAAATAGAGCTTTGTGAAACAAAGAAACATGTGAGATATCTTGTTTACTTGCAAAGACTGACAAAACTTCAACAAAGTTTTCCACTTAGCTCTATGTCCTCATTTATCATCTAGAAGTAACTCCAGGACCATGGGTCTGGGAAACACTAGGGCCTGCCTAGAGTGCAGCTCTCAGGTTTTTGGGGGGATGCAGGCCTGGAAGAGTCTGTAATCATATTATCCCAGGCTTGGGAAGCTGTGTTTGGGTTGGGGGTTTTGGGTGGGTGTAGGGTGGGGGTAGGGTGCCATTTGTAGGGTTAGAATGACCAACCACTAAGTGGGTGTGTGTGTTGTCAGGAAAGAGGACAATTTAACAGGTTCTCCATGGTTTCATGTGGGTGGACTGGAGCGAGAAGTGTTGCATGTGTGGGTGTACAAAGTTTAGGGACAGCTGAGTATAAGGAAAATGAAATGATCCATGATGATGCAGGCCTGGGAAGTTTAGGCCTGGGTCAGGGAGTGAGGGACACATTTTAGGGCTCTGACCTCTTTTGTCTTCATCTCTGACAGCTTGTATCTCAAAGGTCTATGTTGGAGCTCATAAGCCTAAGTACTCATATTTACTTGCTTAAGCTTCTGTTACATGTGCTGTGTAACTAGAGTACGGTTAACTGTGAAAAGAGAGGTGAGCAGTGAAGAAGGAGAAAGAGAGCTAAGCAAGCTTCAGAAATGTCACACTTAACCATGAATACCTGATACTTGCATTAGTACAGCTATCCTGTTTGCCTCTCTCTCTTTCTCTTGTTTGTGTATTTCTGTTTTTTCTTTCCTTTTGTTTTTCTCTTGTCATTTCAGTTTCAAAGCTTGGTTACCTATTATATGTCCTTTTTAAAAAACATCTTGTAAAACACCATGCAAATGGCTTTAGTGTCTGATGGATGCGTACAAGCTGTAGAACGATTCTTTGCACTTGCCCCCAAAGCAAATTAAGTTTGATCACAGAATGAAAGAACACACTGCAGAAGGAATGGTTGATATTAAGGTCAGGCTTGGCCATGGTCCTCAAATATCTCTCATACACTACAGATCTGCCACATTACTACACTTTAGCAGTATTTAGACCTCATCTGACGTGGAGCTGCTGGGATCAGTATAGGCTGATGTATCATGTAGAGTAATTAAATGAAGTATTATGTTCAATAAAAACATTATTTTTAACTTTTTAACATTCCAGTTGTTTAAATAAACAATAACACTGGCATCTGCATCTAAAGACCACAAGTACAGATCTGGATCTTACTTTACAATAGATAAGAATTTAAGTCACACTTGTTTGTAGAGGGTAGGGCTGTAAAAGGTCATGGCTAGCCAATAAATAATTATGATGGATTATTTAACATTACACTTATATAACATTACAATACAGCAGTGTCTAACGGGCTTACTACCCATGTTTTTCCTAACTATGTTTACTAGGTAGGGTGAGGCGAAGAATCAATACAGCATATGATTACAATAATTAACATGGCAATATTACTGATACGCAGACATCAGGTGCCAATATTTTATCATGTGTAAATGTGAAGTAAGCGTATTACATTGTTTGATATGATAGTTGAGATCATCTCAAATAAGTGCACAATAATTAGAAGCTGGTGTGATACCTGTAACAGGCCCTATATAGGGTTACAAATGCCGTAAAATAAATAAATAAATAAATAAAATACAAATCTGCAGCACAGATTCTGTATGTTCCTAAATGTTCAGCTCTTCCAGAATCCAAAATTGTATTGATACAATTTTGATATGTTTGCATTTATATTCTGTAAAAACTACAATGAATTAATTCCCCAGTCATGACTTTGAGCTTTCTGTCTAGGAAAAGGTGTCGTCTCACTGAATGTCATTGTACTACATTACAGTGCCAGAGTTTTGTTCAGCAATCAGCAATCATTAAAAATATCTTACTGTGTTATGTACTTGACACTAAAGACATATGAAGTTGCCAGAATTGAGTATTGCTATTTCAGCTGTCGTGTTTTTAGAAACAGGGACATTTAGATTTTCAATTTCACTGCATGTAAAACAAAAGACTGCATGTCACAATAGTGAATAGGCATATAGGAAAGTTAATGCTTTATGAAAGATATGTTTCACAAACATGACAAGATAGAAGAACCGCTCGCTTCCTCTCTCTCTGTCTTTGTGGCAGCTTAGGGTGCAGGGATGCCATTGCAGATTGATCTCTCCTGGTGAAGTGGTTCAGTGTTCCTCCTGTGCGTCACAGTGAGGAATGCTCTTTGAAGTGCAGAGGGAGTGTGTTTTGAAGTGCGCTGGGAGGGTGTGTAATTAATTGGACTAGCAGGCTCTTTGCAGGCCTCGCTGTCTGCATTATTCCACATGGTGTGGTGGCTAAGAGCATACAGCAGCAGCTTTAATATATATGAGCTGCACACTGTCCCAACTTCTACTTAAACCACTACACACTACCTGGCTGACACAACTCCCTGCCTGTCTCCAGCTATGGAGCTTGACTGCTTATAAATTTTGTATATCATTTCTGTTGTGATGTTTAAGTTGTTTGGTCTTGCAGTGCCATGCCTGAAAGACTATAGACTGTGGTGTATGCTTATTAGATACGCTGACATAGAATTCCTGGCCAGACGATCATAACCAATAATTTACTCCTTGTTAATTAACAGCAGTATCAATAAATTTTACTTTCTTGAATTTTTCAAGTGCACACCATAATCCATATGTGAAATGAAGTAGTCAGCAGTTTGTTAGCCGAACTATTCAGGGAAAATAATTAATAGTGATTTTTCTGACCAATATGCAACTAAAATGTATTTGTTTTCTATGAATTCATTTTGCCTAGGCTTATTGTTTGGTCCTGATGTATACAACATGTCTTTTGTTGCTTCTGACTGATCTGATGCTGACCTTTTGACATTCAACAAGCCCTGGACTATACTTGCACAAGTACACGAATGAGCAAAACATTCATGATATTTAAAATTTGTTGGCAAATGAAATATATACCACCTTTATACTATGCAGACCGAATGTTCCAGTAGTGTGATGGATAATACTGAGCACCTAAGACTGGTATTTTAAAAAAAAATCTCTTTCTACCTACAGAGATTTAATAATTAAGCTAATAGCATATAGTAGCATGATGGAGAGTTCACTATAGTTTTTAACCTGCCTGGTCTGGCTTGGTAACATAGCCGTTCAGTGAAGAAACTGTGTTACGTAGAAACTCTAAGGTTATGTACTGAATCTGAATTTAATATATTGAGTGAGATTTTATTTACCAGCATTCAGTAAAGCTTCTCCAGTTGTACTAAACAGAAAGGCACAGGTCATTTAGTTAATTTCAGAACTACAGTAACTTATCTATGGTAGTGTAAAAAAAAAAAATTCCTGTTTCGATCTTCACTCTTCTTGTCTCCTCTGTGCAGAGCATTTGTGTTGGGCGCACAGCCGCCATGGCTTTGGTTCAGGCCCTGCCTGTGCCCACTGATCATCCGAAATCCAGCATTGATATCCAGCAGTGCCGCTCTGTATCACCACCTGCAGCCACGGGGGGCGCCATGGGCTCCGTGAGCAGCCTGATCTCAGGACGCACCTACCAGGAGCGCCATTGCCGCGCTGCCAGTGACTTCAGTGCCAAGTGTCGCAGGTCCACACCTGCCACTAGCTGTTTCCGCCAGCAGGATGGAACACTGCGCAGTGCTAGCTCCCAGGAGCAGCTTCTCAACAACCAGCCTCCCTTGACCTCCAACAAGTCTGCCACCCTTATCGCCACTGGCAATGGCAACTATGGATACGTGAGTGATGAGCTTGTGGGTGACTGGAATGACAACCATGTGACAGCCTGCAGCCCATGCAGTGATACGGAGGAGCCACGGGACAACCGGACTATGAATGGCAACATTGGAGGCCCACCCCCAAAACTCATCCCTGTCTCAGGCAGACTGGAGAAAGTAAGACACAGCACACATCTATAGCCCTGACCTCAACCTCTGATTAAACTCAAATGCTAAATTAAATGCTAAAAGTGAATTTTATAAGGTTTTAAAAGCATCTGGGAAAGCACCAGTTCAACCAGTTCAAAAGGACAATTTACAATTTGTAAAACACAGTTTTAAACAGTCAGAAATAGTTCTGATAATTAATAACTGAGGAAGATGTCATTACTGATGTATGTGGCTTACCAGGAAGATTATCAGGACTTGTCTTATTAATGCTGTTTAATAAAAAAATGAGTTGCGATATTTAGAAGATAAATCGCCATGCAATCATACACTAGCAACAAAGTTAGGGTTAATTAGTCAGTCTACCGTGGGGAAAAAAAGGGCTTTGGCATCATCTCTGATCATTAAAAGAACATATGAATGTTATGTGTGGTACTGATTAAAAGTTTAGAATCCACACTTTTTTTTCCAGTTGCCTGCAATAAAGACAATATCAGTTCATACCATGTTCTTTGTATCACTGGGGAAAAGTGCAAATAACTATTACCCAAAAAATACTTACATACTTACTTACATAAAAACAGTTTGAGCAGTTTACGTGACCTAATGCTTACCTGCACCATCCTGCTGTATGGTCCTGATATCTGTTAGAGGTTTAGTAACTTTTTATTTGATTTTTTTTATTTTTTATTACAGAATATGGAGAAAGTTGTAATACGGCCCACTGCCTTCAAGCCAGTAGTGCCCAAGAACCGCAACTCAGTGCAATATCTCTCACCACGGCCAGGGGGCAGTCTCTCTGAAAGCCAGGGCAGCCTCAACCTTTTACTGCCAGGAGGTGGAGCAGGGCTGGTGTGTGCCGAGAAACGTAACTCGTACAGCGGTGGCCGCAATGCTCGCAGCAGCCAGTCTTGCACCATGTCCGACTCTGGCCGGAACTCCTTATCCAGTCTGCCCACCTACAGCAGTACAGGATACAGTTTGGGCCCCAGCGATGGGACGTCTGGACACCCAGAGCCCACTAGGGCCAGTGGCAGCCATGGTCATTCAAACTCTGACAGCGGCCGCTCTTCCTCCAGTAAGAGCACAGGCTCACTGAGTGGACGGGGTCAGCCACTATCCGACAGTGGGTCTTGTGGGCGGTCACCTGCCCCACCAGAGGGGTATGAGGGTGTGATTCGAGACCTGGAGGAAAAGCTGCGAGAAAGAGATCTGGAATTGCAGCAGCTTAGAGACAACCTGGATGAGAATGAGGCAGCCATTTGCCAGGTGAGGAACTGCAATCGTATCTCAAGGCGGATAACTATTAATATTACTAATTAGTAGATAATTATAGTACAGAATTTGTGATTCACTAGCTCTAGACATGCTGTTTCCAAAATACAGGTGTATATCAGATATTGTAGAGTCTCAGTGATATACTGGAGTTCTAATTCCTCCTGAATGCTGCGTGTTTGTGTAGGTGTATGAAGAAAAACAGAAGCGCTGCGAGCAGGAACTGGAGGAGCTGAGGCAGAGTTGTGCATCTAAGATGAAGCAGGCACAACAGAAAGCTCAGCGGGCACAGCAGGTGCTACAGCTGCAGGTCTTCCAGTTGCAACAGGAGAAGAAGAAACTGCAGGAGGACTTTTCCCAGCTACTGCAGGAGCGTGAGACTCTAGAGAAAAGGTGTGCCTCTATTGAGAGGGAGCAGACACAGCTCGGCCCCAGACTTGAGGAGACCAAGTGGGAGGTGAGACAAGATAGACACCTGGCTGGGGTGTCCAGGGACATTTCTGTGTGGAGTTTGAATGTTGTCCTTGTGTCTGCATGGGTTTCCTCTGGGTCAGGTTAACTGGAGGTGCTAAATTGCCCCTAGGCGTAAATGTGTGTGTCTGTCTGTGTCTGCACTATGATGCACTGGCAACCTGTCCAGGGCGCATCCTACCTTGAGTGCTAATAGCTTCCTTTTGTCAAAAATCAGATTCATGAGGCTCTGTGCATCTAACATTACCCCGTTTCCCTGGTTTGCAGGTGTGTCAGAAGTCAGGAGAGATATCTCTGCTGAAGCAACAGCTGAAGGATGTGCAGGCAGACCTGGGGCAAAAGGCAGCAGAGATTGTGGCCCTGAAAGCCCAACTGCGGGAGGCCCGCTCCGAGCTGCAGGCGAGCCAGGTGCGTTCACAGGAGGCCCATGCGGCAGCCCACACTCGCACGCTGGAGCTAGAGGTGTGTGAGAATGAGCTGCAGCGACGCAAAAGCGAAGCCGAGCTGCTGCGGGAGAAGCTGGGCCGTCTTGAGGAAGAGTCCAGTCGACTGAGAGCCACACAGGCCATCTTGCCTTCCTCCAAGGGCCAGTGCATGAGCCTGCCTCTGCCCCTGCCACAGGGTCGCAGCCCTGCCTTCCGAGATGGAGAGGAACAGCTGCTTGCGTATGAAAGTGACGAAGCTAAGGCTCAACGGCAAAGCAGTGATGTGCTGCACAACCTCCGTCAGCAGGTGGAAAGGATGCGTGCTGAGCTGCTGTACGAGAGAAGACGCGGCCAGGAGCAGTTGGAGGCCTTCGACGACGAGCGGCGCGTGTGGCAGGAAGAAAAGGACAAGGTGATCCGCTATCAGAAGCAGCTGCAGCAGAACTACATTCAGATGTACCGGCGCAACCGTGAGCTGGAGCGGGTCATGAGGGAGCTGAGTCTGGAGCTGGAGAATAGGGACATGGAGGAGTATGACATGCGTAACAATGACATTCACTTTGAGGAGATCACTGCCACTGAGATCTAGCGCACATCTAACCCCTCCCCCATCCCAGATCAGGTGTGTCAGACTTGGGTCCTGGAGGGCCACAACATTGCAGTTTACACTTCTACTTCCTGCAATATCCCTGACTCAAGCTGAAGTTAGTGTAGAAGTGGGAAAGCACTAACCTTGCCGGGACCTGAGTTTGACACCTCTGCCTTAGACTGTCCTTAAAGACTGATGACCTCCAGTTGTGCAGCAAACATCACCGCAACAAATGCAAAAACAGGGATCATTGTTTATTGAACTAGCGTTATGGATATACAGGCTTAACAGTCGTCATCAGTATTTCCCAAACATCCAGTGACCAAGTGCACACATGTTCAGAGTGAGAAATAAGTGGACCATTGGAACAGGAGGTTGCTGTGTTTTCCTGCATGGAGTTTCAAAATGACAAGGCTGTTCTCCTGTTTGCTCGACTGCCACTCAGTCTGAATATGCAACTCTTCATATCGTGTAATAGACTCATATCATATACTGTATTTGGACACAGTAACAGCACTAATGGGAGAGGGGCATCTGCACTAATGGACTTCTCTGAATCGGCATTAATATTGATGTCATGGAACTCTTGAGCGTTATCCAGGGAAAACCCTACATTTGCCGTCCTTAGCATTTGAGTGCATTTACTGGGTTCATTCTTGGAGCTTTTCTCACCTGTGGCCAATGCATCTGACGTGACATGGTGCCCTGTTGATAGCCGATATCATATAAAGGCCCAGCACAAAGACGGAGAGTAACATCTTTCTTATTCTTGTGAAGCTCACTGGTTTCTTTAGCATCCTGATACTAATCACTTTATCTAGAAGTACTATTTTTATAGTAGAACTCTAAAAACACAGCCAAATTCTATTTTTTGCTTGTCTTTTCTTCAGACCCTAATGTAATGCAAAACAGTGCAAAATACTGCAGTGCACACGCAATGTAGAGTGAATAGCATGTGTGCATGGTACAGTAGCATTTTTTGTCTGGAGATTGTATTTATAGTGATCTCTGTAGAGACGGGATGTCTAGATATGACATCATACAGGTCACGTAATGCTCCAGTCAGCAGTGACTTCTCCCACAGTGGGTGGGGCCACTGCTCTCCTTAGTAGCATAGATCATGTATGCATAAATATCAGTTATAGTTTCTCAAATACTAATCAAATATATTTGTGCTCACAAAAGAAGGGATATATATACATATATACATATATACACACTATATAAACGTTGTTTTTAGACAACAGACTCTTTAAAAATAAATATAAATGGAATATTGAATATATATATATATATATGATGTATATTTTTATATATATATACATGTATATATACATAGCACCTCAAGCTATTTTGTGGTAACATAGGTTCTGTATCTCATATCCTTTAACAAGCAATCAAATTAGGAGGTCATTTGCCATCAGCACTTCAAAAGGTACTTTACATTCGACTGGAGAAAAAAATTGGATTATGTGCCAAACATGACCCGACACAAACACTGCTGATTTAGAATTCTCCAGATTTTCAGATTTAGAAAGTCATATTTACATTAAAAGTACATTTGTTTTCCCATTTTATATGAGAAGTGAATCAGTCATCATGCTGAACCTCACTGCTTCTTGCCACTGGCTCTGCATTATACCACTTTAGCATATCTGCTTAACTTGCATCATAATGTACGTATGGTCTTTGTTCCAAACAGCCAAGTAGACCAGCAGCATTAATCAGAATGTTCTTGTTCTGCTCGTTTACTCCGAATTGCAGGTCTGGTCATATCCTCACCATGAAACCTTTCATTCAGTGAATTCTTGTGTTAACCACAGTCTAAATGTGGCCCTGCGTCCACATTGCCTAAGACGTATTTCAGTTTAGACAAAGCAGCACTGAGATTGGAAGAGGGGAAAGGGGGCGCTCGCCTTGAGTAGACTGTTAACTTTGTTGAATGCCTCTTCAGTTATATGGCAGGACTGTCCCATTTCACAAGGCTGGAGAGTGCGTGAAACAGAAGGTTCTCCTTCGTTCTTAGTGTTTTTGTTTCTTTCATTATTTACTGTCTCATAGCCATGACTAAAACACACATGTAAATATTCCTAACATTGTATACAGTGACATATTCTAGTCTATCTGCAGACAGAAATATCTGTTTCAAACATGTAGCCACTGTGAATAGACCAAAGCAAATTAACATATTTGTTTTAATCTTTTGTTTTTTCCTCTGTTTCTGTTTGTTGTGTTTCTGTTGTCGGTCCATGGTGTTTGTAGTCACTCTTGTATATTTCATGCTGTACATTTCTTGTAAAGAAACTGTGTTTTTAATTAAAAACCAAGAAGCCAGAGTGATTATTACTGCTGCATAAACTGTCAAGATTAGTCATGACATTCATGACATGGTTACTGACAAGCAGTGATGCTAAAAGAGATTTCTTTTGCAGACTGAGTACTAGAGAGGTCTAACATCACTGTTACTGCTAAAATCATGGCTCTATTATGGGCCCTTAAAGGGGACCTACTACGCTCATTTTCAGTGTTTCTAACTTTTTTTTTTTTTCATTTTTTCATTTTTTGGATTCTACTACAACAAGATATTTTCATACATGTGTATTCACCCTCTGTTTCAAACGCTCCTGGTTTTATTAAGCCCCTCCTCCTGATGAGTCCAGTGTGCTCTGGGCTGCAGTTTTGCACACACACCACTGTAGCTATTCTTACAATGGTGTTGGTTCTGCTGTATCAGTTTGAGCTAATGCGTGTAATCCTGAAAGTCAGGGAAAACAAGTTGGTAGACCTGATGCACCTTAACAAGCTAAACTGAAGCAGGACGTTTCAGAGTGATACGTTGTTACTGTTTTAGTTCTCCTTGTGTTGTGTGAGGATGCACCATGACAGCAGGGATCGTGTTGTGAGATGATGTCACTTTGTAACAGGAAAATTTTAACAAACCATTACAGGCAACTGAAAAAGTGGTTTCTCCCTCTCTCGTTTACGTTGGGATTTATAACCTTGCAGACCGTTTACATGCAAAAAGCTACACTAAAGAGTAACAACAGAAAAGAAACATTAGGCAACGGTAGAATAAATTCCCCACTGTCGCTGCTTCCTGAGTGCAATTTACCATCTGAACAATTTGCAGCATTTTCCTTATAGCTTAAGTGGCCATATGGTTCATTACTTTCTGGCTGAGTTCCTGTTAGAACCTTGTTGTGGATAGAACCATGGGCATAGGTTCTGAAATTGCTTGCAGTCTTTCATTTTCAGCGAGGGGCACTATAAGCATGCAAATCACAACGAACCTACACCAGAAGGAGCGCATGACTGCATCAGTGCAGTAATATATTTTAACATGACTGCTGAAATATTCTATATCATCACAGTTGATATGAGAGCACATTTAGCAAATATTATCATGTTCCATAAACTGTCATAACATCAGGGATTATGACATCTGTCATGAAAAACCAGCAGTAATGTTAACATGATACTGTTACATTCCTCAAAATAATAGGTCATGGCAACTCCATATGACATCTGCTGTAACAGGTTTGCAGCGTTGTTATGTCAGTGCTGTGTAGGTGCCTTCAAGTGAAGTGTTATGCTTTGCTTGTAATTTTGCACAGTTTAACTTGTTAAGATTTGAGGAAATGGAAATGGAACTAGGAGGTAGACCACTGAAAGAACTTGGTGACAAGTGCAGATATGTATTTATTATTTTTTATTAAGGAATAATCACACAGGACTTTTGTAATAAAATCAGCTGTAAAAACATTCGCCAAACACGTGCCCTTTCTGAACGACAGCGGGGCCTAATCATGTTTATAATGGAAAAACTCAGTACCTGTTTCCGACCTCGCATGCTTTTCAGATCCTGTTGGTCTATTGCACTGCTAATGCACAGACGTAAGGCACTCTGCAAAGGTGTAACATAATCTCATAATGACCTAAGTGTTTGAGCTTTGGAAACTCACAGACCAAGGCAGATCAAGCCTTTTCACATGTGTGCACATGCAGAGGTCTGCTCACTATGTCCTTAAAGCATTGGCTCAGGAGAAGGAAAAAAGAGAGGCCGTGATCTGTAATAATCTACTACACATTCTCTAAATCAACCCATCAAGTTTGACATAATACAGAGACTTAATCTGAGTGTAAATCTCGTAACCTTGTCCGATCTCTGTTAGGCATGGGCGGAGGGCTCTACAACTCTGCACGCCTTTGACTCGCTGGGATGAGTGCTGGTGTTATGACTTAGATTATCACCATGCCAACATGCTTCTTATCACATTACACTGGCTGAAGCATAAGCTACGACCAAATTTAGACACAAACCCTCAGCGTCTCATATTTATTTGGAGTTGCTAACCCCTCACTGGTGTGGAATGAAAGGAAATAGGAGACCTGAAAGAACATTGTATGTGCAAATTCCTAAAAACTATTAGCAGTGCTCCAAAAGGAACGTGCAGTTGTAAGAAGTGAAGCCTTTGGAATGACCTGGATTTCTGGACTTACTAATATAATAAAAAGTGCTCAGATCATGATCTATATCACAATCACAGACAAACACAAAGTTATACTTTTCATGGCTCTGAGCAAATTGAGTGAGATAGGAATGTGATAACCTGTAGATTCCCCTACAGCAGCGATCACCTCCACCAAATGTTTCCTGTAGCTGCAAATAAGGTTTGCACAACAAACGGAGAAAGGAGAAATTGTAGACCACTCCTCCCAGCAAATGTGTTTCAGTTCATTAATACTTCTGGGATGACTTGCTTGCACAGTCTTCCTCAGGTCATAGCACAGCATCTCGATATGGCTCAAGTCTCTAATCGGGCCATTCCAGAACACGGATCATCTTCCTATGTAATGGATTAACTTGTGGGTTTTGGTTCACTGACTTGTTGCATCACCCACTGTCTCTTCAGTTTGAGTTCATGGGCTGCTGCTGCTGTAAAACGTTTATTATACTTTTGGTCACAGAGAGGACAGGCCCTGAGGCAGCAAAGCAGCATCAAGCCATGATGCTCTCTCCACCAAGTTTCACATGTGGGATGAGGTTTTGGTTTTGTATGCAGTGTCCTCATGAGTGTTTTCTCATCACCGTATCTGAAACAACTTTTCCCAGTTAGATTTTAAGAAAGTCAGTAACACAGAGGTTCACTCACTCTTTCTAGCCGGCACTGTTAAATTTTACTCAATCTGCTCAATAAAGACATGAAAAGTGTCTGTGTGCTATTAGTTTAGTGAGATAGTGTTTGTCTGTATTTGTGATTTGAATCAGACCATATTGTATTAATAATCAGTGCAGAAATCATTACTCCAAAAGTATCACTTACTTATTCCTGCAACTCTGCTGCATCTGTATCACAGTGTCCGTTTCCATGGACAGGCACCTGTATGGATTATATGCATTCCTACTCAATGGGTTTTCTTTTCTTCTTCCTTCTGTGTGGTAACTAAATCTGTGCTGCAGATGCAGCATATGGAGACCGGGTTAAAAGAAATCGCTTTTTTTATGCCATTGAGTTTTATATACATATAGACTTAGCAAAAAAGGCCTATCGCTGATTTAATTACAGTATAAAAATGACAGAGAAAGCAGAAAGATGACCTGGCCTGACCGGACCTGGCCAGGACTGCTCTATGGAAGTCATCTCAGGAACCTCACCCTTGGGTACACTGGTTCAGCCCACAGTTTAACATTACACAATGGCAGCTTTGCTTTTCTGCAGGTTCTACCCTATAGCGTTCATATAGGACACAGTCTCTCTCTTGCTCTCTGCTCAAACTTACCACAGTGAGCACAACACTCTGGAAGTCCAGTCTCTCTATACATAAAGTACATTTCTCCTTCAGTCTTTGGGATTTTTTGGGACTTTGACGACAAACTCCATCGGGTCTTTGGCCTTGTTGCTGAAAGCCTTTCTTATGGCGTCAACTGCATGCTGATGTGTGACTCCCTGGAGGGATTCTCCATCAACTGAAACGAGCTCGAATCCAGCCTATAGACATACAGAAAAAGAGGGAAAGGTGAGTTCTGATTGGTTTTCTACTGCTCTTCTTTTCTTCTATATTGACTCCACGTAACCCTCTGCATATTTCTGGCAGCTCTGAGTCAGTCTCGGAGGAATTAAAGGTGAGCGCGGGATGAATGGCAGGATAGACAGATGCTTCAGGCAGAGACTGCTGTTCACTTCCTTTGTTCTTCAGTACCTGCGAATGAGCTCATCCAACCTGCCTCAGAAGCTGAATGTATGTGTGTAATCCAGAGAGAGCCCTGCCAGAGAATGACATCATCCCCTGTTATATTACTCCAGACGCAAGTGTTTTACCTGAAACAACAGTAACCAACAACAGACGAGACACAGATGTGGTGTGTACTGGGTTAGCCATATCACAACTTGACTGTAGTCATTAAACTACTTTTGTGTGGATTTGGACATACGGAATATTTTGGATAAGTGTTCTGCTACAAGATACAACCATAACGCATTTTTATCTTTTTGGCAGAGCCAGACGCAGTTCTGATTTGAAATCTCCTGGTGCTTCATGGAGGCCATGATGCCCTGTATCCTAACATAATTCCCAAAGCCTATAGAGAAACCACAGTCCCCAAACATCACAGATCCTCCACCATATTTAACAGTAGTCATCTGTGTTTTTATTCCCAACCCATCCTGAGTAATTGTTGCCCAAAACTTCTAACATCTAACATTCTGGCAAACCTGATTAGTTTGTTACCATTGATATACTGTCTAATTAATATGCTCTCTAACTGATATGCTCTCTGATGGTTTGGAGACCCTAAAATGCCACCACGTTCTGCAAAACTGTGATCTTGGATGAAATGCTGGCCTCTATAATAGACCTCTTTGTGAGCACAGGGCTACAATCAATGTTCGCTCTCTCCCAGTCAGTCTCACAAATGCTCCAGTGGTTTTATACTTCCTAATTACAGTCCTAACAGTGGATATGGGCATTTATATGCTTGTAGCTAATTTGTGATTACCAGTCCCTGCCTGATTTTTCCTGGGTTACTCACTTTTGTCTCACTTCGTTTGTGTATTCTGTGATCTATCCAATGCTGATGAATGAATATACTCCAGTGAAACAGGAAGTCATGGATAACTGCTTAGGAATTCCTGAACAGTCAAGTGGACAAGTAGAACAGTAAGTGGACCTGTTGGTTAACATATGAATAAGGTAGCTATTATAGTTGCTTAGATATGTTTGCCCACAAAATTAAGGAGCTCTGTTTTCTTTAATATGTTAAATAATTGTAAACCAACAAAAAAAACATCCTGTTTTTCACCCAGGTATCACCAAACCCTTGAGAGACAGTTTTGCGTTATGCAGCTACAGAATATTGTTATGATACCATACATAGAGTAAACTTACTTCAGTGGAGCATTGCATTGCCATACCCAACCTTACCCAAAATTCTCACTGTACCCTCACCCAGGGGCGTAGCAGCAAATTCTGGGCCCTGTACACTCTCAATGTCAGTGGGCCCCTATCCATGTCAGTAACCTCAAAAAAAATACTCGGGCCCTTGGGTAACTTTTCCCCCCCACTACCATGCCCATGCCCTCACCTCAATATAAAACTAGTCCTAGCCTTAACTCCAACCCAAATCCTAGTCCTAACCCTCACCCTGGTCCAAACACGACCCTAAACCTCAACCCAAAACCTAATTCTAATCCTGACTAAAGAAGCCCAACCCAAAACGAAATCTAAATGTTCACCCTGGCCCTACTCTAAATCTATCTTTACCTCTAGCCCAAATCCAAATCCTGACCCTTAATCTCATCCTAATCATGACCTTAACCTCAACCCAAAGCCTAATCCTAACCCTTACCTTGGCCCTAAACCTAATCCTAAAAAAGTTTCACCAAGATTGCTATTCATTCATGTTTTTCTCACTAATGAATTTATGCAGCTATTCTGTCTCCCTGTGCTAGCCATGCTGTTCCTGTACATTCAGCAGCTCTATAAATCTGCTCTCTCAGCCTGTCCCCCAGGAACCTGCTGATTTACACCGGCGCTGTGAAGACAGGGACCACCCTCACTCAAGGTCACGTATACACAGACACACACACACTTAAACACACTTTTATGCACATGGTGAAGGTTCCACTTTGGGACACTTACTTATGTTTCCTGATGGGAAAATATTGTACAGTAATTAGCATCTGTGCACAAACACAAACACACCACCAAGAACCCCGAGCTCAAATCACATCCTCTGCCATCGCCTGCTGCCAGGATGCATCTGTGTGGAAAAGTCCCGGCACCCATCCTCGATGATTAGAGGTGTTTTCATAGCCGTGCTTCACGTAGCTAGAACAAAGCTCTATGTCTCCATAGACCAGACAAATTAAGCCTTCAACAAACACCTGCAATTACATGACACTGTAGTATCTCCTGAGATATGTACAACAGTTGATGTGGGCTCACATTTCAGTTCCGCTCTCTCACAACTACATGCATATTAGTTTCATAGTCGTGCCACAAAAGCTCTTAATAATTCATGTATTCATATCAATAACTCAGAGCAGCTCTAAACCTAATCATGTTGTGTTCATATCCCGAATCAGCCAGCACTGTAACATTCACTTTCTGCGTATTACTTACAGCTGGAATCTAGCTCTGACACAAATTTCAGCATATTTAGATCCACTTACCTAAAAAGCAGCTCAAATTAAGCCCTTAAGAAAACTCAAAACCATTCCACTAAACACGGTGTAATCTGCTTTACACCCCTGACGGCAATTTAAAGAACTACAGATTTGTTTATCCTCCTGGGACTGTATTCTCAGTGCCATTTACGGCAGGTAGCTCCAGCAACCCTGCATTTATAGTGTAGTTTTAAATATAAACTTTAAGCCTTGTCCTTATTAACACAGGAAATCTGCCCTGCACTTGTAGACCCGCAGTTATCACAGTATCATATTTGAATTGCAGCAATGATAGCATCAATAGCAGATCTGCCCCAAAGGTACATTCATGATACAGTACAGTGTTTCATGTCTTATGTCTTAATCAAGACATAGCCAGTTAATTACAGTAAATCAGGGGATGGAGAGAGAAGGTAGTCCCTTAGGAACACTGAACAGAATGAGAGCAATGCAGAAAGCTCAGGAAAAAGAGGTTATAAACCAGGAAGAGCCTAGATTCTGCTGAGCCTTTCTCAACCTCCTGTGTTCACGGTAGATGTGATAAAAAGTCCGGGTCTGGAAACCTCAAAGGTGTGGCAGGTAGGCCTGTCATAATTATTACATAATCACCTAATCACACTCGTTTGGTCACATTTAATTAAAACTGCCTGTACTGATGACACAGTTCTTCATGTTCACAATTAAATCATGCCACAAGCAAACTTTTAAATTAGCGAGCAGACAGATTATGAAAACAAAACAAATGACAAACTGGTGCTGTAACGTGCACAATGCCACAAAGTGTTCTGCAGCATTAATACAGCCTTCAGAGGAACCAGGGGGCCGAACCCAAACCCTGAAAAACAGTCCAGACCATCATCCCTTTCCACTCATCCCTTTCCACTCTGGGTCATCCACTAAACCAGACCGCCAGATAGTGATTCATCAACCATCACTAACCCATTTTCACTGCTATACTGACTGGAGCACCACATCACCATAGTGATCTTAGACCTGCTTGCAGCTTTCATGAAGCTCCTTAAACACAATGTTTCTTCCAAACGCAGGTTGGAGCTCTGCAGTGAGTGCTGCAACACACGTTTTTTTTGTTGATACACAGTTCTGCACTCAGTATCTGTGATTTCAGCCGCATGATCTAATTCCAAGTTGCTCAGGCAGCCTTTAACTGAATGCTGGTGGGCATTTTTAGAGTAAGACCACGTAGACAGGAGTTAATCTGTATTGTATGGTCATTCAAACTCGAAATTAGATTATAGATTTCTTTGTGAAAAGACTTATTTCACTGCTAGTGTTTGTTTATGGAGTTTGAATGGCTATGTGTTTGGCTTTATATACCTGTAAGCTATGGATATGGCTCAAAAACCTGATTCTGAATAATAAGGAAGAATGTATATTTACTCGGCTTCCATATTTGTTAGCTTTGTAGCTACATCTACCACTTTTAGCATGTATGCTAACATAAGTGTTTGTTACTTGCTGATATACACCTGAATCTGTGTAACTAGACATGTATGTGGGTGCACACACAACAGGCTAGTATGTCATTCATTTAATAGCTACTCAGTTAGCTGCTGAGTAAACACAACTGGAGCATCACATCACCATAGTGATCTTAGACCTCTTTGCAGCTTTCATGAAGCTCCTTAAACACAATGTTTATTCCAAATGCAGGTAGGAGCTCTGCAGTGAGTGCTGCAACACACAGTTTTTATGTTGATACACAGTTCTGCACTCAGTATCTGTGATTTCAGCCGCATGTCTAATTCCAAGTTGCTCAGGCAGCCTTTAACTGAATGCTGATGGGCTAAACGACTAATTTGCCCACTTTAAATTAGTACTTTAATAGTTGCATGCAATAAACAAACAAACAAAAAACAAACAATAATCGTCACCAAAAGCCTCATGGCACTGATAGTTCTAGTGGCAGTAGACCACTCAGCCTGGCCTGCTTTGGGCAAGCTGATAACACATTTATCAGCAGGAAGTGTTTTAAGTGCACACTCTAATAACTCACACTTCCACTGGGAACACGGGGACAACTGCAGAGTGAACAACAGATAGCAGCTCTGGAGTGGCCATAACAATCTTTGGCCTGGAGGTGCGAGAAGGGTGATGTATCAGTCACTGCTATGTGTTAAATCACATGTAGACAGACTTATTTTTATACAGTTTCAGGACATGGGGTCATACGTACATCTGTTCAATATCTGTTATACATGCAGTGAGGGTCCAAAAACCTGAGCCCACTAGCTTCTGTTTTGCATGTTTGTAATTTAATAATAACCCTTTCTGTTCTATTGCAAATTATACTATCAGCTCAGCACCAGATAGTTTGAGTAAATCTCTAAGTATTGGAAACCTCTTGGGCCCCCTTTTGTTTTAAATGGCAGCACAAACCCAAGCTGCAGGTCAAATCCACCTGAGAGTCTAAACAACTGCATCAGCGGAAGGAGTAAGACAAAAACATGGTCACCAATTTGCTTATAACTGAAAGTGGTCTAGAAACATTGCAGAATAATGATTTCTTCTTTTTTAATTTGTCATAACTTCGTTTTTTAATGTTTGTTTTTATTCTGTTTATTAAATTGTTATTCTGTTCATTTCCAGGTTTAAATGAAAAAGGTCTCAGATTTTCACTAGCGGTCTTACAGTTTCAGACCACACTGCATATTTCTATGCTATGTCCTAAACAGCCCAGCTGAAAAAACGTTTCAAAATGTAAAAAATTATTTGCAGTGGAAGGAAGGAAGATTTTTCTTGTTATTGTTGTTGGTGTTATTAAAAGATCAGAGTTTTGGCTTCTGCTCTGCTTCTTAGACTTTGTTCCATTAGCATCACACCTGATGTAATTGAATATTGGGGTATTGATTAGATAAACTGGGCATTAGATGGCAACTTTAAATACTGAAATACATTTATGTCACAATGGATTTCTAAGTCTAACATTATTAAAGGAATAATTTTGCAAAAAATCAAATTAACAAGTTTCATTACTTAGCCCAGATGCAGTCAATTAGCCAAGTTTGATATCAGTTTGATTAATTTGAGAAAAACTAACGTTTGATTTTCAGCTGTATACATTCAAACTTAAGTCTTAGGACACACCCCTTAATCAAGTCAGGTGTTTCATTTAGTTCCTTTGGAGCAGGTGTATACAGTCAAGAACCTAGGCGTGCAGTCTGCCCTTACAAACATTCTAAAGCAATCACTAAATTTGAGTGTGGCACTGTAAAAGCATGGCAGGTCAGTCCATGAACATTCTTCCCTTATAGGCATCCCACAATCAACCATGAGGAGTGTTACTGAAATATGAAGAACTTGTTCAAAGTACCAGGTGTTGTTATCTAAAGTTAAATGTATCTGTGATGGATGGTGGACTCATGCCAGTGCTTAAACAAGTCAGCATTGGAGATAAAAAAAGATTTTTTTTATTTCTATAGTCAAACTGCATAAAGCAACATCTGTCAAACATGTTATCTGGCATATCTCGCCTTGCATGACAGTCGCTAAGCGCCCACAAAACGGACAGCTAAAACAAAGAAACAGTTAACAAAGCTTACCTTAAACTCACTTCTCATTGGTAGAAATCTACTTTGTGAGACAGGATCACTACATAGCCAGAGATTTTGACAAGATTGATGCTGCTACACATATATTTCTTAGTGCTCTGTACTGTTCATGCAAAACAGAATGCAACACTTCATTTTATAGCTTTCTTGAGGTTTCTCGAGATGCAACAAAAGACTTAATTAATATTTACACAGATTTTCAATAGATTTTTGAAGCAATTATTCAAGATATGTGTGATAAAGTGCGTCCTTCGACCGGACAGTATGTCGTAGTTGGGGGCGCCCTTTATGGGTAGTGTCGGGCAAGGGGCCGTGAGGCCTAGAAAAAGTGCGGTATGCACAAGAGTCTTTTTCCCTTCACCTTTATTTACACGCCAACGAAGATAGTTTACATACTAAAACAATAATCTTTACCAGCTAGAGGCTTTAGATCTAATGACTGCAAAGTCATGTGGATCTAGGTCTGGTCTCTCTTGATAAGAATTCTCTCCTCCCCCAGTACCCCCAATAGCACCACATATGAGCAGGTTGTCCCTCCCCTGGGCTAAACCATTAGTGGATTGAGGTGATACTGGAAGCTCACAACCTCAGTCTGCTCTGTCCCACCTGGTCTGTTCTCCCCTTCTCTTCTACAGAGATTGGACTCCCCCAGGTAGGTAAAGCTAAGGTGAACCCTAAACTTGCCTTTTGACTTATATCCATACGGTTGAGTATGGATATAATCTTTGGGTATTCTGTGATGTGTGCAAAGCCTTATATCATCACAATATGCCATAGATTCAAATATTTATAGAGATAAAATAGAGAAACAGATGTTGTACATCAGTCGCGTCTTGGCTAATTGACTGTAATTTGGGAAAGTGATACATTATGTCACTTTTGCCAGACTGTTCTTTAAACCAAAAATAAAGTATAAATCATTTCTAGTATAACTTTACAAATGTTTTATGTTAAAGTACTGTACTACATTTAGAGAATGTTGTCAATGATCACATTATAGCTTACTGTCCGGTCCTACAAAAAAGCTGGACTGACCTTTGCCTACAGATCTTGACGCACACTGGAGGGCAAATGGAGTCTGGGGAAAAACGAACAACTTGGAGATGGACATTGGATCTCTTGAGTGGGTGTAATGTGAGTCTCTCAGAGCAGAGTAGGGAAATGCCAACAGCTGATAGGCTGCCTTCAAAGCACACACACATACCTATGTGTTTGGGATTCCGAGGGTTTGACCTAGCTTCCAGGGTCATTGTGCTGTTGCTGCTGGTGTCAGGTACCTTTGGTATCCTCTGGTAATCCCTACTGACCTTAACCTAGACCCCTAAACTGCTCGCAGTGTATGGGGGCTAATAAACCGCTAATATGCTAACAAGCTGCACAGGGACATATCATTTTATAAGGTCACCACATTCATCAGTATGTAATAGACGTATCATATAAGGTCATTTGCTTAGAAAGAATAAGGCTATTGCTTAGAAGACCTGTCACAAAGCAGGACATTATCTGGCCTGGTCAGGGTAAGCTCATCAATCATGGACAAGCTGTGCCACTTAAGCCCAAGAAAAATGCGTCTGTACTCAGCTCACATGTCACTGAGTGGCACTAAT
Source organism: Prochilodus magdalenae (assembly GCA_024036415.1). Classification (NCBI taxonomy): domain Eukaryota; kingdom Metazoa; phylum Chordata; class Actinopteri; order Characiformes; family Prochilodontidae; genus Prochilodus; species Prochilodus magdalenae. The sequence goes on along the minus strand of JAMWET010006368.1, from coordinate 103,340 downwards.
AACCACAACAGCCTACATCTCAACAGCAACAGTCAAAAGGCCTTCAACCAGAGGTCATTACTGGACCCATCAACTCACAGCTCAGGTTCTGACTGTCATGTTACAAAGACAATCCATTCAACAAGCGGGGAGTCAAAACCACTAGCGTATGTTTGACAGCAAGTCTGGCAAGCTGTCAGTAACATGGAGTAGCTACTACCATCCAAATTCTTCAAATGTTTCATGGAACAACAATCATTGTAGCTTCCTTATGTGGCTGACTAGCGATCTTCCCCACATCTCATTCTCAAAAGAAGGATAGGCTATTCTAACAGTGGTGGCACCATCGCAACCCTTAGGCTACACAGAAGAGAAGCTGTAACGTCAGCCGCTTTGCTAACTACCGAAAACAGAATAACCGAATAATTTAAATATGCATAAACACATAGAGAGAGAGGACGACAAATAAAAATGCATGTATGCATATATGCATGAATAAAGAAAAACAAACACTAGTGAGAAATTCTAGGGGGGAACAGTTAGATTACCCTAGATAAGTAGATAAGCAGATATTTTTTTTATTTAATAGAAGATATGTATTTATTTTATGTGATTATTTATTATAATAAATAACATTTCTTATAAAATACCTACTTATTAAAATATATCTTTGCTGAAAGATTATATTTCCAAATACGATAATAGTATTTGACACCCGCAGATGAGACCTGTGATGAGCCGAATGGCGACCAAAATTTTTTTTGGGTCGCTGGAGTTGCTAGTTGACCTGAGGCTGAGAGGATTCGATGGTCTTAGTGGGATGCGGTTAACATGCTGGCTCCAGGATTGTAAAGAATTACACTTTTCACTTATAAACCATTATATCAGATAAGCTGATAACACTTTACATTAGGTGTTGACTAACTAACCTGAAGTAATGCATTAACAATGATTACAATGCTTAACGCCTGTTGTTAAGTAAACATGTAACAACTACATATTAGTATACATGTATAGTATACATGTAGCAGTTGTTACATGCTTACTTAACTATTGTTATAGTATTACTTAATGTTAACTAATGTATTACCTCCAGTTAGTTAGTCAACACTTAATGTAAAGTGTAACCACCTTCTCTGATATCAACCCTGTCACATATATTAGACCATTTTAAACCACATTACTGTAGCGTTTTTGGGTTCCGGAAAAGTCGGAAATCTAGTCCATAGCTCAGCTTTTTATTTAGAACTCATCACAGGAAAGAGAATACAGGAGAGAAAATGGCCTGGGCTTACCCTGAAGAAAGGGGCTCTACCTCCATGTTGTGTTTCCCATTCTCAAGCTCAGAAACTTAAAAATCACACTACAATGCCATTAACACTCTGGTGTCACTGCTGTGCTGAGAAAGATCTACCAGTTAAATACTTCTGGTCATGTTGTCTTGATGAAAGGATGGGGTAATATGTGGTAGCAAAATGTTTGACATTTTGTTAAGTCTACTACAGTCAAATATAGCAATCCTACAAAGCAGTGGTGCTTCTGGGACTTTAAACATAGAGTGACCCAAGGGGGGGCAACTGTTAAGGGGTGGAACTGCCTAATTATGGATACGACAAGCTTGCATTTACAGTAATATATAATTTTTGCCTTTAACCTTTTAAGCTCCTCTCCTTCCATCTCATACTGCTTTTCATCTACTAGATCTCTATCCTTTTCTCTCTCAGCCTGCTTTCCCACTTCTTTGCATTTACTCTCTCTGAAGACATTAGAGAATGCCTCTCTTTCTGTTCATATGAACTAAGCCTCCCAGTTCCATACAGCACAGGACAGAACAACACTAGAAATAAAAAAGGGCTTATCAAATATCATTTGTAAAACGTTGTGTTAGCAATGCAGTTTTAAGCATGCAATAACTAGCTAGCTTTGGCGAGGAACACAACACAATGTATGTATGACATAACAATGTGTAGCTGTCCAGAATAATATATATATATATATATATATATATATATATATGAAGCATATAAATGCTATACTTACTAAGTGACTGCTAGCTAACTTTACACAAATGAAGCATGGTCCTGTAGTGAGATAGCTCTGGTGCAAATTCCATCATTTTTGTATTATCAAAATAATACTCATAGTAATACACCTGTTTTTATTTTGTTATACTGTTTGTTTTTGATGTCAAAGTTAGAACACCTCTGACATAAAATTGTCCCTGCTGCAATTAATTCCAATATGGTAAATGTACATTAATATAAAATGGCACTTGAGTGTAGCTAAGTGTACCTGGCAACTAACTGTATCACACTGTCTTTTCGAAGGGAAAACACGCACTCCAGTTTTTCGCGTGGTTTAGCGAAAGTTATACTAAAGAGAGGAAAACTGATATATAACACCCATATCAGGTTGATGTTGCTGCGAAGAAGGCGCCATATAGTGTAATCTGATAGTCGTATTAGGGCCTGTGGTTCTTGGTGTACCCGCTGTACACTTTGCATGTAGATGAGAGTGGACAGCAAATGAAGTAGGTCCCGTACCTTCAACACCTCGCTAGTGGATGCAGCTCCTCCAGGAAATATCTTCTCAATCTTCACCACTGGCTGAACCTTGGACTCCATCCCACCTGAAATGCTTATACCTGGCAGTAGCAGTAGAGAAAGAGAGAAACACTATATCGCTAGAACAGAGTCATATATCTTTATGGCAACTTTACAAGAGAAGACAAAAATGCCATTATCTTAGTATTTATAGACCGATTAAGTTTATTAAGAACTGTTCAAATTAGAAGTTTGTATGTTCATGTACCAGACTTGTGCCAGCTCCTTCCTAAATGATCCTAACCTACAATAAGTGCCTGTTGAAGCATTATTTAGATGTGTGCAAAAATATAGGTTTTTATATCCAAGCCATCTGTATTTCGACACACGTTTGATCCCTTCATTTCCAGGGATTGAGCAAAACTGGTTTGATTGCATGGCTGAGCTGCTTAGAGTCAATAATACAATACAGTGGGAAAGTAATGACTGCCCGCTTCTTCCACTGTTCAGCGTAGCACAGTGCTGCCGGGGAGCCAGACAATATTTCCTACTGAAGGAGATTATCTTTCATTGAAGCTTTCTCGTAATGACATCCGTCCATTGGCTGTCTAGAGACACAGTTGACCTCACTATGTTGGCCCGTTTCTTTTTCTCAGAGAGACAGAAAATACGGATTGATGACAAATCTTAGCTTTAATGGGCACATCAACTCCTGTGAAGTTAAGACTTTAATTTTTAATGCTCATGCACCTCCATTTTAGCAGATTGCTTGTGGAAAGAAAGAAGAGTTGACCTAGCCATCTTCTTCTTGTAGTATTTTGTAGGACACTGATTGTACTGGGTGACTCACTGACACCTAGTGGTGTAGTGAAATGTTAGGGTTGATCACCACAGACCAGTTGTTTCAGTAAATGCTTTGCATTATGAACCCAGTGGGAATATAAGTGTTGTGACTGTTCAACCACAAGAGTGCTATAATGTGCATTAACACAAATGATCTACTTGCCAAAGTCTAGACTTGAAGATATTTGACGATGACATGATGATAAAGTTTATGATGAAGTTTAACGTGATTTGAGCATGCCTATAGAAACTCACCTAGGGACTGCTTGGTCTTGGAGATGGAGACGGTGGTCAGCTCATACTCCTGTGTTGACTGGTTGTCCTGTGTTGACTGACCGTTTGCTGATAAGCCAGCATGTCCATTCACCTGTTCTCCTCCCACAGAGTCCTGCGTAATGTCTGACCCAAACACTTGCATTAACGGCGTTCTGTTCCGCCTATGAGCACTCATCACTGTGTACTTCACCTCTCTTCCATTCGCAGCTCTGCCGTGACCGTTTCTGTGAGGCGACCTTCCTCGCTCTGATGTGGTTTCGCTCCTATAGTCCTCCCCATAGTGTGCAGTCCGGGGCGAGCCATTGCTCTGTCTTTGCGGGGACCGCCCATGCCTCTCTGTGCTGTGAGAGGACTCACTGAGTAGCCAGTTGGGACGAGAAGGACTCATGGAGTGCTGCCGGAGGGAGCCTGAGATGTAGCTGTCCACTGGTACATCCAGAAGAGGAGTGAAGGCCCGAGGCGGAGGCAGCCGGCCAGTAGGGATAGTGTCCATCCTTAACCGTTCCAACTCCTCCACCAGTTGCCGATCTCTCTCCAGATCCTGAGCAGCCTGCAGATGGAAACCTCCCCTGTAGTCTGAGGCAGGACAGAATCATTAAGTTGTGCTTCAGTCACTGATATATACATTAATATTTCCACTGCTGGTCAAAAGCTTAGAATCGCTAATCATGTTACCTTTGTACCTTTAACTGAAATAGATTTAGTCTACAAAAACAGAAGGACATCCATTTACTGTGGCAAAATCATATATTGCACAATTACTTCAATTATCCTTATTAAAAAAATTCTTATTAACAATATGTCACCATAGGATGTTCTCTTTTACACCCATTGTCAAAAGACAGCTGCACAAATAGTAGTGGGTGGGTAGGTTTGGCATTGAGAAATGATTGATGATGAGATGATTCACATTTTACTCTCGGCCACACATGTGACGTAAGAACTGCTGTACCTAACAGACCCAACAGCCTCGATTGTGGACATTCAGCAAGCAGTGATGCCCTGCATAAGTCATCCTGTAAACGCGAGCACCTTTAGCACACAACTGCACGACGCAGGACTACATGCATGCAGACTGTTATCACGGCTGCCTATAACACCACATCAAAGTCACTAAAGACTGCAGTGGTGTTGTGCCTGACTATCATGGAGTGATCCTCTTCAGTGACGAGTCCCACTTTTGTCTTGGTGGAGATGACCAACAAATTTGTGTGAGGCGGCACCGTGGATCAGTGCCAAGATGAACGGTTTATGGTCACATGTCACATCCAGAAGGCCTGGAATATTCAAGATGCATAGGATGGATTAACGCAGGACACAAGGGATAATTTGCGTATAAGCACAGTGAGGTGGCTGGTAAGAAAGGCAAAATTTCCTCAAGAATCAAGGACGGAGATTTGCCTCAATCAAAACACAAACGTGTTCCAATATTTTTCTGAGCTTAACCAGAAGTACATTTTCATTCACAATTCTCTACCAAGGGTGCACCAAAGCGTATCATCAGAAGACTTCATCAACATGATGTAACTAATATCCACTTGTATGCAAATGTTTGGGTGCTCCTGTCAGATTTTATTTATTTTAATAGACATTTTATTTAAAATAAGTATACATAATCTACAGAGAACATACTTCTGCACATTTTAATGTACAGTTACTGTTTATTTGCTGAATACAACATATCAGGAAAAATAAATATGTGTGCAAAATTCATGGCATACTGTATGCTTTTATTTTTCCATATGTAACAATTCTGAAATAAATAGAAAATGTGTAATAAAATACACAGAAATGCCATATTTCATGTCGTATTTCTGTGACTTTGTTCCCTGTAAAGGAAAAGGGTGTTGAAACTTTTGCATACGACTGTAATGATGTAACTGATCATGCATTAGACACTTTACTGTATATATTGTACATCTGAACTCATGGACACTCCACTCCACTTAAATACCAATATATGCACATGTTTATTATGTTAATTCAGTCATTTATCTGCTGATAACTGCGTCCCTTACGCAATCATGCACATTTATTTATTCTATATGTTTTTTCTACAGTATACAGGTATATCTATATTTTCTTGTATATATTTCTTGCCTCCTTGTGAAGTGAGATATATTTATATTTAGATATTTATCCATAGTGACCTGTACTATGTATAGTTTATAGTTAACAGTTAATAATACTGCTGCCGGTACCGACCCTTTTAGGTTCTTCATACTGCACAACCCTGTTTTTATTTATTTATCTATTTATTTTTAATTTGTATTTGTATTTGTATCTATGCTGTTTTTTGTGAAAACGCTACTGGCTGCTAAATTTCCTTCGAGATCAATAAAGTATCTATCTATCTATCTATCTATCTATCTATCTATCTATCTATCTATCTATCTATCTATCTATCATATCGTCTATATAGAGCAAAACAGGATTTAAGATATTGTATACAGACAGGGACTCACAAACACACACACACACAAACACACACACAAACCCATGCTCAGATTTCAATTGCCTCTGCCACATAGAGGGTTGAATTACTCTTCTGTGTCCAGTACAATGGACAATAAGGGCTAGCAAAAAGCTCCAGACCTGCGTGGGCAGTCTTCGAAGATTAAGCAATGCAGGAATCCATTCTTGTATTTCAGAAGTGATTCCTGTTCAAGACTCAGAGGCCCAGAGTGAGGGTGCTGGTTCACCACTGCCAAGCACAGCATCAACGTCTGACTGCCTAATATAGGTCAGCAGACCAGGGGTCACTCCAAGGGTCAACCACAGAAGAACATTGATGTGAGAGGGAACAGCTGTCTGTTTCCACAGACATAGATCTGTGACCCTGGTCAAGCTGTGATGGGGTTTGGCGTCTTATGAATGACTTTCTTTTCTGTACAACAAACCCATTTCCATAAACTTATTAGAGAGGGAGGGGCACAGTATGACAGCTAGGGCTTAGAGAGGGTTTAGAGAGTGTGGGATTGTGTGCATGTGTGTGTCTGTGTGTGGACGGAAAGGATTAAATGACAGCAACAAGATATCTGCAGTGTAAGTATGTGGCTCTTATGGTCAGACATTCATTTCAGGCTAAGAAATGACTGGAGCAGGGAGGAGGAGGTGAGGCTGGTGGTTATATAATTCCTCATTGGGATCAGAATGAGCACACTACCCAGTGGGGAAGATCAGAAAGGATCACTGAGGAAGGGATGTTGCACTGGATGAGTTACCTGGAATGGGTGTTATGAGATGGCGCCGTGGGGTTCCACCATGGCGAGGGGAGCGCAGGGCTGGGGAGCGCACTGAGGACACACAAACACGCATTTAGAAAACAATGTACATACACTGCTCACAAATCTGACAGCATCTGGTCCTAATAACCAGCCCACATCACCACCATGCATGCATGCACTGGACTGGACTACACTGAGAATTAGCCTACGAGTGTCACTCACTAACTTGTACTGAACATACTCATTGTTGAAACACACTTAACGCTTTACTGCAGGGTATAGTATTCATAAAACTACAGGACCCCTACATAAGCCTTTAAGCCCTTCAGTTTGTAGTGCTGATTTAAAGTTCGTGAACCTTCAGCGTTTTATATATACCTACACAAAGTAACCTAATGTAGTAAAATAGTGTGATATTCTGGGAGATCCAAAAGAACCCCAAGGAAACATCTTAGGATCGGCTGTTATAAGTTTTCTAAAAATCAGGATGAGCCAAAAACTACTGAAATAATGTTATGCGAACACTGTAAATATTATTTTAACAAAAAAAAAAGCAAAAAAGTATTTTATGCCCTCACATAATGTTTTAAAATCATATTTATTAAGAGATGATATGTTTAGATTCCAGCTTAAGAACCTCTTCCCAACTTGGTACCATGGTGGCGGCAGTATCATGGGTGGGTCTGTTTAGCTACGTTTGGACCAGGACAGTATTTTCTTTGGCCCTTAGGTAAAATGACTTTCTACTATTTCTGAGATTTGAGCTGTCACATTATGAGTATTACATTACTATGCACACTACACTGCATTCTCAGTAGTCAATTTGTCCTTTCACCCAGAAAACGACCTGACTCAACGTGAGGAAAAACACAGTGACATCTGACCCGGGTATTACGTGAACTTGACAATAAATTTGACAATAGCAAACTTTTACGACAAGTGACACCTGTTGTAATAATCCCTTATAAATGTTTAAGCAGGTTTTTGTTGATTGTCATAAACAGGATGGCAGGTTTATGGCGGTGTCGTGTAGCCTCATAAAAACTGACCTACAATAAAGTGCTCCTCAGTAAACAGTAGGTGGAGGTATTTAAGCTTGCACTTGTAGGTGGTTTATTGGTCTGTGCTTTAATAGCTAGACAGAAAACTCAATTAGTCTTCATGGATTTATTTGTGACATTTCTAAAAAATTCATCCCATTATACCATTTAAAATACAAAATGCTTGTTTTCTCCATAATCATGTGCTAAACTGTATTTGTTTGTATCTAAAGCGTCTTCTTATTTTTTGATTATGTCATTGTGGACCAACGGGCTGGGAACCAATAATATTTTCTTAACAAATAGCATTGTGTTTCTCCCGCCCCTCCCACCATCTCCACCTATAATTGATAGAAAATGGTTAGCTAGCTCAGAGGCTCTCCCTGATATAATGTTTCACTTGTGTCTTCTGATTAACGCGACTATAAGATTCTGGGGGTGAGAACAGAAGTCTATAGCACTGGATATGGTATAGTCTTATGGTTGTATGTCTTGTCACTTACTTTTTTTTTGCTATTATTACATTTATGGTGTTTTCTTTAAATTGTTAAATGTCCTTAAGTGTCATAAAAAGTGCATATAAATTAAACCTTATTATTATTATTATTATTATTATTATTATTATTATTATTATTATTATTGAAGATAATTCTCTTACCAGATCGACTCTTTAAAATGTCATAGGCCTCCAGTTCAAAAGGCATAACCATGCTGTCAAACCGGCCCAAGTCTGTGGGAGGGATGATCATTCTAGACAAAGGAAAGTTTTAAAGAGGGATGAGCCCACTGTGCATATGAAAATGCTATGTCAGCCTGATGTAACCAGTAATGTAACAGAAGTACCAAAAGTAATTTGCCATGTCTCTAAAAGAATGGTCAGTAGCCTAAGGTCAGCAAGCATAACCCTCCCTTCCTAACCTGATCTCTCGTAACAGCAGCAGCTTTTCAGGCCTGTCAAGGATGGCCAGCAGAGGGCGTACCAGGTCCTCAACCACTCGCTCTGTCAAAAACTGAGGGGATACAGGGGACAGGATTTTAATGGCATTACTCTGGGCTGAACCCAAACTGTCCACAAACAACAGGAGACATCAAACAGATAAGGTTACAACTACTATAGAATAATAGCTGTTTTAAGACATCATTAGATATCAGTGTTTAATGTGTCCTTGAGTATCATATGCTAAATTTACCTCAGGATCAATAAAGTATGTATGTATGTATATATCTATCTATCTGTCTGTGTCTCTGTCTTTCTAGCTATGTGATCTAATAAACCTCCTTTTATGGACAACAGCCTTAGTCCAGTATGAGTGGCATAGCCACAAAGATCAGATCCAATCATGAACAGAGGACATTCAGTTTGGACATTTAGACACTCTGCACCTAAGGATTAAAGATCATTTTAAAGCACCACTGCCCTGTATTAGGGATCAATAAGTGTGTGTGGGGGGGACTTTTATGTGTTCCATACACAGTCAGCGCATACTCACCCTGTTACAATGTCTTATGACTGCAGTCACTTCATCTTCACTCAGCAGTTTGCGAGCCATGTCCTCCACCATGGCCATGGTCTCAGGGCTGGGCATGGGCGCAGGCTCCCACATTCCAGCACGCGTCTCCCGAGGAGAGCTCAGGAGGCTAATGATGGGCCGACTACGCTCCTTACCTAAGCACATGACAGCAGGAATTAATTACAGTGCCAGGAAATACCTTGAGGACTCCCTGTCTTTGATGGCACTGATGAGAACTATTTGAAAGGGTATGAATGTTCAGCACATCTCAGTTACATCCAGAAATCGGATTGAGCTAAGGATTGCACATGAAATACGCCATTACAGAGAGTTTACCCAATGTTTGATGTAACGCAGATAGTTTCATACTTCATATTCTATCCGCTATATTTAAAGTCAGACAACAGTATCTAGACATGTAAGGAATTTTCACCACTAGATAATCACAGTCATGAAGGACGTCTGAAACAATAACTACAGCACAGGCCTACACTAAACATACACATTTACCCCATCTTCTGCTTCTAGATCCAATTGTGCACTCTGAAATTGCAAGGACAAAACTGATAGAAATCTGAGATTAGCAGGGGTTTGCTGATACATTTGAAACCATAAGGAAACTCAGCCATGGTAGATTCAAATTTTGTTGCTGTATCACGTGAATATGTAACTCATCATTAGTGAAGCAGTACAACTGGGGCCGGACTCAAGGCCACTCCACAGGAATTACTGCATAATTAACAGCAAAGCAGCTCTCTCTGAGCCAGACTCTGTAAGCCCTCGTTATGCTGCCAGCTTTCAAGTGCAAATGCACCGCCTCTGCTGGAATCGGCATCTCCAGCAGCCTCGCAGTTGCTCCTTACAACAAGCCTGGGGTTTTAACAAAGGACGAATGAGTTGATACAAAAGAAAGAAAGAAAAAAAGAATGAAAGAGTGTATGTGTACACACATCTGAGAGAGTCTGAATATGTTTGATGTATTAAAAGTATGTATGCCATCTTTCCTTATGTACATATGCATAAGATTAAGTGTAATGTAAACCTGGTAGAAAAACCAAGGCAATTTTCTTAAAGAAGTTAATGACATTAAAAAGGATTCAGATTGTTTTTGGATGGAAAGACTGTACACAGATATAAGGTTTACATAAAATGTGTATTAAATAAAAGAATGAATGGCAGAACTATGTCACTGAAATGTGGACATAGTGCAATCCTCTTATTTCACCATGACTCAAAGGACTCTTATTGGTGTAGCTCAGCATTGAGATCGGGAGACTGGCCTAGGCCCACAGTCCAGGACTTTGAAATGTTTCTTACGAAGCCACTCCTTTAGTAAGTTGTGCCCTGGCAGTGTGCTTGGGATCATTGCAGCTGAAGTAATACGTAGTAGTAGTAATATTAGAAGTAGGATTAGCCAGTAGTAGTAATATTAGTAGTAGTAGTAATATTAGAAGTAGGATTAGCAGTAGTAGTAATATTAGAAGGAGGATAAGCAGTAGTAGTAATATTCGTAGTAGTAGTAATATTAGAAGTAGGATTAGCAGTAGTAGTAATATTAGAAGTAGGATTAGCAGTGGTAGTAATATTAGAAGTAGTATTAGCAGTAGTAGTAATATCAGTAGTAGTAGTAATATTAGAAGTAGGATTAGCAGTAGTAGTAATATTAGAAGGAGGATTAGCAGTAGTAGTAATATTAGAAGGAGGATTAGCAGTAGTAGTAATATTTGTAGTAGTAGTAATATTAGAAGGAGGATTAGCAGTAGTAGTAATATTAGAAGGAGGATAAGCAGTAGTAGTAATATTCGTAGTAGTAGTAATATTAGAAGTAGGATTAACAGTAGTAGTAATATTAGCAGTAGGATTAGCAGTAGTAGTAATATTAGAAGTAGGATTAGTAGTAGTAGTAATATTAGAAGGAGGATTAGCAGTAGTAGTAATATTAGTAGTAGGATAAGCAGTAGTAGTAATATTTGTAGTAGTAGTAATATTAGAAGGAGGATTAGCAGTAGTAGTAATATTAGAAGGAGGATTAGCAGTAGTAGTAATATTAGTAGTAGTAGTAATATTAGAAGGAGGATTAGCAGTAGTAGTAATATTAGTAGTAGGATTAGCAGTAGTAGTACTATTTGTAGTAGTAGTAATATTAGAAGGAGGATTAGCAGTAGTAGTAATATTAGTTAGAAAAATCCAAGGCAGTAGTAGTATAAGCAGTAGTAGGATAAGCAGTAAGTAGTTCAGTGTTTTTGTAGTAAAAGACTAATATTAGAAGGAGGATTAGCAGTAGTAGTAATATTAGTAGTAGGATAAGCAGTAGTAGTAATATTCGTAGTAGTAGTAATATTAGAAGGAGGATTAGCAGTAGTAGTAATATTAGTAGTAGGATAAGCAGTAGTAGTAATATTAGTAGTAGGATAAGCAGTAGTAGTAATATTTGTAGTAGTAGTAATATTAGAAGGAGGATTAGCAGTAGTAGTAATATTAGTAGTAGTAGTAATATTAGAAGTAGGATTAGCAGTATTAGTAATAGTAGAAGGAGGATAAGCAGTAGTAGTAATATTAGTAGTAGTAGTAATATTAGAAGTAGGATTAGCAGTATTAGTAATATTAGAAGGAGGATAAGCAGTAGTAGTAATATTCGTAGTAGTAGTAATATTAGAAGTAGGATTAGCAGTAGTAGTAATATTAGCAGTAGGATTAGCAGTAGTAGTAATATTAGCAGTAGGATTAGCAGTAGTAGTAATATTAGCAGTAGGATTAGCAGTAGTAGTAATATTAGCAGTAGGATTAGCAGTAGTAGTAATATTAGCAGTAGGATTAGCAGTAGTAGTAATATTCGTAGTAGTAGTAATATTAGAAGTAGGATTAGCAGTAGTAGTAATATTAGAAGGAGGATTAGCAGTAGTAGTAATATTCGTAGTAGTAGTAATATTAGAAGTAGGATTAGCAGTAGTAGTAATATATGTAGTAGTAGTAATATTAGAAGCAGGATTAGCAGCAGTATTAATATTAGTAGTAGTAGTAATATTAGAAGTAGGATAAGCAGTAGTAGTAATATTAGTAGTAGTAGTAATATTAGAAGTAGGATTAGCAGTAGTAGTAATATTTGTAGTAGTAGTAATATTAGAAGTAGGATTAGCAGTAGTAGTAATATTAGAAGGAGGATAAGCAGTAGTAGTAATATTCGTAGTAGTAGTAATATTAGAAGTAGGATAAGCAGTAGTAGTAATATTAGAAGTAGGATTAGCAGTAGTAGTAATATTAGAAGTAGGATTAGCAGTAGTAGTAATATCAGTAGTAGTAGTAGTAGTAGTAATATTAGAAGTAGGATTAGCAGTAGCAGTAATATTAGTAGTAGTAATAATATTAGAAGTAGGATAAGCAGTAGTAGTAATATTAGTAGTAGTAGTAATATTAGAAGTAGGATTTGTAGTAGTAATAATATTAGAAGTAGGATAAGCAGTAGTAGTAATTTTCGTAGTAGTAGTAATATTAGAAGTAGGATTAGCAGTAGTAGTAATATTAGAAGTAGGATAAGCAGTAATAGTAATATTAGAAGGAGGATAAGCAGTAGTAGTAATATCCATAGTAGTAGTAATATTAGAAGTAGGATTAGCAGTAGTAGTAATATTAGAAGGAGGATTAGCAGTTGTAATATTAGAAGGAGGATAAGCAGTAGTAGTAATATTCCTAGTAGTAATATTAGAAGTAGGATTAGCAGTAGTAGTAATATTCGTAGTAGTAGTAATATTAGAAGTAGGATTAGCAGTTGTAATATTAGAAGGAGGATAAGCAGTAGTAGTAATATTCATAGTAGTAGTAATATTAGAAGTAGGATTAGCAGTAGTAGTAATATTAGTAGTAGTAGTAATATTAGAAGTAGGATTAGCAGTAGTAGTAATATTAGAAGGAGAATAAGCAGTAGTAGTAATATTCGTAGTAGTAGTAATATTAGAAGTAGAATTAGCAGTAGTAGTAATATTAGAAGTAGGATTAGCAGTAGTAGTAATATTAGTAGTAGTAATATTAGAAGCAGGATTAGCAGCAGTAGTAATATTCGTAGTAGTAGTAATATTAGAAGTAGGATTAGCAGTAGTAGTAATATTAGTAGTAGTAGTAATATTAGAAGTAGGATTAGCAGTAGTAGTAATATTAGAAGTAGGATTAACAGTAGTAGTAATACTAGAAGTAGGATTAGCAGTAGTAGTAATATTAGCAGTAGTAGTAATATTCGTAGTAGTAGTAATATTAGAAGTAGAATTAGCAGTAGTAGTAATATTAGAAGTAGGATTAGCAGTAGTAGTAATATTAGTAGTAGTAATATTAGAAGGAGGATAAGCAGTAGTAGTAATATTAGCAGTAGGATTAGCAGTAGTAGTAATATTAGCAGTAGGATTAGCAGTAGTAGTAATATTAGCAGTAGTAGTAATATTAGCAGTAGTAGTAATATTCGTAGTAGTATCAGGTTGATACATCACTTTATTAACGGTGTAGACACTTACTCCGCTCACTATGAGTGGGTGATTTGGAGCGTCCTCTGCGTTTGTCCCCTGTGCCTGTATCTTTCCTGTCTCTAGAGGCAGACCTGTCCCTCTTGCGACCACTTTTAAACAACAGACTAACAAAGGTCTTGGAGCGCTGTAGTGTACTGCCTGCGGCTTCAGCTTTCTCTGCCTGTTGCTGTTTCTTCTTCTTCTGCTTGTCCTCTGCTCAGTATAGAACAACACAACACACATAAAAGCCAGTCTAGACATGGTCTGAGGAGAAGGCTGATTTTTAAATCCCATCATTATTGGAAAAGTTGCAAAAAAACTAATATGGAATAGATTTCACAGAGCCTGAATAGCAGAAATAAATACGGTCTATTGTGAGAAAAGTAATAAAGCTCCAGGGAAGTGAAGGCACTGGCTAAAACAGCAGTCATTCATCCTAGCTGCTCCAGGTGCCAAGGCTGGAAGACAGTATTGGATGACATATGCATCATTCGGCTAATACTGAACATTCATTTTTCATAGTGTCACATTCTCTCCTCTCAGTGTTTATCTCCCACGGGGAATCCCACCAAGTAATTTTGATGCATAGCACAAAGCAAATTTACATACTGTCATTGTTGGAACAACACCTTGAGGAAAGTAAAGTTACACGAGAAGGAATAATATTATTTCCTTTTTGTGCAGGTTAATGTAAAAATATTTTATTAAGCAAATTTTGGACTGTTTCTATTACACAATATTTATAAAATTTGGAAATTGTTCCAGTAGTGATATACAGAAGTCATAGTAGAATTTAAAGGGCTTAAGAAGTGAATGGTGGAAACCTTTCCTAACAAGAAAAATCTTTTCTGTTTTTTTTTTGATTAATTGTTCTAGCAAACAGCAATAACCAAAATAATATTCAAGGAATTTGCAGAACAATGTGCTATAAAAGCATTTCCATCAATTCATGAATTCAAATTACATAATTATTATTATATATTACATCAGTAATAAAAGACCTCTCTGTACATTCACTTATGTGCTCCCACTTTTGTCGTAGGGTTCAGTGCCAAGTAGAGCCATCGCTATGAAAGACTCTAAAACTGATCTGTGGGTGATGACATTTACAGTGCTCAAAGTCATAGCATAAATCTGCCATTAATTAAACAAGCAGAGAATGACCTTGTGAGTGTTATACTCCCACAGAAAGGCCAAAACTGTAGCTTTGGTCAAACTTTTCTCTGTTTTTCTAGGGGTCAGCTCAGTTGTTAGGTCAATAATGCTCAATAAACATAAAGGCAGTAAAAGGCTTTCTAGTCTTTTAATCTGAAGTTAAATAAACACAGGCTGGTCTTTGCCTATCTGTGGTACTGTAGTCACTGCTCTTTGTTGGAGGGTGCTCAGTAATAGCTGAACTTTGTCAGACTTCATACAGTGAAGTAAATAACATAGTACAGGCTACTTTATACTCCCACACGCCCTTCTTCTTTGGATTGTTTACTTCTCAGCTACATTCTTCTTTTCAAACAAAACCCAAATACTGTACCTGAGACTGTGATGTGACTCTGTGAACGCCGGATGGGTTTGCGGGGTTTGCTGAGAGCCATCAGCACTGCGGTTTTCGGAGAATCTAGAACCTCCTTGTCCCCTGCAGAAAACGTCCTTATCCGAGCCCGGCCACTCTTATCAAAACTCCCTGTCCGGATCACCGTGTCCTTAAGCAGAACCGTCTGACCCACCGTCCGACTGGTGTCCATTGAGACGACCCTGCCAGGTCGTGGTGAGGCATCAGGCTCCAGAGGGTCAGTCTGGATGGCGGTCTCAGTCCGATCAGAGCTGGGCCTGCGTGACCGGTCCTCAGTAGAGATGCAGACGTCCACCATCTCTGAGTTGAATGCTGGTGGGAACATGACCTGAGACAGGCCACTCAGTGAGCTAACTGGCGTACCAGAGGAGAGCGAGGAGGTGGAAGAATAGGAATCTGAACCCAGGGAGGAGGATGGCTGGCCTCCGTTACCCACTAAACAACACATAGTGGGGGATAAAAGAGAGGAGGAGTGTTTTTTGGAATTGTTTTACGATACTTTATATTTACATCCAAAATGACTTTGTACACTTTACAGTTTATTTATTCATTAATGAACACAAGCTCACCACAAGCACTGTAAAACAAACAGCTCCAAACGTTGATATTTGTACCTCTGTGATTCACAGTATCCTTAGTGAAATCTACCTGGAATTCTTCTCCAGGTTTTCTCCATCCAAACGTTCTACATATTATATTCCTGAAATGCTGAAAAGGCCTGTGACTGTATTGAGTGGCCTAATTAACTTAGAGCTTGCAGAAATGTGGTTCTGGCAAAAAATGTTTATGGGTGAGACTATTCTATTGCCACCCAGTAGCTTCAGTGAGGACTCCCTTTTCACTTCAGGGCTCTCTCCTATAAGCCCTCTACCATGTGCTAAAATCCTGTGCTAAAATAATTTTGTTAAATTGTTTATGAAGCTATATTTTTAGTACTGCATCTCAGATGAGTAAACAATGCTGTGTCACTGCTGGAGTTTGAACCGGGGTGAATGCTTGGTCAATGGCACCTTGGGACCCCCTCCTGAGTACCATAACTGACTAAGCATTCATCTCAACATCAGGAGATTGTGTGCTCAAACCGCAGCAATGGCTGGAGGAAATGGCTGACGGCAATGTGTGATGTAAAGAGATCTAGCTAGTGTAAAAATTTAGTTACAATTGAAAAATCTTTATAGGCCTTCACTCTGTATTGTTAACTGAATGGAGATACTGCACTAAAGCCTTTTTAGCCTGTGGCTGAAGTTTCCAGATACTTTATAGGCCGCTGTATGTTTTTTTAACAAATGACAAAAACAAATTACAGCAAGGTATGGATCGAGTGAGCCATAATCATATATACAAAGCAGTGTCATTAGAGCCACACTTTCAATATAGATCCATGTGTTAACCTTTCACTGTGGTCTAAACACATTCTAGACATCTCAACAGTCTTTAGCACAGAACAGAAACAGACACTCCCAAATATACAAGAAGCCCAATGTTATGTAACCTAAATACCCCAACAAGCCTGATGTCAGAAACACATTACTCACTGAATCTGGTCCTAACACTCTAATCCGAGGCTATTTTCAGACTCACACACATTAAATGGAAAGTAGGGACTTTCAGAACTGTGAAAAACTGAACCTTGACATGAGGTCAGCATCCTCCCGTTAATCTCTCTGGACATACTGCTAGTATGCACTCATGCAACCATCCACCCCATGGTGCAATTCTAACTATTTGTTTAATATCCTGCTCCTATGAAATGCACAGAAAGCTCCTTGCCAAAAATGATCGCCGGAGGCACATGAGTTTTGTGTAATAAATGAATGCATTAACAAATGAATGGTGTCTGTAGGGCTGTTTACATACATTTATTGAGCCAGCTGTACTCGGCTACCATCTCCTTATATGCAGGATACCTCCCAGCCTCCTGTTGTAATAGAACAAAGACAGTAAAAACAGGAAAACAGTATCTATATTTGTGTGCACTGCTAATCAATGTAGAAAAGCAAGCATAAAAACTGTGGAACTGTTGAGAAATGTTCGCCTGATCTCTCAGGACATTTCACTCGCTTCCAGTTCTGCTCTGTTGTTGTCCAAGATAACATCCCTGAGGAATAGTGACTGTGATGAGCAAAGTGCCATCACAGAAGGTGCTATGGAATTTTCCATGCGCTGCATATGGACATCAACTAAAGATTTAAGAAGCGCCTTAAACATTTAAAATCATTGGATGAGCTCACAATCATTTAGCTCCTAACATGGATCCTGTTGTGCTTTGCTTTGTGTTTTCTCTCTCCAGTGAATGTACTCTTTGGCTGTGCTGTTCTCAAGAAAGCCATCTAAGGAAGGTTGGGGGGGGTTGGGGGGATGGGGGGTGTTGATCGGAACCAGGAAAGGGTCACCAGAAGAATGCCTCCACCATCAACAGAGAGAACTGCCAGCATTTGGCAAGCATAACCTGGTTACAGCACCATTGGGGGCTTGATTCTTTACCGTGCCACAGAGGTGAGCCAGGCCAAGGAAAGGCCATAAAAAAGACGCTTTCTGCTGATTATAACCTGATCCCTGTGGCCTGGTGAATAATGCACGTCCCCTGGCTGTTTTTCACAGGCGGAACCCGAGCCCCCCCTGAGTAAAGTGAGCAAGCAGGAATGTGACGACTAAATGCCAGCTGTCTGCTTTACTATTCTGTCTCATTGCCGTGCTCAATAAGGAGCTGTGTTGTTTAACACACGTTACAATAGTTAATGTGCCTCGGCACTAAGATAAATCATCCACTGTGGACTTGCATTACTTGGAATAAGGAACAGATAAACACACCCTGCTTGTAAAAAGGCGTTTTCTGAATCTCACTTATCAAAATTGGTGATGAAACACATCCAATTATGTTGCTCCAAAAACCTACAGATCTAAACATCTCAGGAAAGCATGCAACGTTTGGCTGTTTCATGCTGTGGGGCACATTTTGAAGTTGAGGAACTGGGGATTTGGATTTAGATGAGATGATTGTCCCAGATAACCTCCATATTCCAATAGGATTTTTAAATAGTAAATCAGACATGCATAACTTAAAGGCATAGTGCCTGTGGGGGCTTTTTGATCCAGTCCCCAGTTTGGTGGGGTTTTAATCCAGCCCCCCAGCAATTGAGCATATTTTATTTATTGGTTTGCAATAATCTGATTTATGAAGGACTACTCAAATGTATTTTAAGAAAACAAGTGTAAATATTTATTTATACTGTGTTTTTATGGACTGGAAGGAGGAAAGGTTCTTTTTAAACTCCAGTAATTCCATGTGGAAATTCTAATTTGAAAAATAAATAATTTATAATCTGTATAATTACTACTCTTCGTTTCAAAGAAGTCATTTCATTAAAGTGCAAGTGCAACACGTCCCAAAATATGACCTAATTAATAAATAGCCGTTACTGAACCCTTTGCATGTATCTGTTTCTTACTTAATTGAAAAGTAACTATAAATAGACTAAAGTCTGTTTTAAAAGTCTGGCCATCCCCAATATTTCGACAGGTATGTGTATGCAATGAAAAGGATTTACACGGACATTTAGCTACATAGGCACTTAGACGTGTAACTTCTAATCATGCTGCCTTGAGTGTTTGTAATCTGTCTTTGTCATCCATCACAATGCAAGACTGCGTTTCCAACAGAGAAGTGATCTCACGAACAACAGTCTAAGACGCAAGCTCTTAATATCGTCAAGGGCCTGGAAGGTGTTCATTTCATGAAAGCTGTGTCTGCAAGGTGTTCATAACATGTACGCATATACAGCTTCTATATTTATATATTTATCTAAATGACATTAAATCCAGTGAAGGAGCGTCCTATTATCAGTTCTCTTATGATTTAGCCATGCTTTACAAGTGATCCCATAAAAAAAAGCTCCTACCTTAATAGTGAGCATGACATGCGTATGACTTTTCAGAACCTCCACAGCATTGCTGTGTGTAATGTCCTCAAAGCTCACTCCGTTGGCTGCCAGAATCTGGTCTCCCATTTTAATACCGTTTTGTTCTGCCAAGCCACCAGGGTCCAGCCTCATTAATGAAACAAACACAACACCGTTTCACTGTAGACAGATTGTACCAAGCAGGAAAGTCATTTAATCAAATTAAGCCATAGCTATTTCCTGTGATATGTACTTTGAGACGTAGATGCCAAGACCAAACTCCTTGCCCCCACGGATGTTGAAGCCCAGGCAATAATCATCTGAGGTGGTGTAGAGGTGCACTATCCTGCGTAATGCCCCATCTGAGCTGGCCTCCGAGGGTGTGCGACCACTCTCCTCCACCACCATCCTCCGGTGGATCAGATCCACCCTACACACAATTACACAGTTACTAATCAGCTACGCCTTCATTAAAACCCATTCAAAACAATCCCATTGCTAATACAGACATACACCAGAGCTTACACTCACAGAGACCTATAAAGTAATATACATGGGCAGCGCACACGCACATGTTCCAGCATGATCATGGACACGCTCTAATACATCTGCCCACTGTATTATCAATTAATGAAATGGCTGTAAAGACCACTGGGGTAACTCTACCACCACTGCACAGTGAAAGAGTAGCTGGAAGGAAAGATAACAAGGAAAGGCCAAGAGTCAGTGGGTTTCCACCCTGCTGGGCATGAAAGAGAAAGGACGGTGACAGACTCAGAGCAGCAGCCCGTCACTGTCTTCGACTTATCTGTTTAATTTAGTGACCTTAATTAAAAATGTGTGTTCAGTTTCAACTCTGCCTACAAACAGAATTAAAGGAATTATTTTGGATGATATTATTTTGTGTCCTACAGTCATAAGCAAACATCTTGTTGACATTCTTGTGATAATAAGTACACGTCGTCTACAGAGGACACTTCTGTCAATGCACAATTAGTCTCTAAATGAAACATGCTGCGAAATGATCAAGAACGTTGTTTCATCTTGCTTTGCTTTCTCTCTCTCTATTTATATATTACCATGTGGTCTTCTCTTTAGAGTAGCGGATGCCAGGAACCTTCCCCACACGTCTAACGACCATGCGCAGGCGGTTGTTCCCCGTCAGGACCTTTACAGCACTGCTCATCGTAATGCTCTCCAAACTGATCCCATTCACCTCCACCAGCTTATCCCCAACACACAACCCTGCAAATTCTGTAGAAGACATACAGAGCATTACAGAACCACTCCACATGCAGGAGAGCATAATAACTTGCAGAAATTACACTGCACACCATAATAATAGAATACATTCATGTGTACATCACAAAGTTTACCATAAAGAAGTAAGATAGAGGACCACTGAAGTTTGGAATCACCACAATTCAAATATCAGGCATTCTGTATGTTCATTTAGCTTCATTATAATTTTGGAATCAAATGATAATAATTTGATAATAATAATAATAATAAGTTTGGAATCATTTTGGAAGCTCTGTTCATTACGCTGCACACATCTCACACTGTTTACCTCTGTCTGGTATGGTGTCACTGAATTACCTGCAGAACTGTTATCCTCCACCTTGCTGACAAAGATGCCGAGTCCGTGCTCAGAACCTCCGCGGACACTGAAGCCCAGCCTGCCATCCTCACTCTTGTCCACGGTGATTGTGTGAATGTCTTCACTGTCATCTCCACCTGCAGCACCCCAACACAAAACACAAACACAGCTCACTTTTAAAACTCATCAGACTTTATATTACACCTTTAATAGTTTATTATTATATTCAGGAAGTTAACATTCACCCCAAATACAAGACTGTATAAACAGCAACCTCAAATCCAAATTCCAAGCATCTAGTGAAAATGACAGGCCCAGTAGGTCTGAACCCTTATATCACTTTTTGTGCAATTTCACACCCATGACTCAAGAGCAGCTACGACAACTTAATAACAGACCAGTCTGATGCACTGGATCAGTTTCAGCATGATACTAGGCCTAAAACAGATTAAATGGATTGGATATCAGTCAGATGTGACTAATCCACATGTGATCCTGTTTCTTAGTCATGGTTACTAACAAATTTTAGAACATTCTTAAAAAGGTGCACAAGCCTTAAAAAAGTTGCCATATGACCATCTCTAGTTTCGTCTAATAGTCTCTACTGTAGATTTATGCTTCTGTACTTTTCTACTAAGAAGAATGAGTGCCCTAAAGAGTACTGATCCTAAATCAGCACTCTTTACCATCTAATACTATCAGAATCAGTAGCAATCAAATTTAGACCAGTGCATCACTACCCAATAATGTTGTTGTTATTATTATTATTGTTGTTGTTGTTTTGTTGTTCTTATTGTTTTCATTATTGTTGCTGTTATTATTATTATTATTATTATTATTATTTGGGGGTTTTTTGTTTGTTTGTTTTGCACTGCATCAGATACACCTATGATCAAATCACTAAAAACTGAACACAGAACTCACCATCTACAGGTGCATTGATGAGGATGACTCTTCCCATAGGGGAGGAAGATCTCACTCCTTTGTGCCGCTTCTTATGCAGGTATCGGGGCAAAGTGGACGTTCCAGAGCCGCCTGGTTGGGTGCTGGGATGGGCCCCGTTTGTCATCTCTCTGCGAGCCTCATCGGATGAATGAGCCATTGCCAGATGGGGTACCCCCTCGGAACCCTCATTCAGGGTTGGGGGTTCAGTAAGGAAAGTGACCAGCTGGCCTGGAGTAGCGTAGGTCAGCAGCAGTCACAGGAAGAAGACTCCACAGGATGGACAGAGCTAAAATAAAATAATTCTTCCAATGGCACAGCAGAACGAGACTGTAATGGGTCCAGCATTGCTTGCTTTAGGTTTGTGGCATCTCCTCACCAAGCATGTTATCCAATAATCTCAGCATACACAATAAATCAATAGAAGACATCTGTTCCAAGAGACTTTTTTGGAAGACGTGTGGGTAGCAAAGTTAGGATGGTCTCTTCTTGTGCTGCTCCTGGCCTCCCTGCCCAGCAGAAGCCCTGGCATAGTAAGGGCCCGGGGCTGTAGCACCCCTTTGCTGTTCAGAGACGTTGCTGTTAACTTGACTAAAGCTATCACTTATCCACCTCTTCCAAGCCATGGTGTGATACTTTCACCCACTGATAAACAAAGACGATGGAGGGAGGTCGAGCTGAGAGGAACAGTGTCGTGCATGCAATGACTATGATTTCCCAAGGGAGGTAAAGTGATATGAGAGATCAATACATTCAGGAATGAAAACCATCCATAGTGCAGAATTCAGCAGGAATCATGGCGTAACTGCTCTGGGTCGAGGACAGGGCATTTCAATTCTCCACTAGCATTAACCCATAAAGATCTATAACGGTGCCATCAGCACCCTGGACAGCGCACAACTCACGGGCTCTCAGTGAGCCAAAAACTCGTGACCATGTTGGGAAACAAATTCCTTCTGGAGTCTTCCAGTGGATTATCAAGACGCTCCTCCAGATCAAACGCAACAAACCCTTTAGACGGGCCGATTGGAATAAATGAGCCTATTGTCCATTAGTCTAAATGAGGAGCAGGTGCAGTGTTCCTGCTAACCACAAGATGTCAAGAAATGCGTCGTTGTAACTCCATACATTAGAGCAAGTGAAGCCAAACTCACCAAGTAGTGAAGCCACAGGTGGGACATTCACTTAGACCTAAAACATGTCTAAAGTCACAGTTGTACTTGTTCTATTCTAAGACATCTGAAAACATAAACAACGTAAGCCGAACGACGTTACCTGTCTCCATGTTGCGCTGAATGACCTCACCTGAGCGCGAAGGCAATATTAGTCCTCCTCCGGCCCGCCTCTCCCGCAACATGATTGGATTACCCGGGGAGGCTTAGAAGTGACACTTCAGCCCCATTTGATCAAGAGAATGGCAATCGACTCTCATAGCCTAAGAGTCTTATACAAGCATGCATGTTGTGGAACTTACGTATCCAATTGAATCTCATGTTTAGATGCTTAAAACACTTTATATAGCCTCTGGAAACGACACAGAACATTTTTCTTTACAGAAAAGTTATAATTAGACAGGTCTAAAGTTCTATAACCTGGGCTATGTAGAATATAGCCTAATGTAAAGTACTCGTTCGGTTAACCTGGTGAACTATAGTTACTGTTCGTACGCTGCTGCTTGAATGAATCCCATACACAAGCGTAGGCCCATGTGTTTCCCTCTCCGCTGGACTTAGCGTTCCGTAGCGCTCTACTGCCACCTGCTGCTCATTCAAATGCGCTGCATCAGAAACAGCGTGTGCCCTATTATGTTTGATGCAGCCACTTTGCTTTTTTACTCCCTTATTTTATTTTCAATCTATCTACATAAAACTCGCCTATACTATAAGTTTTTTTCAGTGGCAACTGGTATTCAAATAACAATGAAATGTTGAACAATGAAAAATGTGGGTTTTGAATAGACATGTAAACACGCTCCTTCAGCTACACGTGTCCTGGCCTCGGTTTAATGTAAATTATCAACAGAAATTCAGCCTATTTCTGTCCAAACTGACCTTTAAAGAGCTCATTACATATACATATATGTAAGAGTTCATAACATTGTTGATTTGACTGAATTCTACAGTGACTTAAAGTACAAAATGTTATTGCGAGACAGAAAGGGGCCTGGGCTAGCTAGCATACTAAATTCAGTAGATATCTCTGCAGCGCCGTACATAAACAGTTATTTCTACACATTCTGTTGATCATTTGAGTTAATATTGGAATATTTTTACCAAAACATTTTACTTATTGCTCCTTTAAATTAATGAGTTTATAAGTAAGCATGTAAACTGAACTGCAAAACAGCATGTTTTCTGTAATATCATATTACACCCAGCGTATTTTAATTCCTACTGTTTATCTACCCTCATTGAAGCTGTAATGAATGTTTCAGCGTGAACTACTTTTTGAATACCGAATAAAGAGCAGCCAATCAGAACACACCTAATTTACATATATCAGCCTTAAAGGCACAGTAAGAAATATAGCTTGCTTAATTGTGAACAACAAGGAGGTCTTGGTGCAGTCATGTAAAATTAATGATGCCTGTGTTTTGTTATATAATCCCAAACATACCTGGAGCATAGTGGGGAACAATACAATAAATATGATGCCTAATGTCGTTACCATACCTGAACAAGCATTTTTAAAAGAGCTGGTCAAGGAAATACATACATAAGAGATTTGTTATGACTGTCCGATTGTGTATTTCTGTGCACGACGGGAAACATTCTGGGAAGGACATAAAATAGCCTGTTGTCTCAACTGGAGATCATTTCTGAAGAACAGCAAGACCAGTGTTTCCTAACTGTTATCCTGGAGGCCCATGTCCTGCACATGTAGAGCTTTTCCTGCTTTAACACCGCCACTTTAACTCAATAATGGGCTATCAGACCAGGCCGGTGTTTCAGGGCCAGGGGGGAGATATTCTGACCGGTTCCTGCATTGCTGGACACTCAGGAGCTGTAGAGGTAGGTAGGTGTGTGTGACGTGCCTCCTACGTTAGCAGCAAGTGAAGCACCAATGGTGGCTGTGCCATCTCTCCACGCCCTATCTACTCCACCAATGAACCCGTGCTTCCTCAACACCGCCTTTTCGCTCAAACGCCTTCATTCTCCCTTTAAAACCACAGAAATCTGCATTTCGTGACACTTTCTGGACGAAGCGGTTTTCAAGCTAGATAGACCGGTCACTGACACTATTGACACCAGAGGAAGGGTGTTTGGCAGATCGGTCAGTTCCCAGCAGTCCTGAGGAGCATTTACTGGTTGAGACTTGGAGAAAGGTATGTATGTTGCTTTTGGCGACTCGAGCAAACAGTTTCTGTTTAGAAAGGTCATGGAGGGTTTGTATTGTTAGCTGCATCAGCTAGCTGAGTTAGCTGGCTAGTACAGTAGGAATGATGTTTGTTAACGTTAGCCCATAGCTAGCAGCTAGTAAGCTAACTACAGCTAATACGGTCCTGTTCATAAGCAAACAAATATAATGCATATGGGTTCATTTGATAACAACAACTTAGTTGTTAAGCCATATGTCCTTCAATTAACGTCGGTTATGGAGTACAGAGTCACAGTATAGCTATGCTCCTTAATGGCCAGCCAGCCTGCTAGCTGGTTACAGCAAACGGTGCTAGTGATGTTTGGCCAGATAGTAACCTAGTGAGTGAGTGAGCGAGCTAGCAGAGCTAGCTAGCTGGCTAACATTAGCAAGTCACTAGATTTCCCCACGTCGCTTTCCTGTCAGGCTGTGAAGGTTAAATAATTATTAACAGCTACTCATTGTTTTGGCCCTTTATCTTTGAGGCGATAGTTCCACTGAAAGTCAAATAAAGCACCACTGTGAGTGAGTGGGATTTCTGACTTGTTTGTGGTTGTAAATGTTTAAATTAATTTGTCGTATTGCTGGCACGTGCTGTTGGCATCTTCCTGTTCTTACGTTGTTTCATGCTGAGAGATGTAGTTTGCTTTGCGTCTGCAGTTACATCTTCCATTAGTATAGTTTTGATATAGCTAAGGCTTGGGTGGCCAAAACTGAAAGTATGCCACAACAACCCCAAAGAGGATCCCGCCTCTATCTATGCTGCCTCAGGCATCGCTGCACATTACTCACGGCTGCTCTCACGCTGCAGTGCCTGGTGTGCTGTGTGGGTCTGATGATTGTCAAATTAAACTGTCAGACCTTTTTGTAATGATATCCCTAAAGGTATACCATTACATCTGAATATGTTAAACATAAGGCATATCATTTGGGTTGCATTTGAGTGGGCTCAGGTCATGATCATAAGCTGTGACTAATTCTGTCATTTGTATTGTGAAATACTAGAACTGTCTGAGTAATAAAGGGATAGAAGTCTTACAGTTCAGCAGAAAACATGCATACGGGAACTACTAATTATTCTATTATAATTATCATACCTGAAGATGGACTTTGATGGTGTTCCTGTTTTACCTGTGTCTCGAGGGGAAGTATGACTGATGTAGTTTGACTGTCTATTGAGGATAAGAGAGGTTATATGTTCTGTTTTATCTTAAATGCCAGATAAAAGAGGATGTCGGGAGATCTGCCACTGAACATCAACATTAAGGAACCACGATGGGATCAGAGTACATTTATGGGCAGAGCCCAGCATTTCTTCATGGTGACCGACCCACGGAACGTGCTGCTGTCAAGTGAGGTTCTGGACGATGCCAAAGTCATTGTGGAGGATTACAGGTCAGCATGGGTTTAACCTGAATTCCACCAATGTTTTAAAATGTCTGTGTGAATTGGGCTTTGAGATGCAGACAGTCATTCAGCGTGGTTTAATGTGATGTTGGGCTTAATATAAAGAAACACATTGACTCTATGTCTACAGTGGTAAAGAACTGTGAACGAGGAACAAGTCTGGCTCAGTAACCATCCTTATCCCACCACTTTAAATTGGAGATGGCAATACTGAAAATATAGACACACAGGGCAGCATCTTTTTTCTTTTTATTATGGTTTTGATTTTAACATATTTAAATGCTGCAAAACAATGAATTATTTTTTTTATTATTAATACATTTAGTTACAGTTTTTGAATTTTATCATTTGTTTTACTTGAGGTCCACCTAGAACCTTCCTGTTGTTTTATATACCAATAATTGGTGCATAAATTATTTAACTTTGTCCATTTACAACCTTCCTTTATGACTTAGAATTAAACATAAAGGCTGATAGAAGATAAACAAGCTGTGTGGATTGTCCCTCTTGTTCAGAAAGCTCACAGAGCTGAAAGATTCTCTAAAACCTCAATGTGATTTGGTGGACATATATAAATTAGTTGGTTCTTGTGACATCACAGACACGATGAATATAAAACTGTTACAACTGTAAACAGCTGTTTTTGGTAGCTGTTTCCACATATGCGCTGTGTGGCTGGGATAGTGAATGGTACAGTTCAGAATTGTAATCCATCCATCCATCCATCTGAAGGCTTTAATTAACTATCTAAGTTATCTAAGAATTTTCTATATCATATTAATAGGGAAGTGGTCCTGACAGGATAATGCTATGCTGTCATTTTACTTTGCAGAGGAACTAAATTAAATATACATACGTTTGATTTTTAGACAGCTAATTTGTGGCTTCTGTCCTTGCTTGAAGTATTGAGTAGTGTGTGAATGTGACTGCAGGCTTTTGCATCTGTCTTCATGTTACATTATTTTATGTGTGTGCGCTGTGAATGAAAGACACATGATGGGTTTTAGAAACTGAAAGTCATTTTAAAGACATGTGAATTAAACAGAAAGTAAAAGACGGTCTGTATAGAAGGCCGTTGTTGTTGTTCTGACTGCTCCGTTCATGGTAGTTGGCCTGTTGATGCTAATGTGCTAAAATAGCTGACCGCTGTGTCCTCCTACACAGAAAGGGTGTAGTGAAGCCAGGGCTGACAGAGGATCAGTTATGGAGGGCCAAATACATCTACGACTCTGCATTCCACCCAGACACAGGCGAGAAGATGCTGCTTATTGGACGGATGTCTGCACAGGTGCCCATGAACATGACCATCACAGGCTGCATGCTCACATTCTATAGGTAAGGCCACTACATTCACCTTGTATATTACAAGCAGCAGCGCATGGTAGCGTTGTTTATTAATTAATCTTACGTTTATACGTCACATGTGGTGAACTGGGAGTGAATTAAGCTTGAAAACGCTAAGCTAACAGGAAGAAGGAATTAATCCTCACAGGTCTGGAAGCAATATCACTGCTTGATTCAGTGAGTCATTCACAAATGAGTCACCATGGAAAATACTTCTCATCCAAGTTTTGCTAGGCCATGTTCCTTTTTGTTTAGTTTTTTTCAGTGCTCCGTCTTTCCGCTAAACGTTAGTGTGCAGGGTTTTTTTTTCATATTCATTTCTTCTCTTATTTCATAAAAGTTATGTTCAAAACACATTTATGTTTAGATGATGGTAATACTGTATACTATAATACACTTATAAAATAACTGTGTTGTGGAAAAGTGAACAGATGGCAGAGGAGGAGGAGGAGGATGATGATGATCCCAGCTTAAAACATTCACATGCAGGAATTTTTACTAAGATAAAGGGCACTACAGAGATCTATCAGGCTATTACTGATTATAAATGAATAGTTGCTGTTTTACCATTATCTTGTATCTTTATTTTTTTCTGTTAGCAATTCAACATTAAATTTGTGTTTTCTTCCTGTGTCTCTAGGACAACTCCAGCCGTTGTGTTCTGGCAGTGGGTCAACCAGTCCTTCAATGCTGTTGTCAACTACACAAACCGCAGTGGAGATGCACCAATTACTGTAAAGTATGGAGACTGTGATGGCTCTCTTAAAAACCTTACTGCAATGATACATCTCACTGTTTTCTGTCAGTTCAGAAGAATTACCAATAGTGCCACATAAAGGAAAACAAGCCCTTAA
This sequence comes from Prochilodus magdalenae, assembly GCA_024036415.1. Classification (NCBI taxonomy): domain Eukaryota; kingdom Metazoa; phylum Chordata; class Actinopteri; order Characiformes; family Prochilodontidae; genus Prochilodus; species Prochilodus magdalenae. The sequence goes on along the minus strand of JAMWET010006368.1, from coordinate 74,461 downwards.
TTTTTTTATTTAATGTTGTCACCTGGTTATCTTCCACCACTTAAAGTAAACAATGCCTTGGTAGTGTATAAGCTCCCATGTCAAATCTGTTGCTACATTACATCAGTTTAGTTTAAGATCCAGAAAATGTAGAATCTAGAATGTTATATATGGGTTCCAGATTACAAGATATGGATTAGATGATGTACAATATGTGCAGGTATAGATGTGCTAAAATTGTAAGTTTCAGGGCCTAGGGAATGAGTGTGCATTGGGGTGTGCATTTGATGTGAATTGTTCGTAAAGACCTGCACTAAGTGAGATGGTTTAAATGTGTGTGTCTTTTACAGTCAGCTCGGCGCAGCCTATGTCAGTGCCACCACTGGAGCTGTGGTTACTGCTCTTGGCCTCAAGTCACTAACCAAGGTGAATATGTATATGTGTGTATTTTATTTTATTTTATTTTATTTTTATTTTTATTTTTTTTTTAAATGTTGTCAATATAATGCAGCAAGTAGCATTCATATTTATTTTTGTGTACATGATTCTCACACACAGCAAGTACACTTCCCTCAGTAGATTCAGTGCACTTTGGCAACATCATTTCAGTATCAAAATATGATTGGCGCATTTTAGGACAGCTATTTAGGACAACTACAACAACTAAATTAGATTCCTTATTAGTTAGACAAAGACTATTACCTCTAATTACAACTACATTACATGGCGATGATTTCACAAATTTTTCAAGACAAAACCTGGACTATTAAAACCTACTACTTTTGCACTACCATTTCGAAACCAAAACCAGCCCTTAGTGTTCACGAGAGGCCTATTCCGTCCCAGACTGAGCTTCAGCACGCATCTCAACAATGTATAATTCCAGTTGGTCCAGTATTTGGACCTAGTGTGATTGCTGTTAAGTGTTCATAGCTGATTTATCTGTTAAGCACTTGTGATCTAACCGAAGATCAGTGAAGCAAGCTTGGTGTTTATTGCAGGAAGAAATTTTTTTATTTTTTTTGACAAGATGAGAGGAAATTGTGCAGATGTCTTCCTGCATTAAAGATATTTTAACTGGTGTTGCAATAACTTTATCTGTTTCTAGCGTCTACCAGCTATTATTGGCCGGTTTGTTCCATTTGCTGCAGTGGCAGCAGCTAATTGCATCAACATTCCCTTCATGAGACAAAGGTATGAGTTACCCCATAAGCCGCCAGTCACTGTGTACATCCTGCAGTAAATGGTCAATTCTTACTTTCTCTTTGCTTTGCATTCTTCTAGAGAACTGAAATACGGTATTCCAGTCACTGATGAGGAGGGGAATCGCCTGGGAGAGTCTGCCAATGCTGCTCAGCAAGCTATTGCACAGGTGGTAGTGTCCCGAATTGGTATGGCGGTGCCAGCCATGGGTAAGGCCATAAAAGACTTTAAAACCTAAAGGAAAAATATTAAATTCTAGTATTTTAATCTTTAGCGACAAAACCTGTTCCAGATGTTTACCACTGAAATGAGTTCATCAATGCCCAGTGAAATGTTGGATTATTAACATTGACTGCATTCTCTAGATTGTGAACCATAATAGGTTTCATTCTTTACAGATAACTACAATATCATTCTCAGTGCTTATGTTGTATTTAGTATTTTGTCTTTGGCTCCAATTCCATACTTTTTTGAGTGTCTGGTCAGTCACAGTCTGAAGTGACTGATTGTGGCTTTAATTGCACACCAGGAAATGCCATCCTGAAACATAACACACCCTCTGTCTGTAATCTTCTTGCAGCTATTCCCCCAGTTATCATGAATGCCTTAGAGAAAAAAGCTTTCATGAAGGTAAAACCTCCAAGTTTGAATATTTCTTTGGCATTTTGGCATCTGTGGTTTTTGCTGTGTAGTGCTTGTTCATTAAAGATGCAGGCATTACAGCTTCGCTACCTCTCTCTCTTCACAGCGCTTTCCAGTACTTAATGCACCAGTGCAGGTCGGCCTCGTTGGATTATGGTGAGTTCCAGTGGCAGTGACTCCTGTACCTTATATAATATGACTGCATTGATCACAGTTTGTGTAACGTTGTCCTTCTCCACTCTTATAGTCTGGTGTTTGCCACTCCGTTGTGCTGTGCTCTGTTCCCCCAGAAGAGGTAAGTGGTTCTTATAAACAGTTTTACTCCATTATGAAGTTTATGGCCTTGTCTTGGGTTGTTAACGCCTCTTTCTGCTGTAATGATTGTGTGCACTCTCTGTGCAGCTCTATGAAGGTGAGCAGTCTGGAACTGGAGCTTCAGGAGAGTATACGACAGAGCAGCCCTCACACCACCACTGTTTATTTTAACAAGGGCCTGTAGGGGCAGTTGCCTCTCAGCCCATCCTGCTGCACTATGCTATAATGGATTTTAGTGGGCACAACTTGAAGGGTAAATATATTTATTTTCTTGTTTTGTGTTGTGACCTTTGCTTAGCTTCGTGTATTCTATCGCTTCTACCTTCCCATAATATATTATGCAATCTTTATTCAGTATATATAATCAGTATAAACAAGAGACCTTCCTAGTTTGAGGCAGTACTGTGAGGCTGTTGGTGTTTTGAGGTTGAGGGTATATTGACAGTACTGCTGCTTTGATGAGTAATCACCTGTTATAAATTTCCCAGAGTTGTATTTATCATTATTTATTTTATTATTATTTTTCTTTTTTTTGCAATATTTAATGTGTATTTCTTTTAAAAGAGTTTTTGTCTGGAGCAACAATGTTTCTTAACTCAACACCTGTGTACCGTCTTAGCTAGATCTGTTAGAAGACTCTAAAAGCTAATGAGTGGAAAAATGGTTTATAAAAATCAGTTTTGATTCCTGGGATTATATTACCAATATAAATAGTGTCATCTACTACACTCCTGTATGTGCCTTTACAAGTGCACCTAACACCTACATCTCACATAAATTGAGATACTCCAGTGGGTACAGGTTGTTTTTGTTTTGGTTTATTTTATTTTACTTAATTTTTGCGATCTAAATACAAATCTAATTGTTTTTTTGGTTTTTTTGTTTGTTTTTTTGCGAGTTGCTGAGCGATAACATCTAAACGCTGTGTTATGTCAGTATCTGTATTCAAGCTCTAAACCGTATGTGTGGTCTAACCGATGACTTGATTGATGCATATAAATTAGTTGGTGATTCTGGGTGAAGATTGTAGTGTGTGTATCGTGTTGCCAGCTTCATTGGGAACAGTGGTTGTGATGCTGGTGTAGTGTTTTAAAATGTTTGGTGTCCCGAGTATAAGCCAATGGAAAGGAATGTGTCTTATAGCTGAAGATGGAACTATTAATGGTACCGTTTGTTTTTGCCTCGTCACCAATTAGTTACATAACACAGACCTGTATATTACTGTCAGTACAATTAGAAATGAGCGTCACTGCTGGTCCACTGTAAAAGAGCGGACTGCTGGCCTTTGGACAGCTGTAATATTTCCCATCACTCGACAGCACTACCTACTACTATGAAGTACTGTTTTTGTCTTGATTGGAGGTTTTATGGACTTTTGTACTTGACGTACAATGGCACATGGTATATGTATAATGATATGTAATTGTCCCATGTGCTCATTCATCAGTTTGGCTCATCTGTTTATTGCTTTAATAAGCAATATTGAATGTAAGGTAATATTTATTTACAAAATATTTGTTTCCTCTCATTGGAACGATATTGTGGTGGTGTACCAAAAATACGATCGTCAGTCTGTCATGTAGATTTTTCAGATGATATAAAGACCTCTCTATGGAATTTCTGTTATAACTTGAGCAATGTGATCAAATCTGCATTTAAGAAGTATTGTCATGAGGTGATGGTGTGTGCTGTGCTGTTTTTGTTTTGTTAACAGTTTCACTTTATGACTTGATACAGTAGATATGTGATTGGTAAATTTCAATCTAGTTAAGCAACTTGTTGTGCTCCGTGTGCCCACAGAGAGGCAGTAGAAGTTTGTTACCGCAGTTATTTTTGTGTAGCCACTTGTTGGGCTGATAATGCACCACACGCATTGTGTTTTTTTTTTTTTTTAGTAAATAGAATGTATTATACACTATATTATGCAAACCTGACATTGTACAGATAATCAGAAGATACAGTTATCAGGTTAAGAATGTTTGTGTGAAAGCACACGGCAGTTTGTGAGCTGAGCTGCAAGTCACTGCAAATATGTTAGAAAATGCACAATGTTTGACTGGAGTGCAGTGTTACAGTTTCAGCCCAGACCACGCGAGTAAGAAAATAAGACCCTTCTCTATCAGGACTCTTTTATTGGTCTAAAATAAGTAAACAAATTGTTATGCTGGCTAAAGTTTTCAGTATGAGAACATCACCAGCCTACTCTCCTAGAAAAGGATTTTATGACTTTGAATACTAAGGAGTCTAATGTACATGAATGAGTTTTCTTCTAAACGCACAAGACTTACATGCAACTTGGAACGCTGTCTTGACCAAAAGCATGTTAGTATGTTAAAACATGTCATTTCAAACCTGGCCCTTGTATCACAACCCTATCAAACTAAGAGCAAAGTAAATGGGATGATGTATGTTCCATGTTTTTTCAGTCATATTTTCTGTTTTAGTTACCTGGTATCATCATTTAACTATTTATGCTTTAACTTTATGGTCTTCAGGTCATTTATGGCTCTTTGAAGTAACAGGCTTTTTGAAACGGACAGGTCAAAACAGTTTGAAATGCAGAACTGTTTCCCTCTCTCCTAATAAGTAGTGACGGTGTAATGTTTTGGTGCCATGTATCCTCATGTTCTGTTTCACATTTTTGGTGACCGTTTAGGTTTTTAATAATTTTTTGGGCAGTTTCTTCTTTTTCAAGACATCCCCTAACAGTACTGGTGCTCATTTTTGTGTGTTTTTTTGTTTGTTTGTTTTTCGCCTTTTTGCCATGTATAATAAAAGTTATAAAACATACAATTAACATTTTTGGTGTAGCATTGAGTTGTACTCCTTTTGTTAAACAGCCATGTATGTATTCCATACATGTTTTTTTTCTTCTGAGTTAACTTGGTAGAAATACTAGTATATTTATATAGAAGAGCCTTTAGACCATAGACCATTAGCCTTAGCCTTCAGTATCAGGTTTTGAAATTTAACAACCATACTATACCACAATCAAAGGCAACTGTAGTGCTCAAGAAAGCCCTGTGGATATCTCTCAGTATAAAAAAAGGTCACTGAACCACAGGGAGACCCACAACCTCTGAATGGAAAGCAGAATGAGTCTCCATCCTACCAAAATATCAACAGGGGTGCAGCCAAGAAGACCAAGGAAACAAAAGACCAAGGAAAATGTATCCAAAGAATTATTCTCTTGCATTAGCTAAGGTCGGTGTTTACAGCAATCAGAGGGGGCAAAATGGGAAGTGATGTTGAAGGAAGATCTTTCATGCATGACCCCAAAAAAAAAAACCAAACAAACCACACAACACACAATTGAACGACCACATGATTTTGCTGGATTTTCCTTTTTTGAAAATAGATTTCTGTTGTCAATATCCGTGTGAAGCCAGTGAACTAACAGTGTTGTGACTAACGGAACAAAAGCATTTCATATTCCATTTCAAAGTCAGTGCAATACCTTTTCACTCAAACTGTTTAGTTAATAAACAAAATTGTTATTTAATTAACCACACAAACTCCCTTTATTCATATTAAATGTTGGTTGGAGACATGAAAATGTCAGCAACCAGGGGTGAAAGAAGGCAGGATGGGCACACAATGCCACTAATCTCCATCAGTGGAATATATAAAGAAAATACAGATGAACATAGACTTGTATCTGCTGTTTCTTTTTATTGGAAATAACTACCCCACTCCATGATTCAGAAACTTTTGCTGTCTACTGGCCAAAAAACTGGTGGGCAGGAAAGAATGTGTCATGCTTCAAATCTGCTCTCTCACAGGTGAGTTTTGAGTCAGACTGTCATTAAAACACACAATCCAAGTCACTAGTCCAGCAGCAGACAGCCAAAAAACTGATCTGAGTGAAGAACCACAATAAAGCCATTTCTAAAGTGCAAAAAAAAAAAATTCAAAAAAAAAAAAAAACACTTTACAATCAGTAAGAGCTATGAAACACCTGGATGGAAATTAAGTTCTGCAACACTGTGTGCTGCGGTCCCTAACGTTATTCTTTACTGCTAATGCTGGTTCAGCAGAACCTGAGCTTCCCTTAATATTCACAGCATTACTACAGAAAATGAGGTGTGATGTGCAAATACTTATTCTGTTTGTTCTTGACTTAATTAAACTTAATTCCTAGGAAACTAAAACTTAACACCTGTTAATATTTTGAGCCTTTCAACATCTTAACATTTTCTACATTAATAATTATTCAAAAGCTAAGCTATTTCTCCACCACTATTTTCTTAGCAGCCTCTAAAACAGACTCATTGCTGACTTTGTCACCAAACTCCTTCTCCCGGTGCTCAAGAAGAACTCCCTATAAATGAAACAAAATTAAACATAGATCAGTAACAGTTTACAATGATGAGTCATTATTGCACAGCTTAATCACTTGGAGAGCAAAAATAGTTTTACACCCATTTTAATTAACTATACAAAATATATATCTCAGATGAAGGTCATAATATTAATTACTCGACTTTACATCACTTGTTACTTTAAATATGTCCAAGAAAAGTCACCTGCTTGCCAGATCCCATGACAAACACCCCACCCAGGATGAAGCCCTCTCCATTTATATTTCCCTGGTAGCCTGACTTCCAGGCTCTGATGAAGTTCTGCCAAACTCCTAGACGAATGAAGCCAAGGCCTCCCATTTTCCTCTGCTGTGGTCCATAGAAAGCTTGCTATAAATAAATGTAAGCATTTTAGTGTACATGCATTTTCTTCACAAAACCTAGAAAGTGTTCCTCCACAAAAAGATGCAGGATGACGATGTTGGAAAGATTTTTTAATTAGCTCGTACAAAGGTTGCAACAAGACTCCCTGACCTGTTCATCCAGAAAGACATCCCCCGCAAAATGAGGTCTGAAATCCTGAATCTCCGTACCGATGTCCTCTTTGACAACAGCGTACAGAGGGACCCCGAGCTGGTCCAGCTGGGGCTTCAGAGAGGACAGCTCAGCGGCTTCCTGCAGGGACAACACACCTTTGTAAAATGACCACTGAGCATGTTCATCTTGATTCAACTTAGACACAGGATCCGTCAAGATTACCTCTCTGCACAAAAATCATCCAGGCCGGCGTACAGCCATGATTACTGCACCAGAATTCTCCCACAGAGTTCGAGCTTTAAATGTCTTCTCATCTGCATGAATGTCAGTTAAAATTATTAGTAAAATGAACCAAATCCTAACCAACAATCACAAACACATTCTTGGTGTACTGTCTGAGTCTGACATCAAGAACAGCTTCTTGAGATCCTTGCATGCAGTTTTCTTTACTGACCTCCAAGAAGGGTTTTGAGGTCAGCATTCTCCAGGTATTCTAGAGTGGCATGTTCAGGCTTGGTCAGGAAAAAGTCTGTGTTGGCAAGAATTATGCCTGTTATGGCAGCGCCAACAGCCCCTAGGCCAAGGGACCACATGCCCATGGCAAGTGTTTGGCCCTCCAAGATTGGTGATGCTGCTGCAGACGGCAGAAAAGAAAAAGGTTACATGAACAATTATTACAACAAATGACAGCATATTTGGAAAACCTGCAGTAAAGGATAGCTGTCTATTTAATGCCTGACTGACAGGCAAACCTGTCCTCACTTTTCAACCTGGCAGCAAAGGATCAAACATCCTCTCACACCTACCTGCTAACTTAGACTATAACGTCAAGTTCTGGGCTAAACCAAACATGTAGAGGACACCAGAGCAGTACCTTTTGATTCATGGATGGCAGGCTGGCTGTTCTTGCCCCTGTCAGAAGGTTGTTGATTTGGTGAATAGGTTCGAATGCTGATACAAGTACAGGATACTGGTGACATTAACCATGGCTGACACAAGTTATGTGCCTTGTACTTTTGGTAGAGTTTATACACAGGTAACTGAGGTTTTCTATCTGGAGCTGGGCCTGCTGGCCAATGCTGATGCAATGCAGCAGAGTTCCAGTTATACACTCTTGTTTTAACAGCATTATTCACATGAGGGATACGGTTTCCTCTTCCCAAGAACAGAGCTATTCGTGTGGGCTGTACTTGTACAAAAGCCATTGATGGCATCCAAACTGGGTTCTCTATCAGGTAAAAAGCATATGTGGAGAATGCTCTAGAAAGGAAGAGAAACAGATGACCTCTAAGATCAAACATTCGAAATATATTAGCTAGTATTAAAAGGGAACTTCACCAGTTTCTTAAACTTTCTGAATGATTCATTCTCTGAGATGTAAATAGAGCCATTAAGGGGAATCTAAAAAGAACTGTGACCCCTGTACAGCAATGGTGGCAGGAACTACAACACAAAGGAGGAGGTCTACAACACAAGTATAGCCATTTTATTTACTATTCAAAATCACCATGTGCCTTAGTTTTTATATGCAAGACTGATAATGGTAAAATAATAATAATAATAAAATAAATAAATAAATAAATAACAGAATTACTTGAGAAGGAATTTGTTTATATCCTTCCGCTGTGAATTGATTAGAATAACCTAATTACAATACATTTAAGCCAATATAAAAACAATGCGTCATTGATCACAGACTCAATATCATGTAGTAAATTCCTATAAAGGAGTTTTCAGAAGTCTGAACCTCTTTAGGCGTTTGGTTGCTTTCAACCACCGTGAGCATTTCTGATTCAGCCATTTTCTCTAGGACAGGGTTATTTAAATTCACTCTGAATGACTTTCTTTTACATCTCAATCTTTAATTTAGGAGAATTTAAAACATTGGTGGATTGGTGGAGTTCCCCTTGCACAAGTTCCCCTTGTGTAGAAATGCATGCGCTGCAGCAGTACTGATATGACTCCAAGTTACTTAATCAAACTAAGATAAGCAAATAAACAACCCGTGTTAGTCTCAATATTACACATTTGGTACGTTTGCTTTCAGGAATCACCAAGTAGACTCGTTTCCGCTGTATTTGTGCTTTGTCGGTTGAACAGGTTATTTCAGTTTGGCTCAGTGACAATGCAGAAGGTCAGGTGGCATTTCTTGCTACCCAACTCGTTTAGCTACAACCAGCTAATAAGATTATCCAGTCCAAATGAAAAGGTACCGAACAAAACAAGTAGGTTGGAAGCAGTAACTTGCAGAGATAATTAATTTATTAAACTCACATATCACAAATTGTCTTTTTCTGAAACGTCGGACTATATCGCCTACATTGCGATCAATCAATGCTAAGCTAGCGAGCAAAGTCCAGTTCAGCTAATAACTGGAAATATCAGCACAAAAACACAACAAATCCGTCTAAATACGGAACAGAGAACGTAATGTTAACGAAGAAACTGCTTTGAAACAAAACATTATCTTTACCTTAACGTTAAAATGTAAAATACTCACCGTCTGTTTGTCAATGAAATGTTAGTAATCTCCCCGCCGATTATGTAAAGTAATTGTGCGGCAGACACGACTTGTGGATTTCCGAAACATCGAGCAGGAGGAGGCTGGCAGGTGTGATGTGTAGATTTCTGAAACATCGAGCTGGACGGAGACGCAACGCAGATTTGCTGAAACAACGTTACTTCAGCACTCTGTTTTTCAACAACGTCAATGTATCTCTATTTTAATGGAAAATAGTGATATCTGGATGGTTGTTTTTGTAAGAAAGAAGGTCAACTGCAAGGCACTACAAGTTCCGTTTTGTCTGTTGTAGCTTATTAGATCTAAGAAAACTAAACATCATGGTACTTACCATGTTGATATCAGGAGATGATGTTTTGGCCATAGAATGTTAAGCTGTCCAAGGTTCTCTCAAATCCCTCAACTTCTTCACATTCACTCATCTTTTTTACAAGCTTAGTTTTTTTAAGGACCCAAGAGTGGTTCTTCCATGTAACTATCAAGGTGCCATTTATTTTTCAGAGTGTGATTCATTTCCGACAAAATGGCTTGGCTTCTGAACATTTATTCCACCAGGTTTGTCACACATACAAGGAACACAGACTGAACACAGACTGTTAACAACTATTGGAATGGAAAGCGTACAATAAGAGACACTAAAAGAATGAAGAAGAAGAAGAAGAAGAAGAAGAAGAAGAAGAAAGAGCCAGGAAAGGTGCTGAAGCGGTATATAAATATCTATTCTAAAATGTATATGGATATTCTATACGTAACTTGGTCTGAGTAGACATATATTTTAAGGAATATTATTAACAGGATATGTACAGCTGTGCTTTATATAGTTTATATATAAAGAAGACTGACCTAAAAATAGGTCAAACAGGATAATCAGCTAGATGTCGTTAAGAAATGATGTCAGTAGATGAAATGATACCAGCATGCATTGTGAGCTGTGTGATAATGGTTTTGCAAGCTGGTTTATTTAGGCAGGGGGAAGGGTTGGATTTGTTTGTATATTTGTGGTAGTGGTTTCCTAATATAACCTTTAAGACCTCTAAGCCTTGTATACACTATGACATGGCAGAGCAGGTCAGACAGGTAACAGAAAAACAGTTAGTGGGCAATTTGTTATGGTCTGTATGACCATGTTACAAAGTTTCCACCAACGCAGCACTAAGAACATTACGTTTAATTGTTTCATTGTGTGTACAATGTATGTTAAACATACGGTTTGTGGACCATTAAGCAGCTTCCAGGTGAGTCCACTCTTTTGGTAGTAATATTAAAGTGAGTTCATTATTTGTCAGTAGCAGGCTTTTGCTCTGTTCCACCGCATGAGTAAATGCGTGGTCTTTAGTGCACCCTGTACAGATTATTAGACACTAAATGTGGAAGGTATTTCTGTAATATGATGAAAAAGGTGGACAGCACTGCTTTCTAGTGCTGTCTTGTATCTGGTGTTGACCCGAGGACGATGGGTTCCCCCTTTGAGTCTTGGTTCCTCTTGAGGTTTCTTCCTTCCTAACTAAGGGAGTTTTTCCTTGCCACTGTCGCCCTCGGCTTGCTCACTGGGGGCTCGAACACCAGATTCTTTGTAAAGATTCTTTGTAAAGCTGCTTTGTGACAACATCTGTTGTAAAAAGCGCTATAAAAATAAATGTTGATTGATTTATTGATTGACTGAAGTTGTGGGCTTAATTGTTATTTTTAGGGGTGCCGGGGCAGAAAATCGGGAGGCTGCTGCTAGCCACTGCATAGAGGAATGTGCTGAGCGGGGGGCAGCACTGACACCCCACCCCAGTTTGCAGCTGCTGCTGCATTCCACCAGGCTACCGAGCCGTCACGGGACGCCTTCTGCTTTCAGCTTTCACCCCCTTCACCAGCATGTGCCTAACTTGACCTTCTACCCTCTGGGTGGATGTAGGTGGTAGGGAGGTAATTAGTCAGTGTCATTACATAGGTTCTTTTTTTATGTTGATTTGAATGCAAATATGCAATATAAATTTGGCCTATGAGTGCTCCGCCCACAAATGTGTTCTTTTGTTGAAACTACTAGATCAGGTTAGACAGGCTTTACAAAACAATGGCAAAATTCTCATTAAGCTAATATGACATTGCAGCAGACTTTTTGAGTAACGTAGTTGAGTTTCCAGTTTAAACTCTCACACTAGTAAGTGGGATTAGGCGGTGTGCTCCATGCTAACATCTACTCAGGTAAGAAGCAATGGCTATATTTGATCCATCCTGGTTAGAGGTGGCACAATACTACTTTTTCTTTTCAGATACTGACATTATTACAGACACTGATTCTGATTATTATCCTTTTTTCTTTTGTTCTGATAACTGATGCAGCATTTTCTGCAGTAATCAGCCGGATACCCGGTACAGGATCAGTACCATATCTAATCTCAGCAGCATAAACCTTTACATGGCCACAAATTTTACAACTCTTGAAATGATTAACACATCTAAATGTAGGCATTTTCACAAATAAAAGTAGCCATGAAACTGTTTAATTTATGACCTGGACAAAAGCCATAACTGGTCAAAATTGTCTGTTTTTTTCTTTTTTTTTTTTTTTTTTGCTACAGTTTCAGTTGTGCTGCTATCCTTTACATCATGGGGACTTTTCTTGATAAATGGACCGACAGAAATGCTCCAGAATTGCACATTGAATCGTTTGCCAAAACTGTCCAAATTAACTAAAATATTTCAAATGAACATACATTGAAAGGAAAGATTTTTGCCTTCCATTTGAAGATAATAAGCACAGAAAATATGCATTGTGTATATATAATTTGACCAGATGAAAATACATTCATAATAAAGCACATATTCATATCCAATGGTCCTACCATAATTAATCCAGCATAATACATCAAGGCTGTTACAAGATACTTCACTGAAATTGTGCAGAGCCCCTAAAGTAACATGGTCATTTTTTATTGAGGCCAAATTAATAAACTGAGGGCTCAAATTAAGTAGCCAAGGAGCCTTTAGTAGTTATTTATTTTTAATGCCTTATTAGAAATAATTACCATGTCACTTTATGTGCTCTGTACAAAAGAGATATATAATAATAAATTGTTTCATCATAATTATGACCAGGATGCCAATATTAGGGATACCTGATTAGATAGCAGATGACATTACACAGTAAACATTTCTCCTTTGTATCCCTAAGCTAATATAATGTCTTCATAAGTAGATCGAAAACTACGTTTGTACCAGCCTGAATGAACAGATGTGTTCAGATACATGAATCTGCACCGATCTGCCTCAGGATGCCCTTTTTTGGTATCACAGGTCAGATAATTGAAGGTGAAGTGTTTAGAAACACATCTGGTTGTAATATAGATCTTTCTCTGTCTTTAGCCCAGATTTAGGAAGAACACCGTACTCCAGCTGTTTGGTTCACACCACGTCCTGCTGACTGGACCTCCACCTCGGCCCCACCCTGTTGGATCGCATCACAGGTTTATATGGGCAAGGCCCTGTGTGTTTGGCCTAAAAGCCTATCAGCAGAAAGAATGTGTGCCCCACCTCCTGATGGGTACAATATCAGTCTGCTATTGGCTGCTGCGCTACACTCCTCTGTCAGCTCGGCGGCCTATCAGGTGGGCACGCCCACACATCGAACAGTAAACCAATGAGATTGTTATGTTTGTAACAACATTATATCAACAATCAGGGAGCACCATGAATATTTGATATCACTGTATTTATTTAGTTGGGGAAATATGTTTTATCGTATTCCGCTTCCAGTCAGTGAGTGTACTGTCTTAACCTTAGTAACTTTCTATAGAGGCAGTCAGGATTAGGCTGGTTTTCACTCAGTAAACATGACTGTCATAATCAGCCTTGAACTTAGAAACAGGGAACAAGCATTTACAATCAGTGTATTTGTTTATTTATTTCATCCTGTGTTGTGAAGTTTGCTGGCAATGACATCAGACACCAGGGTGACATCAGAGACTGTGAGTAGTAGCTTCAGCTCTGGAATTTCATTTTACTGATAATAAGTTGCGTTTCCAATCAGAACAGAGCTTGTTTACATGCATCTGTCTTAAAGGCCCTGCAACTATAATCAATGTGGAGAGATATAGAGTGGTTCCTGAAATAGTCATGTAAAAATGAATGATCCCTGATTCTGGTACAAAACCCACCCAAAAGTTGTACATAGACTTCAGGAGGACAAATATAATAATTCTAACAAAATCTTTAAAGCTAGCCAAAGTTAGAAAACACTGAAAGGTTTTCAATGAAAGTCATTTTATGGATACATATAATAAATCCTTTTATTGCCAGAAAAGATCCAGGTAATCAATACAGCCCCCCTGCCTCACCTTGCTGTTTAACCCTCCTCAGAGTTCATTTTCTGAGGTTCCATATCTCTACAGATTAGAGTTCAAGGAAATGTTGCACTTTGTATCATCTTCCAGCCTCATCACGACTGTTGACCGTAGATGACTGTAGCTGAGATCACACTTTTTGCAAATTTGTAAGCTGCAACACAGCAGTTTGGAACTGATATAGTGTGACTAGCTGCTCGAAGGTGCCATAGAATACATTTGTTCAGCAATTTAAAGTGTTCTCTGATGTCTGCATAGAAGGTATCTGTCTTGTAACACTGCCCGGATTCAGCTCTACACACCCATTCACACCCTATGAGTTGCCTCTAGAGTGAAATGAGCTGTTTAGCTGTCAGGGCTCTGCCACTTACATTCTGATTGACTTCCATGTATCATTTTGCACAAATTCAGACATAAAGTTTTGTCGTTCCAGCTAAGTTCAGATCGGCAAACAGGAGCCTCTGCCACAGACACTCCTCCCATTGTATACATCTGTGTTTCCCGAGGGACTGTTTCTGTCATGATTCCTTTCCCAAGATTACCTCTGTCTAAATGTCGTGCTAAATGTGACCGGTCATTTTGGGTGTCAGTTGAAGTTCCTTTTCCTGCAGTAGTGGGTGGTTCTTGACCACATTAAATGGCTGACGGTACGGACTCTCACTATACAGTCTGGCAATGTGAGACTACCTATACTTGTTTTCAATATCAAGTAAAGTTTGTGCAAATGAAACTACTATTAAACTATCAGTTTAAGATGATCTGCTTCAACTGGCAAAAAGTAGAACAAACCAGTCAGCATGGCTGCTACTTACAGGTTGCTGATGGGGTTGTGATGAGGTGGAACTGCTCCTTTCTTGTCTATTCAGTGTCAAACACCGAACAAAGCTGATATAAATAGAATATATACAGAGCAAACTTACAACTTTGAATTACAGTTGTGCAAATTTTCAGTTCCACCTTAAATGGTGCCACAGTTACATTCTGGCACCTGTGCACACTGTAGCATTGAATGTGGAACACAACATTAACCATGCCTGCTGTCAGTTCAGGTTTTTTTTTTAAAGGGTATGAAAAGTGCCGTCAAGACTTTCACAGCCTGGAAGCTTTCTCCCGGTAGTCTGACCTTATCATTGCTTTTGCTCCATAATCAAAACTGTTACATAAAAGTCTAGGATATTGGAATCAGCTCAATTTAGCTCCTTTACAAATACAGGATTTATATTTAAATGAGGGGATGACAATGTTTGTGTTTCTCTGAATGTCAGTTCCATGTACTGAACTGTCCATATTCAACTATGCCAATGTAAACACTGCTTTTCATTCTAAGGCACCTTTAACATGAAATGAGCATTTTTATAAATATATCTGATGAGACTAACAAAACATTAATACCCATTCCTCTGTTTTGTGAAGAACATTCTGTAGCAATGGCAATACAACAAATCTTTATCTACGGTGATCAAAAAATACACCCACAGTTCAGAATTAATAGCATGGTGACACACTTTACAATTCCGCCATTCATACATTATGTCGACAATGAAGCAAGTGAAATATTGGCAAGGCCGAAGCACTGATATGGTTATCTTTCTACTTGGAGCAATTTTGTCAGTTGTAGAAGAAATGTGTTTCTGTCAGTCATTAACTTTTCGCTTTAGTGTCCAGTTTTCCACCCACTTATTTGGGCATTGCTCGTGTTACTCAGTGGCAGAGATGAATGTTTTTAAATACACGCATGATGCCAAATCAAATAGTGATGTACCATTCCAGGGTCACAGCAGCAGAGTCGTGCCACTGTCCAAAGTTCATTGCGCTTTAGTCAATGGGCAGACAAGAACTTCATAAGAACCTGCCGATATGATAAGTATCATGATGCAGGTGTGCTGATTCAATATATTGCTATATATCGCGATACCTTAAGCAACACTATCGATTTTTTAATTCTAATTAAAGGAAAATATGGTCATGGTATAAAAACACCCCACCACATACATAAAATCTGAGTGAAAGAAAGGTGGACCCTGTGTTTATATTGGAGTTTGCACTATGCCTGCATTCAAACTATTTATTAAAAATTGATACTGAGTTTTTGAGAATTAATTCTGAATGGCAAAACATAATACTGTGACATACAAGTCTAGATATTTTTCTACTCCCCTGTAATCAACACAACTCATGCAGAGTTCAGCGCTCATTTAAGAATGCATCTAACCATCTGTATTATAGGCTGCATTCCTGTTTTCCTGGGAAAGAAATTCATATTAACTTAAACCTGTCATAAGAAGTTGCATTATCACACTCCAGGTTAAAATCGTGACCAATGTTTGATGGAAATCTGCTACTGATCTCTTACAACATTCTTCTCTTTCTCTTGTAGAGATGACACTTAAAGAACTTTGTCCTTATGTCAGTTGAATTAGCAACAGAAAGTAGAGAAAAAGTCTTTATTCCTCTCACCGTCTTTGGGTCTGTTGCAGTGCATGCTGGGATATGTATGCTCACATTCTCTGTTTGTGTTTTGGATTATGCAACACTGGTGAGGTCGAAAGCCGTAGTTGCCCATTTTGCCCCGGGTGCTGTTGTGCCACGTGTCCTAAGATAGTGTCTGCATGCCCTCTTCAGTATTACCATGACTGTGCACTATGTTGTATGCAAACGTTTAGGTGACCCTAGTTAAATTCAGTGACCACGTACCCTACAGCGAACCCATTTCACCACACAAGTGCTGTTTATTTACGGAATTTAACATAATGAAAGCAAAAATAAAGAAACTATTAAGAAACAGTTTTCCACATTGTTAAGTTTATACTTCTTCCGGTATGTTGATCTCAACAAATATGCAGAACCTGATCACTGAATGTAGCACAATGTAGAGGATGTGTGTAGAGGAAAACTTATTTGCACTTAACAAAAGTCCAAAATCAGAAAAATGGCTCGTTTCACCAGCCGTTTAAAACCTCTGCATATGACTGCTCCCAATTGCATCCATATACTAGCTTTGGTAACACTGTTACACGATCCGACTGTTTAAATACGGACTCCTCAGTGATGTGCACAGAAGGAAAAGTATCAGTAACAGTTTATGGTGCTCTTCTTTATTGCACAATGAAAAAGTTTCTGCCAAACACACATGTCCAACATAGCCCTCCAATGAAATGAACAAAATACTGTAAGGGTCCACCCCACCCCCTGTGGCTGTGACACTACACTCAGTTCCATCACAGCTAAAGTTTATTAATGAACTAACTCTCAGGCTCCATGTGTCCACAACTGTCAAAAAGCTCTTGATCAATATGATCCGGTTGCTTTTGATGGGTAGAGTGTCTTGATCTTTCGTCATTGTAAACAACATAAGATCAGAGTGACACACTGAACCTCAGTGGTCAGGTCTCACTATACTATGTCCACATACCCTGCTGTCAACTCTGCGCTACTGGAGTCAGACTGCAATGGGTTAACACTAGTGCTTCTACAACTTTGAATCCCCTCCCTTCAGCAACTCCCCCTGGAATGGTCAGCCCCACTGGTTCACATGACGCATATGTATATACGTGCGTGGGTGTATGCGTGAGCGTGCGTGTGTATGTGTGTGTGTTAGAGTGTGAGTTTCTCCGGGCCATATATAGGAGCATGTTTGGTTAGAGAGCTGTTGATAATCAGTGTTCTGACTGCAAATCTCTCTTTCTCTTTGTCTCTCTTTCCCCTCGAGTCCTACGTACAGCCTGTGAGGAATATAAAGAGCATTGCATTCCTGGCCAACATTCAGCTGCAGTTGGAAACCCCTGTTACAGCCTTTTTCTAGTGAATTTCTGAGCTGCCCTGCAAATATGGAAGGACTGAATGATTTTCATGATGATGGCTCCTTCATGTTCACGTCAGAGTCAGTGGGAGAAGGCCATCCGGGTGAGTCTTTGCCTTCACATGTACTTGCTCTGCAGAAAATGTCTATTAACATGGTGCTATAAAAACCTGGTATTATGAAGTGCCTGTTGTAAGAATTCTATAGACAGCCTCTCTACAAATTCAAGACAGTCTTAACCCATGTAGTGCCATACATGCAATCCCCACTGCTATAGCTGCTGACACAGCACTCCGCTTACCTCAGCAAATGCTTATTGAGAAGTTTGAGCCTGCTAGGCAGGATGGTACTGATTGATCCCTCTTGCCTGGCAGAAGTGTGGTTAAATGTGTGGCAGAATTGTAGGGCATAATGTAATTCAGTATTAATGTAACAATTAACTGCAAGCTTTTAAAAAACACTGTAATTAAATTGAACTGAACCACATAAGGCAGAAGAGCGAGGTAGCATATGGTTGGTTTCGGAAGCAGACCAGGACAGGTGGTTCACATTTAAAGTGAAAGTGCCGTTAGCTGGTATTTCATTCAGTGGGTACTACTGCTTCGCTCACAAATGCACAGGGTTATATTACATTGCACTACGGGAAGAGTATCTGAGAGTCTAATTGAACTTCTAAAAATATTTCAGCATGTTCTCATGATACGCAAATAGCTCATTCTCCACATTGGCAAATGCAAAAACCCAGAACACCTGGGTCTACCTCACAGAACCAAGCCTGGCACTGATGTTTTGTTGCATGTTTACTAAGAAAACAGTCTTATGCCATTTTTGCACTCTTGTGTGGGAATCTGCCAGACTTCACATTTCTTATCTGCTGTTGGCTCATGCTGCAAGGCCAGCACACTTATAGCAGGCGGTGAGTGGATTGATGTCCAATGCTAATAAGGGGGGGGTATCAGCCCTTTTCACCAAAACTATTTACTAAGTGCTACATTCAGTGTTAAGGATTAAGTTAGCATCCTAACATATTATATTTATTAGAATCATTCAATTATTTTTCTTTTTTTATCATTAAACTTCTAATATGTGAGAACTTCATGTAGCTCTTTGTTTTCTTAGTCAACCTTTGACACTAAATCAATAAAGATCTTTGACGGGGAATGCATAATCCATACATAATCCACACATCTTTTCCTGGTTCAATTGCAAAGCCGTCTAACTCGACCGAACTGATGTGCCGGCCTTCCAGGTCAAAGAGGCTTGTTACTGTTGGTGTTGTTTCTGATGTAACTCACATAAGTTGTTGCCTCAGTGCAGAATGGGATAGACAGCAGCTGAAAGCTGAGGGTATTGTCCTGGGGCGCCGCTCGCCTGTAGCATCTCTTTACTGGGAGACTTTTGTGTGCCAAAAGCAACCTTTTACAACCCATCAGCATGAAAGACTCAGGAATTCAACTCACTCTCTGTCAACAGAACACGAGTAGCAGGAGTGCACTTTGATTTAATGTTGAACTCGACTGCTCACTCTTTTTCTGTGTTCATTTTCACAGTACACTGTTTTGTGTAAGACTGTGTTTAATTCTTCTTCTCCTCTTTTCTGCAGACAAGATTTGTGATCAAATTAGTGATGCTGTGCTCGATGCACATTTGACGCAGGACCCTGATGCCAAGGTGGCCTGTGGTAAGCCTAATGTAAACTCTAATGTAATAACCATATTACAGATTCTATGTTTTCACATGATCAGCCTGTTCTCCATTCAGCATTTCAGTATAACTAGAAAAATGTGTTGAAAATAATGGAATGGGATCAGAATGTACTATGAAATGCCCACATACTGAAATTACTGCAGTAATCCTTCCCATCTGTTACCCGGTGGCTAGTACCCTTACCCAGGTTTAGGTAAACAAACCCATAATAAGACTGCCAACAATGTGGACCACCACAAGTCTTGACTTGACTGCATGCTACCTTTATTTCTACCATGCTTAGATTCACAGCAGTAGATACCGCTCTGCTTCTGTATTGTGGATGTAGCTCTGATTTTGTTGATTATTTCTAACAACAGAGACTGTATGCAAGACTGGTATGGTGCTTCTGTGTGGTGAGATCACATCACGGGCTAATGTGGACTACCAGAAGGTTGTGAGGGACACCATCAAACACATCGGCTATGATAACTCAGATAAAGGTAGAAACACAAGGATTTCTGGATTTACATGATTTGTTAGTCTGTTGTCTTGATCAATTCATACCTGCTTTTGCTTTCAGGTTTTGACTACAAGACCTGCAATGTATTGGTGGCTCTGGAGCAGCAGTCTCCTGATATTGCACAGGGAGTCCATGTTGACAGGCATGAGGAGGACATTGGAGCTGGAGACCAGGTAATAACTCAAAAGGGAAGACCAATCATGAGCATTCAGAAAAACTGTGAATTCATTTTAGCTTTAATCGAGAAACTCTACACTGTCCTCTTTCACAGGGTCTGATGTTTGGCTATGCCACTGATGAGACAGAGGAGTGCATGCCCCTAACCATTGTCCTTGCCCACAAACTGAATGCCAAGATGGCTGAACTACGTCGTGATGGCACCATTCCATGGCTTCGTCCTGACTCAAAAACACAGGTTAGAAAAAATAAGATAGCAGGTGTTTCCATAGTGGTGACAGAAAGTCATGTTTAGAGACCATTCAGAGCTAAAATGAAGCTGACCATGGATCTCCTCAGCTGTTGTGGTCCTAACAGCACTCCGTTGGGCAATAGCCATGGTCCCAACAAGATGACAAGCTTGTGCCGGCATCCTTTTATGCCCCAAGATAAAAATGACCCTCAGAGTGACGCCTGGGGGAGGCCACAGTCCCTACGTCTGATTGGACGTTGCTGTCCACTTGTCGGTTTCAGCCTAGCCTTTAGAACATACCAGGAACCCAAGATGGCATCATCTCTGAAATCTGAAACCTTCTTGCTATTTTGGAGTTCCTGACATTTTCATATTGGAGACCCAGGAATGTTTGAAGGGTTTAATATTTGTGGCATATGGCCCCCAAGAGGCTAATCTGGTATTACTCTGTAGATTGTTGTCCAGATTCTGTATGCTCTACTGTCCTTGCTATATTACCTTAAAGAGAACGGTGAACATCAAGTGATCCTGCAAGCAGTTCCTCTGCTTTTCCATGCCTGCAGGTCACTGTGCACTACAAGCAAGAGGATGGAGCTGTGGTTCCACTGCGTGTGCACACTGTGGTCATCTCAGTCCAACATGATGATCTTATCTCTCTGGAGGAGCAAAAGAGGATTCTAAAGGAGAAGGTCATCAAGGCTGTGGTGCCAGCCAAGTACCTTGATGAGAAAACCGTATACCATCTTCAACCCAGTGGGCGCTTTGTCATCGGAGGACCTCAGGTGAGCTTTTCTCTTTTGCTTTTACTCCCTGATTACTCTTGAAGAATGTTAAGCGTGTTAGCTCCACCCACAGACTCACAGTATGAGTATCCACTCTTTCTCTTAGGGAGATGCTGGAGTCACTGGAAGGAAGATCATTGTAGATACGTATGGTGGATGGGGTGCTCATGGGGGTGGGGCCTTCTCTGGGAAGGACTACACCAAGGTGGACCGCTCTGCAGCTTATGCTGCCCGCTGGGTGGCCAAATCTTTGGTGAAGGCCAAGCTGTGCAAGAGAGTGCTAGTGCAGGTGAGAAGACTCGGGAAAGTCATGAGACTGTTAAAAAGAGTATGGTCAAGCCATATCTGTAACTGGTGACGGCACGTTCTAGTTGTATTTGGGATGAAAATTAAAGATGCCAGAAAAGACAGATAAACAAGCATATCAGCTACACTGCTTACAGCTCAGTAGCATGTATGATTTCCTTATTTTTAAAAACTGAGAAGATTTTTTTTCTTGTTGTTTAGGTGTCTTACGCTATTGGAGTGGCCCATCCACTGTCTATCTCACTCTTCACCTATGGCTCTTCAGAGAAGACAGAGAAAGAACTGCTTCAGATCGTCAACAAGAACTTTGACCTTCGGCCTGGTGTCATTGTTAGGTAAACATGCATGTTGTTTTCTGTTACACGACACAAATGCAAGAGAAAACTAGTTTTTATCAGTTCGTTTTGGCCTGAAAATCAATGGTAAACAAGATCAATCCAGAGTTTTAACATTTTGCAATATAGCTTACAAACGCTCAAATACCACAGTGTTTAGAATGGCTGGTGACAGTCTGACGATGTCTTTAATGAGCTGAAGGCAAAAAAAGCTTTAACAGATGCTTATTTATGCCAATAACCCATCTGTATTACCTATAGCTAGTCATAAAGAATACAGAGATAATGTAAGAGGCTACAATCGAGTACTTGTTTTCCAAATTTGTGACTATTCAAAGCTGTTCAGAGTTTTTTTCAAAGTTCCAAAGGTAGTGTAGTAGAAAACACAGTTCCAACCACCTGCTTATCCAAGCTTAGCCCGTCATGGTTTGAAGTGCAGCTACAGAACCACCTTTGCTTCTTTAAAGAATCTTTGATTGAGTAGTTCTATTATGAATGGAATCCTTAGTGAGGTTTGCTGGTGTGAATGGGCTTTTAAAAGCCACAGTACTCTGCAGAGAAACAGAATAAAATATTAAACAGTAATTCATTATTTCTGTTCACAGGGACCTGAAACTGAAGAGGCCGATTTACCAGGACACTGCCTGCTACGGTCACTTCGGTCGCTCCGAATTTACCTGGGAGGTGCCCAAGAACCTGAAGTATTAAAGCTGTACAAGCCAGCAAAATGCTTCCACAGGACAACCAGACAAAGCTCAGAATAACAGAGAAGAGCAACACTGTGAATCCTGCTACATAACACTGACATAAGTACGACATTAACGGAAAAGGAGTTATATGCTGTCATGGGTTTTTGTCATTATGTCCAGTTATATAACAGTGTCGTGTAGCGCTGTAGTTAGGACAATTACAGCCGAGTCCAAGTTAAATGGTGAGCAGGTAGAGAGACAAGGCTGAGACCAATATAAAAAACGTAGTTTTGGTTCATTGTAGATTACAGTTCATTTACTTTACATTATATATTACTACTGCTGGAACAAAACCCGATACTTCTCAGTCTGACATTACCCTTTACTTTTTTGTACATTTCTGATGGATGGACCAAAGGAAATAGCCCCAAATTGTCATCTGGCCAAACTGACTAACATCAAAAGTAAGGCTAGATAATACGTAAATATGATTAATATTTTGAATATACTTTGTATAATATAGCATTAAGTAGTGACATCAGATAACAATATAACATACACATATCATACATATACATTGCATGATAAATTATTACTTAGTATTTATATATTTTATATTATTATCTGATATTATACTATAGTGACAATTCAACTTTACATAATCATTTTTGGAAGCAGATGGTTCATGTCTATCCTTTTTCTCTAAAACTTTTCTGGAGTCACCACATAAACGTAGGTGAATGTGAATCAAACAGTGTACATCTATTTTTTTTTCGTTATTAAAAGAAAACATGGTCATAATAACATTCCAATCTGCCACCAAGGGGTCTTTTAAATTTTTAATATAATTCAAACAAACAAACAAACAATTATAATTTTATTTATATACATAAAGACGGGCTGATTCATTGTGTTTGCGGGTATTGTTGGGATAATGATAAGGTCAGTTTCCAGTTTACCCCCAAGACCAATGATGCTGAGACAGAGACAGACCAAGACCATAAATTTATGGTTCTACTACACTTTACCATTACTATTATTATATATGACAGCATATTGTAGTACACATAAGCTCATATAACCATATGAGGAAAGCGCTTGTGACATCAAACATTATGGCATATGTCATAACAATTAACAGTAATGATAGCATGTCTCTATTATATTACTGAACAACATCTGTCATGACAGCTCTGGACAGCATGACATTTATGACATGGTTATTTATATCAGTGTTATGTGGCTGGGTTCAGATAGTGTTGCCCTGAGTACAATCTTGCCAGCTTCTGTCCCTCTCTTTCTGTCTCTTCATCTGCATATTTGAACACCATTACATTTATCTGAGCCCAGGCTGATATGCATCATCCAAAACAAATGACAATTTTCTGACGCTGTGCATGTAGGAACCGGTCGGTTGTAGTGCCTCATGCACATTGTTTTCCAGTTTAGCTCACAGTCCTGTAGAATTGTTACATATACTAGAGCAATGGCTGCTTTTGAAACAAACCCACCATGTGGGGTTGTCTTGGCCGTATGGGCAATGCTTAGCAGGGAATCGTCAGCTCTAATTAGGAGCCTCAAGCATGCATTTGTGTAATACAGTCATATCATAATTGTGACAATCCTTAGATTCAATAGCAGATTCCTACTTTTTGGTTCTTTCACTTGACAGTTAGAAAGGTCAGGGTCCTAGTATCAGAGATCTTCACCATAACCTGTTACAGATGGTCATAGTTCAATGAGCTAAGTGTTCGTTCCTCCAGCTATAGTCTCTATAATTCTTCTAAAGTCAGTATCTGGATCTCTTGCCATCCCCAGTGTCTTCTTTATTTATCAGCAGCCCCCAAAATAACTGCTTCTTTTGAACTTGATATAGTTTGATAGTGTGTGTTTTTGATTTCCTTTTTCATTAATTCTTTCTCTCTTTTGTAAATTCGGTTTGTAATATAATATACGGATCTACAGATTACTAAACACCATGCTGTGAAAAGTGGGCATGAACTGGTGGACCACTGTAAGCTTTGCATCAGAGATGCTATTTCTAATGCTGAAACATTGCAGGAGGCATACACCACAGGACATTCTCCGTGTGCCTTATTTCTTATGAAGTTTGCTTTTTATACCCTCTGTATGGCATAAATGATATTCTAAAAATGGTGTAATGGACGTAGTTCCAAACTGATCGCATAAGTGATTGATGCCTGTTTACATGTATGGATCCACTGTGGTGTAAGAACACCTCATTCACCAGAGGCCAGTATGTGTACTCGTGTATGTGTCATTGACCTAATCCTCCCAAAATCATGCTGTAAGATGCTGTGAGGTGTGTGTCGGCCTCAGCGGGACCGTTATCTCTTTCCTGTGTCCAAGCATTCTCCAAAAGGTGCTACTTCTTTTACAAAACTACAGTCTTCCTTGTTCTCCTCACACAAGTTCTGTCCAAGAAATTTGTGTCTTGGAAATCTGTGATCTGATCATGTATATAATTGTGAATAATTAAACTACTGAAAAACGAGTCATTTGTTTTTATATGCGTTTAAAACTTCCTTGTATGAGAGTATGTATCTCTTCTCAAGTACACAGTATACTTCCAGTATGTATCTCGTCTCAAGTACACAGTATACATCCAGTATGTATCTCTTCTCAAGTACACAGTATACTTCCAGTATGTATCTCGTCTCAAGTACACAGTATACATCCAGTATGTATCTCGTCTCAAGTACACAGTATACATCCAGTATGTATCTCTTCTCAAGTACACAGTATACTTCCAGTATGTATCTCGTCTCAAGTACACAGTATACATCCAGTATGTATCTCTTCTCAAGTACACAGTATACTTCCAGTATGTATCTCTTCTCAAGTACACAGTATACTTCCAGTATGTATCTCGTCTCAAGTACACAGTATACATCCAGTATGTATCTCTTCTCAAGTACACAGTATACTTCCAGTATGTATCTCGTCTCAAGTACACAGTATACATCCAGTATGTATCTCTTCTCAAGTACACAGTATACTTCCAGTATGTATCTCTTCTCAAGTACACAGTATACTTCCAGTATGTATCTCTTCTCAAGTACACAGTATACTTCCAGTATGTATCTCTCCTCAAGTACACAGTATACATCCAGTATGTATCTCTTCTCAAGTACACAGTATACTTCCAGTATGTATCTCTTCTCAAGTACACAGTATACTTCCAGTATGTATCTCTTCTCAAGTACACAGTATACTTCCAGTATGTATCTCTTCTCAAGTACACAGTATACATCCAGTACGTATCTCTTCTCAAGTACACAGTATACTTCCAGTATGTATCTCTTCAAGTACACAGTATACTTCGAGTATGTATCTTTTCAAGTACACAGTATACTTCCAGTATGTATCTCTTCAAGTACACAGTATACTTCCAGTATGTATCTCTCCTCAAGTACACAGTATACATCCAGTATGTATCTCTTCAAGTACACAGTATACATCCAGTACGTATCTCTTCTCAAGTACACAGTATACATCCAGTATGTATCTCTTCTCAGACTAAAAGAAAGGTTTAAAAGAGCACAGCTAGATCAGGTGATAGTGTTAATTTTAGATGACACTCTCTAATGTTTTGTAATTAGTTATTCACTCATATAAAGAATAGTTGCACCCAGAAGGAAGTGTCGGATTGCGATGCGACTGGGAAGGAAGATAAAGTTTACCAAGAAGAATAAATGATGATACATTTAGACTGATATGGGTAATATTTATTGAGTTACACATACAGAAGCAAGTGTCTCTCAGTATGGCACTGGGCCTCCATGTTTGCTAGCGTAACATGTCACAGCATTACGGTGGCCGAGAAGTACAAAACAAATTACCAGTTCAGAAAACTAAATTTCAGAAATAAAAACAAATTTACAAATGAAAAAAAAAAAAACATTCAAAAAAAAAAAAACAAAAATCAATTTTACCAGGGCAAAAAAAAAAAATACATTTTAGAAAACAAAATTAAAAGATGTGAAACTTTTACCAACTTCGAATTCTGGTAGATCTAAAGTGCTTGACAGTTAAACTGTTTCTCTGTGGTAGAGTGAGTGTAGTGTGGGATGGTGACAACGCTAAAGTGTGGTTTGTCCATTTTGTGGCATGCGTTCTTGTTTTTCCCGAGAAGGTTTTTGGAGTTTTTAAGAGAGCAGACTGAAGAAAGAGGCGAACAGGTGATGTCTAAATCACGTGGGCTGTTTTGCAAAAGCTCTCAGCCATTTTAAGATAGCTAGCCGGTAATCCACTACAGCTAGCGGTACAGCCCACTTACTTTCCTTAACATTTCCAACTCCAAGTGGTTTAGATCTCGCCTGTTCCTCTTTTTCCACCCCCACTCGCTCTACCACCGCACTCTCTGTATTAGACTTAACCTTTGTGTCAGAATTCACAGTTTGTATAAGTGTTTTTCGTTTTTACTTTTGTAATTTTGTTTTATGAAATGTCAATATCTTTTGCACTTCTTGGCCACCGTAGTGTTTATCTAGAACTGTTACTTCATTAACAATCAGACCACTTTTAATAGACACCAATGCAGAAGTCCCGGTAGGTCTAAAGTGTTCACTTACTTTTTCTTGCAACAAGTGCACATGATAAAACATCTGTATCTCAGTCAGTATAGTCATATATGATTTGCTTTATTTTGTACAACTTAAGGCAAATATACAGTACAATCAAACATCTCTTGATTTCTATGAGGAACCATTTCAGTCTTTGGTCTAATGAAAAGAAAGGCACAGGAAGGTGCTTTTTTTTTTGCTTGCCAGAACATCAGTTATTCCACCCTGACTATAGGAGAGGCTTTTCTGAGAGAAGATACGTGTTTGCACTTGTACACTGTGGCTGTACATTTGTACTTGCTGTCGGTTTGAGCGTATGTTGAGAGCGTTATCACACTTTACTCAGTAGGAATGTTCTTTGACTGTGAGTTTAAGCAATACCTCCGAGAGCAGACCGAGTTAACAAACAGCCAGCTGTGTCCTCAAAAGTCATCAATGGTAAATCAAGGTAAAAGGTGACCCTCCAAATCACCTCCCTTTGCTGAGAAGACCCATTCTAATCAGTAATGTAGAGGCAATGCAATTCTAACAGATAAATCGCCACGTGGAACACAGAACACATACGGACTCTATCTAGACCTTCGCAAATCAAGGGCAATACCTAGATCCAGCTGGTAATATGACAAATACACTTTAAGCACACATCAATTTGACTGTAAAACATCCACTCATCTCAAATATCCTACCAATTAAAACTCAAATATTATCTGCAATCAATTTCCAACAACACATAAACTACTACCTTTTAATTAAAAACACTCCAAAGACTCCAAAGCTGGTGTTGTAACAAATTTTCCTGAGGTGGAGACTAAAGACCAAAACAAGAACGTAAGAACATAACATTAAAAAGAAATATATTAAATGAAGTATGATTTTAGACTTGGCCTTGGGTGATAAACACACGTCCCTTGACATGAGGAGCAAATTATTAACTTTACTATAAACACATCTAGAAACTGCTTTCCTTACTTTTCATTGAAGGTCACTTTAATCTGCTACCAACATAAAAAGGTATACGCATGATAAAGGATCTCTATCTATCCATCCATCTGAAACATACAGCTTTTGAGTAATAAACTTGCAGTCCTGCTGCAAACTACGTTGTTGAAACTGCTCTGTGACAGTGAGGGTCACAAGGGGGCGTCCTTATCCATTTGGTAGCCGGTTCTTGACAGTCAGAACCATTGGTGTGTTCTGGCGAGCTACAGGAAATAAACTGAGCGAATACAAGGTGCATAAATAAAAAAGAAAACCGCAGCCACGGTTCTTTCAGGTCAATACTGATGCTACAAGGGTGTGCACAAATCGTTTGCTATTGGGGTGAATGCCAGGCTGACCTGTGGAGCACTCCAAGATGAAAGCGCTCTGAAGATGTTTGGCATCAGGGAAGCTGAATCCGTCTCTTTGTTAGAAAAGTGGATTTGGTGTAGGCCCCGTTCTTAACAGACTGACACGACGATGTAAACACAAAACCACCTCCCAACAAACCTCTCACTTCCTTATTCATTAATACAGAGAGGAGCGGATACAGGACCACATTTACACGGAGACACCAACAACAGGTCAAAGTATAGCAGTATCCGAATGCCTTACATTAGTGTTACAGCCTCCTGTTGGTATAAATGACACTTCTGTGATATCTGTAGTACAAAAATACACTGAACAGTTACAAGACAGCTTCATTGACTGCGATGAACACAGAAAGACAGATCATGTTCAGTCCATTAGGCAGCTTTACTTGGCCTCGTCTTCTAAGGCACGATGGTAACGATAGTCCCCCTGAACACAAGATGCAATGCCGCAGGTTAGGCAACGCAAAACAGCTACACTAATAGGCATAGGCTTAGGCAATCTGGCTTCAACAGCACTGGATGAATACAAAAGGCAAAGATGAAGTCCTTAAACTTGCATTGGTTAACATTTCTGCTCTTCTTGTCTTGAGAAATGCAGAGAATTGGCACAGCAACATTCATCAATGCCCAGCCGAGGATGTGGCAGATTTTTGTCAACTTATGAGTTTTCAAAACTCTCACACTTCTTCCAGTTCAAAGAACACTGCTTTTATCCACCTTACAGCCATGAAACTGATACTGAGGAAGAACTCACAACTGAAGGGACAACCATTTTGGTCACTCAACAATGTCAATGTGCAACATGTGAGTCCTTTGGCAAAACTTAGCTAAGGGCAGGAGATGCAGGATCAAGTTTCGGTTTCGATTTTCCTTTTGCTGGTCTAGTGTCTTCCTCTGCACCCTGCTGTACATGCGTCTCTGATAACGAGGAGGTGGAGACAGAGAGAGAGAGAGAGAGAGAGAGTAGCAGGTGCAGGTCTGTCCTGTGTCTCTCTCTCTCCCTGAGGTTAAAGCATAGACATGCTCTCAGGCTGGTGCTGACCGGGTCCACCAAGTGATTCCATTTTGTGGTCAGCGCCGGAGCTTCCCAATGCACCCCCTCTGGCCAGGACCATCATGGTGTTGCTGGAAATCCCAGCAAACTCAAAGGCAAATGTTCCATAAAAGAGCATGATGATGACGCAGAAGACCCACTCAAAGATGGCAGAGGCATGCTGTAGGACAAAACTCTCCTGGACGAAAAACACTCCACCTGGAGGACGGAGGAGTTAAGGAGTTCCAACAGCGAAAACTAGAAGTTTCATTAACCTAGCAGTATAGCACTGAGTAAGTATATTGGAGATCAATGAATCTGTCTGTCTGTCTTAAATGTGTAGAAGTGTATTTCTGCAGAGGATGCTTTAACTTTTACCATCAACAAAACTGCAAAGACACACAGACAGAACTTTGCACGATGGCACCTATGTGAGGGGGCTAACTGAAAGGAAACTGTATAAGACCATTTAACTGGTTGACCTAGGAAATAATAGTTGATTCATTATTTTTTAGAAATAATCAATAGCTGCAGGTACAGGTTTGAAATATGTTCTCAAATTTATATCATGTTTTTTTTCTGCTGATCCAATAATAATATTAATGATACGTTGCAATCTGCAAAAAATAAGAATTATAACAATAAATGATTATCATATTAACATGGGGAACATAAAAACAACGCTAACTGTTAGTGGGTGCGTTTTAGTTTTAGCAGTTATACTATAATATTATAAAAATCTTCTTTCCTAACTCTATAACACCAAACACCACAAGACAGCCTGCAACTGAAGTTTTCTTTATCCTGTGGATACCAACATGCAGTCTACATGCAGTCTAGTGGCTCTGCAGCCTCTTGGGGAAAGTTCTGCAGTGCTTTCTCCTCCAACCTCTCCTTCTGATCCTTAATTCAATTTCACCTTCAGCTGGTTTCTAAAATAAAGTTTCACCTTCTGCTGTTTCTTACAGAGACGTTCATCTGCTTGATTGTTTAAGGGCTTATCACAGATGGCCGAATCCATATCACAATCTATTTACTTTATACCAGTGCACCTCCTGCCGCCCGCAGTGGACCTATTAAACAGATTTCTGAAAAGCAAGCTTGAGAAATACAGATATAGAAAAGGATACTGA
This sequence comes from Prochilodus magdalenae, assembly GCA_024036415.1. Lineage (NCBI taxonomy): Eukaryota > Metazoa > Chordata > Actinopteri > Characiformes > Prochilodontidae > Prochilodus > Prochilodus magdalenae. The sequence goes on along the minus strand of JAMWET010006368.1, from coordinate 43,999 downwards.
GCACCAGGGCTACGAAAGCCAGCAGAGTCATGATGAGGCGCAAGTGGCCCATGTTGTATTCGCCCTGAGTCTTCGCCAGGCGGTACGTGAGTGCTGACTGCAGACATACAAACAGCATGCTGGTGGGAAAAGCCACACCGGCCCCAACATAGTGCAGCACCTTTGCGTTGTCCACCTGGAACACAACACACAAAGAGAACAGAACTCTTAGTATTCAGCACTGAAGTCTTCATATGGCAATGGCAGCATCCTGTGAGTAAACATACAGAGGAGACTGGCATGTCCAGTACGTAGCCCAACCTGACTGATGCTACACGAGGAGATGTCGTCCTACACATAAGCTACGCGGTTCATGTATAAAACAATGACATTTAAAACTTTGGCTTCACTTTTCCTGTTAATAATTGCCACCTTTTATTCGAAAACAACTTAAATAGGGTAGATGGAAAAACGCTGAGATTGACACCAGAAGGAATTTAAAAAATATTTCAGGTTGTTTGTTTTTTAAAACATGAATAATCCTGCACAGAAGCTGCATTTACATAGTGTAAATTGCTTATGTGGAAACAAAACACAAGAAAAAGAGAAAACATACTTTACTCTTAATGCAAGTCAATGTAACCAGACATTTTTCAAGGGGTTTTGGGTCTTTAAGGCCATTCTTAATGAAATGCACACAATGGCAACACAGCAGGCTTTTTTTAAATTCTGAGAAAAAAAGAGAAATGACAAAAATAAAGATAGGAGGAATTGTAAGGTATCTGAAACCCATGTTTAAATTTGAGACATTGTGGATGTTAATTTTGGAAGCCATCTAGAACAGTAAAATAATGATAATTAAGACCAGTGATTCCAAAGTTTCAAACACTACTGCACACAACCAGAACTGTATGCACACTGTGAAGGCGAACATGCAAAAATATCATTTACAAGTCCCTGGGTTCTGAGCCAGCAGGCAGGAGCAGAAAGGCTGAAACAGCTGTTAGAAACAGGCTTATTCTAGTAAAGAGAGTCACCAGATAAGCCCCAAACGCTTTCCCCCCCAAATTACCCTGAAACCCACTGCTCACAAGAGGTAATTACTGTTTGCTCAGACTTGCATTCCTGTAGCTGCCAGCTACTTCCACATGCATACAGATCTGGAGGCTGAGAAAAACAACCCAATCAGTACAATTCAAACATTGTCTGCATGATGGCCCACTAATAGTAGCTATGCATTACAGTGTGACTCTTAACAAGTCACTGCTTTTTATAAATAACCTGCTTTCATAGTTGGCAGCAGCATTCGCAAGTGTGTTGCTTCAAACTTGCCAGCAGAGGTCAGCAGAGTTCGCCCATTCATATAATAAGTGTCAATTCCTCTGACGATCAGTAACTAGTCCTACAGCATCTGCTCAAATCTCTCACCCTCACAGGTGTAAATGAAACCCCTGCAGCCAAAGCACATTCCCAGTGTCCTTCACACATTATTAGGTGTAAAGTGTGATGGGTATGTACAGTGGCCCTCTCAGGCCCCTCAGTGGTTTAGCGTCTCCTTGTCCACTAGCTCTCGGCTACAATGCACAAAGGAGAAGATTGTGATCACGTGACCCCAGCCAGAGGCCCGTGCAGAAGTTTCCTCCCACACTAGATGTACTGATCAGACCTGATAAAGAAGCTTGCAGCCAATGAACCATTAACCTGCCACAGCAGGATTTCAGAGATTTTCATACATGTCAGTAGGTAAACAACCCCGCAGTCCAAGATCAACAAGGCAGCTACTGGAATTCTAAGATATTCACAGTCACAGCACTTTGGGATTTTCTCAGAACAGAAACGCGTTCGACAGCCGAGTTAGGAACTGGTTACATAAGTCCATGTGTGCTGGTTATTTTCTTATGCCGCTCAGTCTCAAAGTGCCCAATTAGTGTGTGTGTGTGTGTGGGGGGGGGGGGGGCTCAGACAGACTTGCTGTAACATGTGGCTGTTTGAACACCAGACCTGGTTAAATATAAGCCTCTTAAGCCTGTCTCAGCAGACTGCGCTGTACAGCAAGTGAACAGTGGACCACAGCACATACATCAAGAATGCCTTGTCTAGACCATGGGAGAAGATAATGGCATTTAAAATTGCAGCAGCCTGCTTGTACAGGAGATAGCTATTGTTATTGTATTGCTCAAGACTAAATGCTTGAAATGTCATGTCTGAAATGCCATGCTGTAGTCTGAGTTGGATGAATCCATCAGGAACTTTACAGCTACGAGGAAAGGAAGAAATAAACGGATACTTATCGATTTGCACTGAAAATTCCCCCAAAGAGGCAACATGAGATAAGTGATCGTCATTGTGTACATTCATCCCCACAGGCCTGGCTTCAGTGCTGCTTCTGGGGGTCATGGAAATGAGAAGGTGCTCCACATGCTGGCAGGTGGAAGCTGCAATTTCCAGGCTGTAAATGTCATCAACGCAACATACGCTACATGCTAGCTATAAACGCTAGCTAAAAAAAAAAAACAAGAGCCCAGCAAACACACGCACAGTAGTCATGCGCGCAGTGCTGAACCTTTTAGAAGATACACCTCCATCACAGGACGGTTCAGCAGATTAAACATTTCAGCGGCCGCACACGCAGAGGACTGAAGCCGTGTGTGAATAAATGTTTATAGGGGACCACCCAAACACACACACACACACACACACACACACACACACACACACACACACACACACACACACACACACACACAGGTATACATACACAGTTCAAAACAAACAGGAGAAATTGGGCAGCTGAGAGAAGCTGTGGACGGGGTAGGAGAGGGAGCAAGGAAGAGAAAGAATAGGAGGGAGAGTGAGGGAGTTCGAGAGCTTTATAAAAGGAGAGTTATGGAGAGAGAAAGACAGAATAATAGGGAGAGAGGGTACAAACAACGCAGTAGGGGGAAAAGAGAGGGAAAAGGGTTTGACAAAAAAGACAGCTAAATGTAAAGGCAGGATAGTGAGACAAAATGAAGGGAAAAAGACAGAATGAAAGGAAGGGTGAGGGAGAAAAGAGAGATGTATTAAGGAAAAGGGAGATGGGACAAACAAGAAAAAGGGAAAGAAAAAGGTGGGAAAGGAGAAAGGCATAGAAATAACAAGCGAAAGGCTTGGAGGAAGCAGAAACTAAGAGCTGAATAAAGGAATTACGAAGAGAGAAAGGAAGAAAGTGGCAGAAGGAGAGGAGGAGAGGCAGAAAACTGAGAAAAGAAAAGAGTGAGAAAGCATGTGTGTGAGAAAACAAAAAGTGAAGGAGAAAATGAGTAAAGGTGAGGGAGCAGGAAAAATTGAGAACTTAGGAAAATAGGCTGAGGAAGTGAGGATAGAAAAATAAAGGGGAAAAGAGAGGGAGAGCAAGACAAATAATTTACTGACAAAAAGAGAGAGGTAGAGAAAGAGGTAGAGAGACAGGAGAAGAGAGAGAGAAGGTAGAAAGGTATAGAGAGGCAGACAGGGAGTAAGGAAAAAGAAAGAAAGAAAGAAAAAGAAAGAAAGAAAGAAAGAAAGAAAGGAGTGTGAATGTGTTAACGTGGCAGTGAGTTGAGCGTGTACAGGCAGGCAGGCCTGGTAGAGGTAGACTCTCCTCCCCCTCCCCATGTTTCACTCACACACACACACAGACACACACACCTGTACCTGCACAGCCCCTCTGTTCCCGCTCCAGAATACCCTTCATTTCTCCATTCCTCCCTTCCCTTTAATCTCCTCGTCCCCCATTCCTCTCAGTCTGCATGGAACGCCACCGGGTAATTCAAAACACAACTGGAATTACAGCGTCTTAAAAAAAAGTCTATTTATAAAAGTTTTGGTCACTGCAAGAGTTCAGCCGGGAGGCGGCATTATGTAAGCTCCTCTGTTTGCTAATGGGAATAATGTGATTCTCTGTTGACGTCCTGCATGGTGAGCAGGAGCAGTGGAATTCTCAAGAAGAGCAGGCGGGCGGCATGATGAGGTGCAGATGTGGTGTCCAAAACTCGTTTCCCTGCTCTGGCTCCCCCGTCTGACGCGTCCAATTCCAAGCTCAACAGATACACGTGACTCATTCAAACACATATCCTGTTTATTCCCTCCATTTCGCAATAAGTGTGACTCTACAAAGGATGGATTCAAGACACAGAGAGCTACAACAGTTAAAAAGTTCCTGAAAGGTCCTGAAAAGCCCTGCTCAAGTCTAGCTTGTGAAGGTGGATCGGGTCTACCAACTTCAAATTAGAATGAAACTCTGAACACCGTAAATTAGCATAATACACTCCCTTTAACTGTAATGCAGCCAAAACAAACAAAAACCAGACCGTTTTCCATGTAGTTACCTAATATTGAGCCGGGTAACAGGACATCTTTGAGCAATTAGAGTTAATACTGTAAGGTAATAAGCCCATCGGGTTGTAGATGATTCAGACCCAACACATCCTGCTAGGAACTAAGTCTTGATATGAGCTGATTGAAAATGTTTTGGTCTTAGCTCACTAACACACTTGGCCTCCAATCTTTTAAGAACCAAGGCGACTTTGCCACTGTATTGAGCTCCCCCTCTTATGACTCGGGAGGCTTTGAAATGTGAGTAGAGATTCCTGCTGCCAGACAGTCAGGACTAACTGGGCACGTACTGGAGCACTAAAAGGCAGGCAAAGGCCATGTGACTTCCTTCCACAAACAGAGTGCCGCGACGAGACTGGTTCTGCCTGTACGTCCCTCCCACCAGGCCACGTGTGGAAGAGTTCCACACCACACACATACACACAGAGGGATCAGCCCATTCGGACTTAATGGCTTGCAGATTGCATGTGTTTAGTTCACATGGAACTTTTACGGCAAGTGCCGGACACTGTTTTTCCACACATGTAAAAGTTCCTGATTTACCAAAACATCCCTGCACAAGGGGTTTTATTTCTTTTCAGAAGTTCCACAAGCACTTTACTGGACAACAGATACACCAGGAAGCATTAAAAAGACCCAGCCAAAAACAGTCCGTTTCCAGACATACCTCTGAGGAGACCAGGTACAAAACAACCCACTTGCACAATAAAGGAGAGTAAAAGAACAGGCGCAAATTAAAGCATGTTAAAATACATAGACTCCAACTATGCAGTACCAAAACTACTATCAAACTCTACTGAAAGCTTTCATGTTTCAGAGAGATGCTTGCTTGGGATCCAAATACACATTTGTTTCAATCTATTCTTCCCCTATGAGAGGACAACTCATGCTGGGTGCATGGGTCTAATAGGATGTTTAGCTGTAAAGAGGTCCTCACTGAGAAAAGGAAAAAAAAAAAAAAAAAAAAAAAAAAAATATATATATATATATATATATATATATAAATATATATATATATATATATATATATATATATATATATATATATATATATATATATATATAAAGCTGGTGACCAGCTACCCTCAACATCCTATAATAATGGGATTATTTGGATTATGAGAAGCAGAACTGAAGTCTCTTGAAGAGAATCCAGGCATTGCCTGCAGGCAAAACGTGTTGTTGTGAACATTGTTAAACATGTTTCTTTATACCATCCATCCATCCATCCAATTCTATTCTATTCTATTCTAAACCACTTATCCTTTTGCAGATAGGCAGAAGGCAGGAAACAGCCTGGGCAGGCATCTTTCCACAGAATTGAGCTTTTTGATGGTATATGATGGTATGAGAGTCGTGATGAATGTGACCAGTGACGATATATAAACATATATATTAAAAAATAGTTCCATTTTGTTCAAATATGCACTGCCATCATTTAAACTACTACTCAGCATATTTATCAAGAGGGTGGCTTTTAAATAATCATCAATTAACAGCATAACTGAGTTTCTGATTATTTTTATTATATTATTATATATTAATTCCCAAAATTAAATGACAAACACTCAAACTTTAAAAAACACCCGAAGAAGGAGAAAAGCAGAACTTCACAAACTTTGGAGAAATCCAGTAGTGAAACCGCGTTGTGGTTATATCAGAAACATAACATGGCCAGTGTGAGACTGATTAATAGTCCTAATAAAGTTGTGAAAGTGCTCATGCTGTCTGCTTCTCCTCTGCAGCTTCAAAGACTCACAGATTCACTTCCCAGACCCATGAGGAGATGGGTGAAGGATGCACATGTTTCCAACTTAATCTCTGTCTCTCTCCCACACACACACACACACACACACACACACACACACACACACACACACACACACACACACAGATGAGAGTGCATAGTTAAGATGTGGACGTTTATATTATCGTGACGAGAACTTGCTCTCCCCCCTTGTCTCTATGGCAACTGGCCCATAAAAACCTCTGTCTGATGCCCTATTGGCCGACCCCTCTGCATTGCTTGCAAGCTGGGCACCCAGCCAGGCGTCCAAACATTTCAGCTGCCTAAAACTCTCTCCCTAACCAGCCAGCCCTGATTCGTAAATAAAGGTAAAAGATGTCCGTTCAAGAGAGTGGAACACTGGCCTCAGCTGAGAGATTCTCACCGTGTCTGAGGGGATTACACAGGCCGCCCGACAAATCTATTAGCACCAGCACCGATCTAATGACCCAGGAGAAAAAGTCTACAGAGACAGAAAGCACGCTCTGCCTCAGCCGGGCAAGTGAATCATCAAAACACTGAGGCAATATTAAACCCAAAACGCTACCCAACACACACGTACAGGCACGTACAGCCACACACACACACACACACACACACATGTACATGTGCACATGCACAACAGCGTGTGTTCTAGCAGATTAAAGATTACAACAGGACACTAATGACTTTATACTGAAGAACAATGTTCCACAGATAGGAAGCTTTATCTGGCCCAAGGTCAGACAGGGTCCAGTGGCAGTCAGAAAGTATGACCCATCAGAGCGGAGTCACATGAAACCAGAGAATGGCTACTACAGCACTTATGGCGCTCTTCTGCAGTGATGCACTGTAGACTCTAGGGCGTAATGATATACAGTCATATGCAAACATTTGTTGTCCCTGGTCAAATGACACATTTTGTTGATCTTCCCAGTTTAAAAAAATGAATGAATTAATGAATAAATAAAACATTCAAAATTCTCTCTTATTCTGCACCATTGTGGAATACGTTTTCCCAATTCGTGTAATGAGTGCATGCAAATAGAAAGTCATATTTAAGTTTGTTCCTTGTAAAGGTTGTGCATTAGCTTATTTGGTATTTTCACTCATCAACGAAACACTCAGCTGACCAAACAGTTACAAAATTAAGACCACCTTTTTCTTTACTACTTTTTGCTCATTTTAGTTTCTATAGGAGGAGGACTTTAAAATGGCATTTATTTGTTTAAACTTTTAGTGAACAGTGTATTTATGTGCTTTGTTCGTGCATATTTTGTTCAAAAATTCAACGTCATGTAAAATGTGCTACAACTTTTGCACACTAGTAGTGCACACTACATTTAAACTTGTGTTTACAACATAGTTTGATCTATCTTGTCAATGTAATGTGTTCCCTGTAATGCATTTTTTGCAGAAACTCAAATGGCAGTAATAATAATAATAATAATAAACATCTTTAGAGACAGAGCTGTAGACTCAGGTACCTGATGCCTTCAGAACCTAAAAGAGCAGATGTCACCTGATAAGGTCTGACAGCTCTCATCATATCTGGTCAGATAACATTCTGAAGAACCCTTGTCTATAGAACCACCCAGGTCTACCCGGGGAGGAGCTGTAATTTAGGTGATCACTGATGAGATCTGTGTCTTTAACCCAGATCTCAACTCTGCAATAAAAAACATTCTGCCACAGTTTAAAAAGTAACAATTCAGGAGCTAATTATTAGCCGAACTTTCTGCGTCCCTCAGTAATTTAAGTCCTGTTCCAATCAACATCCGATAATATGCAACAGCAGTGCACAAACACTAGTGACTGAAATCTGTGCCTCAATTTTTTGCAACCCGGAGATGAGGTTAAATGCTAATAATGCTAAAGCTTTTTTTGTCCTAGAGGTGAGTAATATGACCGTTTTTACAGCAACTGAGACCAACTCTCAAATCACAAACAATACACTGTTTTATATTGTGGATCATATTGTGGTCAGTATTTAAAGAACACTGTAAAGATTAACTGTAGGTTTCAGCAAAATGAGCTAAATAGTTCATAAATAACATTTAGCTGAATTAACTACAGCGCTCCATGAGAAACATCCAATTAAAAAAAAAAACAATGTGGCCAGAATCCTTAATTAAGAATATGTACATTGAAAATGTATTATAATGAGAGGCACTTTATAATTCTACTGAAATCCACATCATCATTTGATGATGTTCAAACACATCTTAAATATCTCAAGTACCTCTTGCATGGTAATGTGTTACCGTCTTTCTGGACAGCATTTGGCAAGTTAAGTGAACCCACTTCACCAGCCTAATGCTAGTCTATATGCCACTTTGGCACTCACCATGTTCTTGTTCAGAAGTGTAGAACCTGTACCATCGTCAGTGCTAGTTGGGGTAATTTGGGGAAATAATACAGATCCTTTATCCCGGGAGAATGGGCTAGTCGGAGAACACACGTCATACTATCGGACGTCCTCTGGCAAAACTAATCCAGTAGGAATGGGTTTAAAGGTCTTTACTTTGTTTGCTTTAAATTAATATTACAGGCCATTCATTTCGAAGGCATCCTTCCAGAGGTGCGCTGGATTCATTTGAATGAAAGAGATACAGTGCCTCTCTAATGGAACATAACTGCATGTACATGTTTGAGCATCATCATCCTTCAGGATGAAAAATTGAGGAGTCTACTGCAGTGTCTACAAGACCCCAGTCAATAGCGTATCAGTAATGTATGCCTTATGGATAAGAGCCTGCTTTGTTCCGCTAACCCTGACACTGCTCTGGGACACTTATAAGGTAGTGCAGTAGTAGGGGAGGATAAAGGCACTGAGGGCAGCACTGGTCTTACCTGGAAGTTTCCCACCATGATGAGACCCGCAGAACAGATCCAGCCCGTGGAGAGGCTTGCAGTGTTTAATACACAGTTCTGATGCTTCTCAATCACATGAGCGTAACGCAGCAACACAATCACCATCACTGAGGAAGAGAGAGAAAAGACGTTCAGGGGTGTCAGTCTGTATAAGGATATATCAAACGTGAAATGTATTGTGGCAGATTGTACATACACGTTCACAACTATTTGGGTTGGGTTCAAAAGTCAAAACATTTACCCAATAAATCCCTCCAACTATATGAATCAACGTTATTTACCATAATCATGTTTACTGAAATCTTTCAAACGGAATTTACAAAATCTCTGCATACTCATACAGATCTTCATTGTTCTTGAGAAACCTCCGTAGTCTGAGTTATTCATAGTTGTGGTGATGGGAGCCAGACTTCTGAAGAGCTTAATGCTCTGTAAAGCTCTCCTCACAGAAAGTTGTTAGGTGATATGGGTATGAACACGCTGCCTGCCACCTGAGACATAGTGTGATGATTGTTGTGAGCAAGGTATTTTTAAAAACCCATTCATGCCAGTGAGGTACATGCTCACGTTTTACCATGATCAACATCACATACAGTATAAAAAGTCAGAAGACACAGAGAGAAGAGTTCAAAGATCGTCTCAGGAAGCAAATTAAATGGTGAATAAAATAAGTACTGCAGATATCATAAGTTCTACTTTCATAAACTCTACTCAAACAGAAGCACAAAACACTCACACTATGTGAGCAATAGCCGTACCATCAGGGGATATTCCTGCCTCCAAAACATTTAAGACTAATGTCAGTTTAAGGCCTCAAACTAGCACTTAATAACTACCGTCTTTTCTTATCTGTATTTAATCTTCCTGTGTGATCTGGCAGCTAGAGAGAAAGTGGGGGTGCACTGGCATGTGCGCGTTTCGGCATGGTCTGATCCTGCGTGACAAAAAAAAAAAAAAAAAAGCGTCTGCCGTTCCTCTAACCAGAACCTATTCATTGTTTTCCTGGAAGAGCAGGGTGTGGGGTGGCGGAGGAAAGAGTGGAGAGCTGTGTGTGCATGTGTGTGTGTTCAGGGGGTGTAATGGGGCGGATCTTTATGTGCTGAGAGTTGTCTAACGCGGACTCAGTCGCTCCGGCTTGTTCCTCTGTTTGCTCTGCTGGGTTAATGCTTAATGCTTAATGAAAGCTGACTGGAGCTGCCCGGCTGGGGGGCAAGCGCGGGGACAAATCACCCCTCACACCATAACGGCCCATAACGGCCTCATCAACCTCACACTCTGAGGGAACGGTTCCAGGATTTTCGGACACAGAGCCTCGATGGCTGTGTTTGCCAACAGCTGAGAATGAGACAAACTGAAATACAATACGCTCCAAGGGTGTGAATCTCAGACCTTGCAACAATATGATAACAGTTCCTCAAGAAACTACTGAAGGGACCATGAAATCGCACACCATGATCCAATTTAATTGTTTTGGAACAAATCAGTAATCCATCTAAAAATTTAAAAATATTCTAAAACATAAATATGCCTGAAAATGCCATTTTCACAGCACCAGGAACACATGCAAGGATAACAATATGCCACGCTTGTTTCCTACAAGTCTGAAATACCCTAGAAGAGCATACTTAGGTTTAAACACAAGCAGCTGAAATTTTGTCTGATGCTACACAGAGTAAAAAGATACAAAGTAAATTATTATGGAAATTGTTTAACAATATAACAACATAAAATAACTACGAAATTGTTAAAATGGGAAAACATATTCTTGAGTGGCTGTAAATAAACCTTTGGGGACTGCCCAATTCTAACCTGTCATTTTATTTTGGCCAGAAACGACATAAATTCAATTATAATAGACCTGTGGGTTGAAATACAAATATATGACAACGTCTGAATCATTTACATTTACAGAAGCTCTTGTCGAGAGCAACTTACAGTTTGAAAAATTCTTACTCAAACAGGCGATGGTACTGTATCATCAGGAGTCTTGCCAAAGGTATAGTGTATGCCACATGCCCAGGTAAGGGATTGAACCCCATTCTACAGCAAGGGAGGCAGAGGTGTTACCCTCTATGCTATACCTATCATGTTAATCATATTACACATATAGAGGTCACTAGATAACTGCTTTTACCAGACAGATGTTATGATTTGACTGATTTGTCAAACCAATATTTGATGACACGACATTTAGGCCTATATATATCTGTAAAATAATATATAAATAAATACTGTAGTTCCTCCCCTACACCAGCAGCATTTTTGAAAAATCCTGATTCAAAAGCACTGAGGATAATATGGCAACCCTACAGGAAGCAATAAGACCCCACAACATTTGAGTTCATAAACCTCAAGAAGAATATTGCGAGCACAATTAACAGAACACACCACAAAGATAAAGATAAGCAGAGTTAACCACATGACAGCGGTTCATTACAAATATAGCAGACTTTGCTCTGCAGGCATCAAATCTCTGTAACTCGATATTTCACACAGATTCAAGTTAGATTTTTCCTAGAAAATAAAAGTAAAAATTAATACATAATATATAAAATATAAAATATATATAATATAAAATATATATAATAATATATATAAAAATTAATACTGCATGGCATGTGGACGCTGGCCTAAATATCTGCATTTTATTCATTCAACAGTAAACAAATAAATGCTACAATTCTCAAATGTATCCACATAGATCCTTGTGTCCTATATTCCAAAGAATCAGCCCGTGCGCACATTAACCGGATATTGCTATCCTCCCACAGTTCCCATAATATCCCCACATGCCTAGAGAGAACCCATATTTTTTGGAGAATGTGTGTGGGCACAACACGCTTTCCTGAGAAGACCTAAATCATTTAGAAGTTAGGAAAGTTACAAGCACGGAAAAACAAACTACATGTCTTCGGGGAACAGGAAATTATCCTCTTTATTCTCTTTAACCAATCCCAGCTGTAGCACAGAGAGGTAACGCTTGTTTACTCCATCGCATTAAAAGTGTATCTGGAGTCGGCCCTCAGCAGCATCCACTAAAGAGACACTCTAGTGAAGTGGACATGCAGATACAGTCGCAGGAAACAAGTGCAAATCCAGCACACACAGCAATTCACAAACAGCCAAATTTATCCGCGGCATGACGCCTCCGCAGGGCTCTTCTCGCTGACTGCAATAGGATGCCAGGGCTTGACACACTTTATCATGTCTTATCATTCATAACATAGGCCATTGGCACAAGAGAACCGCAGCCTAGGCTTTAGGATGATTACCATCATGCCACCAGGCATATTTACTGGAAGTGGGGCAGGAAGGTGATAAAGGTCATGAAAGGTCATTGGTCTGTGGTGTGAACCTGTGTGCATATGTATGTGCGCAAGCATTTCCTAGAGTTGAACTCAGTTCCTCGGAAGGCAGCACACAAGGGGGGGGGGCATGGTGGGCCACATGCGGCTGTTGGCCATCCGCCATAATTATTTTCTGACTCTAAACAAACACAGTGATGCCGTCTACTTTCACAGGGGCTGGCTGGCTGAAAGGTTGAGTCAACAGAGCCGGTGAATGACCCAGCGAGCGGTCACTCAGACAGAACCACTGCTCCTCCACCAGGTTTAGTCATAGGCCAGCTTGCCTTCATCAGCCTTGCACTTATGTAAACCCATTTAATAGCACGCACAGAAAACCGGCTGCCGCAGATACATGCCACTTGTGACCGTTTGAGGTGATCTGAGACAATTCGCCATTTAAGCACATCTCCAACAACATCACCGCACCAGCATCTGTGCAGTCACTCAGTGTACTCTGTGCGGTCACTCAGTGTACACTGATGCCTTGTGACTGAACATGTGATAATGATAAACACATCTGCACTTTACTGGAGCTGTTAAAAACGTGCTGTGCGCGTTAATAACACTGACAGCAGGCATTGTGTTAGTCACCCCCTTGGTGCGTTAACTACCCTGTTAAAGTTGATGAGACAGATTGTGGCTGGTGCTCTTTCATGGCTGCTGCTCCCACAAAGTAGACACTGGCTCCCTAACAATGCCAGGCCATGGAAAACCGGCGCCATATTATGGATATACTCAGAAGAGGGGCCTGGGCATCACGGACAATAGGCAAAAATGTCCCAACAGGATGGCACAAAGAGTGCAATTCACCTTTAACCCAAGAGCACCGGAAAACTACTCAAATTAGAAGGAGCTGGAAGTTCTTTAGTGGCAGTGGTCACCAACCCTCCACCTGGAGATCCACATGCTGCATGTTTCACCTCCAACCCAAATCTAACAATCAGCCAATGATCAGCCAAAGATAAATGAAACCGAGTGGGTTAAGCAAATGCTCTTTTATCAAAAATGACAGCAGGGTAAACAGAATGGCAGAGATAGCAGGCCGGTCGTCAACATCCACACACTTCAAATTGATGGCACACAGAAACACTGCACACTGGCACGTCCCTCTAACCAGGCAGACAGTCCTGCACATTTACACATCGTAAGTAGAGCTGAGATTGTGATGATTCATGTGTGTGACAGACGTGTGTAACGGACATTTATGGAAATACGGAACAAATCGTGTCCCGTATTAAACCAATGTAATGTGTATGCATCAGAAACTACTTTGTAGTGTTGGTCGTATGTATCAGTACTCCCATCACCAATACCGATACCATGCCGACTGGCGCAACATTATTACCTATGTAGCCACTTAGAACACATTCAGTTTGCATGCTGACAGAATCACTGCTTTTCTATTTTTACCTACCTACTGTATTTTCTGTTTAATCTTCAGCTAAAATTCCAGGGGAAACTCCAGCATCTGCCAGTACACTTGGTGCACCATTTATGCATTAAGTGTATTTTAAAACTGATTCTGTATTTGAGATTTTAGGCCTCATGTCTCTTAAAGAACGGAAACAGGTTTACTCCATTACAGTCTGTTGTATTCAGTTTGTCCTATTCCCGCCTTGTATCTGCACAGAAATCAGCAGCAGTGTTACACAGCTTTTGGCAAACACCGGCAACAAAGCTCTGTACAGAAAACTCTGCATCTGTTCCTTATCTGTTGTGGGTTAGGGCATTATGGGCTGTTACGGTGACACAGCAATTGTGAACTAACTCACTGTGAGGTCAGACTTGCACCTTTATATTTACATACAGGAGGAAGATGACATTTATAGTACGGCCTTCTGCTCTCAGTCTAACTCGAAAGCTCCGACAGGAAAAGGAAAAAAAGGCAGAAGCAGTATGTTTTAGAGTGAGGACAGGCTCTCTGGGCGTCTCCATTGGCCTTGGTCAGCTCCCACAGTTCTCGCTACATTCTGCTTCATCTTTGTTATTGTGTTCCCAAGTTGATGGATGTTTCCTTCTGTGCCTGACTCTTTTCTCTTGACCCTGGGACTGAAAATCAGTGATCATTATGTAACCTGCAGCTATTGCGAGCTTGTGCTCTGAAAAGAAAACCGAGCGAGAGATATTTACTATGCTGGCATGACCAGTCTAACAAAACCCTTTCCAGAGGATTTCAGAGTTTCTCTGCACATGGCATTAGCAACTAAATTAAACTTGTACTGTTCAGCTATGGCATAAATCACATGCCACAGACTTGCCAGTTGATTCATAGCAGCATTATATAACAAGAATCAGGAAAAAACAAAACCAAGTACAAGTTTCTGGTATTGTTGGAGAAAGGGCTGCCCTTTCCAAATGGAACAGGGAACAGTCACACATAGTGACCTAACCTGGCCTTTCCACAACAATACAGGCCTTGAGCTCCAAGTATGGGTTTTTACTACAGGCAAAACTGACCAGGTCATAGGTCATGTTTCACCAGCAACACTAAACAAACTAGCTCTTCCCATCTCAGACCTGCAGCACAGTTCACACCTGGCTGTGATCGACAGACTCACATAACGTTTCTCGTTCAGTACCAGACTTTCCTGTTCTCAGTTCGCTGTGCAGTCAAATGCAGCCTGATTAGGTTTTACAATAAGGGCATGCTCTGGATCATTCATCTCTCTCCTGACAGCTATGAAATACTTTACTCTTGGATCCTGACCATATTTCTGAACCGGTTAACTTTAGGAAGCTGTGATTTATTTTGGAAAGGAAGTGTGGTGTATGCACAATCTCTGGATGATATGGCATTTGGTTCTTTTTGGTTAGCACTGTAATAATGATGCAGTTGTTTTCTTGTTTATCAACCTTGGATGACTCTTTGTTCTCTGCACTGCGTGTGATCTGATTCCTGCTGAATTTCATGATTCATCGTCAGTGCCCTGCAGATTATGCCTGATAAACATGGACAGTAATACAAGATGACCACATCAGTCACTCACTTTCAGATGCTCCAATGCAAATGTCATGGAAAACTGCCTGCTGAAGCTCTGGAGCGGCAGGTTCACGTCAACGATCAAAGCCCAGTAGACTTGGAGCGCATACCAAAAGGTTAACCCAGAATTATTTCTTGGCACAAACGGTAATTTGGTTTGTTTTGCTTTGTCGGTCAATTAGGAACAGTGAACCTCACTAATTCACTCACACATGCACACTAGGCTCGAAGATTATTAGGCAGCAAGTGCAATTTTCAAATCACAACAGCTACCATTTTAATAACAGCCTACATCATCAGCAATGCTACCTTGTGTTTCAAATGTAAATGTAACATTACAACTACACCAGCCACTATTACTACATAATCACCTAACGGCAATTATTTGAACTGATCAAAGCTACTCAAGCTGACTGCAATTATTCTCCATAGTTTTATTATTTTAGCATTTTACAGTAACATTGTGGCATCTATAAAAAATAAAATAAGTAGAAAAAAACAGAACTAAAACTAAAACTAACACCTAGTTATTGCTTTTAGAGGGTGCGGTGAATAAGATTTGTGCATTTAATGTTTGGTAATAACATGTCTGGAGGGCAGCAGTATGTAATGTTTATTTATTTATAGAAAGATAACTAATCTGCCAATCTGGCTACTTTTAGTTTAACACAACCAACAACAACAAAAGACAAATCAATCTCAAATCACAACTATTTACAGGGCGATTAATCAGCAGCTAGTATTTCATGACTGTAACAGGCCAACCCATAATGTTTGTGAACTGTAGAAGAGTTGTGTACCTGACAACACAATAACTAACGGCCTTGCACAGCATTAAAGGCTTAAGCCTGAAAAGCGGATGCGCTGGTCTTCTTGGTCAAAAACAATAAGTGACCCACATTATGAGAAACAGAATTTTTCTTGAAATATAAGTAGTTAATGCAGTAGGTAAAGACTGTTAAAATTCCAAAATGTATTGTTTACTTCCCAGCCCAAACATGGAAACCAAGCTGCAACAAAAGACTATAACACGTTTCCTGTTTCTGCCACAGAAACCAACACTTTTACATATATCTGCCTATTCAAAACAGTGATAAAACATTAAATTCAGGCAGGAACTACATAGACTATTTCATACTTTAAATGAGGCATAACACAGGGCAGCCACACAGAATACACTTCACTTACAAACCCAATTCTATAAAAGTAAAAACAACAAATGTGCAAATCCTTTTAGACCTGTATTCAACTAAATTAACAACAAAGATATTAAAATGTTTCAGCTAATTAAGTTTTTGTATACATATGCAAAAAAGTTGGAACATGTTACAGGCAAAAGTTACCACTGTATAACATCACCTTTCCTTTTAACAATGTTCAGTCGAACTGGGGAACTGAGGGAACCAACTGTTGTAGTGAAGGTGGAATTTTTACCTGTGACAGTCTAGGGTGCCAGTTGACTCCACTGTATATTACAGTTCATAATGCAATACACATAAATTGGAGACGGGTTTGGAACAGCACCTTCACTCTCGTACTATAAAGCCCCACTGTTGTAACATGTGCAGAATGTGTCTTGGCACCGCCTCGCTGAAACAAGCAGAGACGTCTCTGTAAAAACACGTCAGTTTGATTGCAGCATATGTTGCTCCAAAAGGCGCATGTACACCTCAGCATTAATGGTGTCTTCACAGATGTGCAAGTTACCCACTAATATGCCCCCATACTATGACAGACACTGGCTTCTGCTGCGGGGACAACCTGGGTTGTGCTTTTCCTCTTTCGTTCCAGAGAACACAACATTCATAACTTTGAAAAACAATATGAAATAGAAACATGTCACACCACAGCACACATTTGTTGAGATATCCATCCATCCATATCTTTATACATACATACACACACACACATACACACACACATACATACACACACACAGACACAGACACACACACACACACACACACACACACACACACACACACACACACACACACACACTTCCATTTGTGGATGCCACAGATACCACATACAAATTTGACTGACAAGGGGTTTCCACAGTATTTCAGAGCCCGTGTGGTTATATTCCTTATAGTCAGTTTTAATGCTGTGCCACCTCTGTGGGGGAAGGTCACACGCAATCAGCTGTGGTTTTCAGCTTCCCCTTGACACACAGAGCGTTCTCCAGATTTCCTGTATCTTTTAATGATGTTTTGCACTACAGAAGATAAACTGCCTAAACCTTTTGGAAGGGCTCCCTGATAATGCACTGTTTGGCAAAGTAGTAAGCATCAACCCATGCATGCTTATAAAAGACTAGGCCTTATGTTAATTAATAAATGCTAAACTGCACCTGTTCTTTAGCTGTTGTAGGCGTCAGGTTCAGAATTAAGGTATGTTTACAAAACAGGTTTTTCAAAAGCTAACACATTAAATATATGGCATTTATCTGTTTCTCATTTAAATACAGGTCACAGTGCATTTACAAATCGATTTATTTGCATTTTAACTACTGCTCCTTTTTTTCCAAACTGGGATTAAACATCTTCATCAGTTTTAAAGGCACAGTAACACACAGCTTGCTCACTTTTAAGCAATATGATCAGGGCTGTACCTGACTCAGCAGTTTGCCAGTCGAATCGGATTTGCCCATCCTGGCCGACGATTCAACTATTCGTTCATGGTTTTTCTCCATGTACATTATCTAGTAATCAGTAAATCAATTTGCATACGTTTCAGATCTAATGTCCTCCTCATTTAGAAAGTCAGCAGAGTCACAGGAACATATTTCTGTACTAAAAGTGACGTAGCAAATGATGAACGATCTGAATTGGAGCCTGATTTAATTACAGAATATAGCGCCAGGCAGCAGCGCGTATTTATACTTAGCATTAGCGCATATAGCTTATAGTCTTTTTAATTTCCCTTCTAACAGCTTCTTCAGTAGGAGGACCCTTAAATAAAACCAAATGATTAAAATTATTTTTAGATGAACAGAAGAATGGTAGACCTGAAACCGTTTAATCATTATATTCCCGTGCCTAAATAATTATTTCTCGTTTATCGGCAAGCATATTAAGTGACAACTTATCTTAAAATAAAAATAATCATAGCTGTAAACGATAAATAAAAATAAAACAAACAGCTTTGGTCCGTTTTTCCTTCACCGCAAACAGCCGTTATGTCTAAAACGAAAGTCAGCTCCCTCGTTTCAAGCAGTGTTGGATGTCTGACTAAATGAAGAGCAGAATTAGGTTTAACTTGTTCGGATTCTCTTCTTTAAAATCTTTCACCCCTACACATAAACACAAACAGAGCGAGTATGTACGGTAGAGCAAGGAATCGCTGTCTGAAGCAGCAGAGACCCCTGTTATAGAGAGCTGTGTCAATGTCAACTAGCTGCATTACATCATGAAGCCTGGCTCCAAAAGCAAGACAGACTGTGCAGCAGCCTCCAAAACCACTCCCTCAGAACTGCCGCTACATTTCATCACAAATACCCTGAATAGCCATAAATTCAAACAGAAACACAAACCACAGTTTATCACCGCAATGCATTCATGCCTTTCTTTCTACGGTCTACAGCGTGCTATTATTAGTTTGTATCCCAAACAAAATCCAAAGTATTCAAAGAGTTAAAACGAACACAAACAGGGCAGAATGCGTCAGCACGACCTTTCTGTGATGTGCAGCTTGGTAAACATAAACTCACCCATGAAAGATCCTGTGCTGCAGATAAGACTGAAGAAGCAGCTCTCTGGGGGCAGCGTGCCACACTTACTGTAAAAAAAACACATCAGAGGAAGAGTTAAACACCCAGCTTAGGATTCTCAAAGGCAGGTCACGGGACTGAACCTGGATCAGGCTTCTTTTCAGAACGTGTGACCACAAATAAGATTAATAAAAGGGGGGGGTGCTGGGGGGGTCCCAATGCTAGGTCTGAGGACATCTTCACAGGACTGATCAATCAGGGGAAAAGCTCCCGTTGCATCTTTCTGACTAATATTGAATTTTAACATTGTGATTTAACCAGTGATTGTTTTCAGAAAAAGTTACAGAAAAAGTCTGAATTGTCCACAGTGGAAGCATCTTGCAGAAAGTTATGGCGTAAAAGGTTATGAATACATGGCCGAACACTGTTTGAAGCTCTGCAAAAAAGTTCAAACAAAACATACTACAAACACTTTATTATAATCTCTAAACTGTGGAGGAGATACAATAAAGGGTGTCCTAAGGCAAAAGAGCTCTGAAAGGTTTTTCCACTATTTTTCTATTATTGATGTCAAACAAAAAATAGACATGTGGCTTCACTGGTGGTTTTGGACACTAAATAAAACAGCTATATTTGCATTGTAGACCTCTGGTTCCCATCACCACCACCGTGAAGAAATAATGGTCTGTAAGCTTCTCTGTAAATCATGTAAGCTATTTCACACTAAAGCACTTCATTTAAAAAAAATCAGTTCCCCTTTAAGGTCCAGCGGCTGGATACATGACACATCTCAACTATTAAAAGGATTCATTTAAACCTGTACACTTTTATTTACATTTGTAAGTAAGCACTGAGATCCACTCCGTTTAAAATGACAGATCCTGAAACCTACAAAAACCGCTCCCTGATGCTCAGTTCAGGCAAAACGAAAGTGCAAGGCCATACAAGCCTCTGTGGCCCAAAAAGACCAGCATTTCCTGGCTTGAGAAATGAACGCCTGAGAAATAAAGGTTTGCCAGATGTTAGTTAGTCATAGTTGTGTCGTTATGTTCAAGTATGTGGGTGGGTTTTCAATCCTTCTGATTGGTCTGATCCATTTACAGGTAGTTTACAAGGTCCATGTCATTTTGTTCATTTTCCCCACCATAACCTTGTCGTGGCAACGCTGTTATAAATGCAAGTTGAAAATTACACAACCGGCATCATAATCCTACTTTTACACCAATTACAGAGCCTGTAAAAAAACTACATCCATAACAAATGTTTAGTAACTATACAGACTGCATGGTAACTGTTTAAGTAGCTGATTAAGCCACCATCATCACATGCCAATTTCTAATCAATTACACACACAGGCCTGTCCCCATTACTGGTTATTGCAGTGTACAGTAACAGTACCACAGTAATGGTAAAAAAATATTTTAGAGAAAAAGTTATTTATTTTATGGGATTTTTTCGAGCAAATCCCTAGAAAAACACTAGTGCTCCCACACGTAAACATGTAGACTGAACTTGTTAACATGCTGGGTGATGACATATCCAACATACTGTAAATACAGTGTTTACTGAGCCAAATATAGACTAGAAACCTGACTGCAGTCCTTTTACAGTTGAACATCAGACAAAACAGTCTGCAACAAAAGGCATCAAGCAACACGGCCACAAACAAAACAGCCTCCAGCTTTGCCTGAACTGGGCTACTATGATCTAATATTTTACTAAGAATGAATTGCTTTTTTCCACTTTGTCCACTGTGAGTGCTAGGCACGGTCACAAAAAAAAGACAGGAATAAATTTACTAACATTTGGGTGAAAATAATACATGTACTGTATATATATATATATATTAAATGGTTGGCAAATAAAAGAAACTTGTCCACCCAAGATTGTGTAACCAGTGCAGCCCTTCAAACTCCAAAGCACGAGTTCCTGTGATGAACCTGTCATGGCAGTTGATCAAACTCTGCTCTGCTTGGGCCCCTGGGAGCACTAAGCATCTGAGCGAGAGGAGGAGAGCAGGAGCTGACAGAGGCCAAAGGAAAGCTGGAAATTCATCACAGCTGTCAGCTCGCATGCACAACAGAACGAGACATACAAGACAGCACGGCAGGAGGATGATGCGAACCAGAGGAAAGCTATTCCACTCATTACCACTGAAGTGGACGTGTCCACGGCATGTATGTGCATCAGAGTCTCAATCTCCAGCATACACGCTTTTTATTCAGGAAGCCAGTGCAAAGTTAAATAGCAGGTTATATTACAGAAAGAAGAATCGTGTACATACAAACCTGACTAAACAGAAGCAAGCATACATGACTGCTCGTCCAGGGTTGTCTGGGTAGCTTCACCTGCATTAGTAATCAAGCAGTCTGCTGATTATTTTGATGGAGTTATTGAAATGAAGAGTAATACTATAAAAGACACGTGTCCATCTGAATGGTCCAATACCCTTTTCCTTGTGATCCTTCCATTGCGCTTCCATATCCATCATGTGAATATATATAGAAGGTGTGATAAGTGCTAATAACTGTCTACTGCTGTCTCCAATGAGTTTGTTACATCTCATACTGTGTCTGGCCTTTCACCTACTTTACTACACCTCTGTGCCAGGAAGAGATGATGATGGGAAAGCGGTATAAAAACACCACCCCTGCACACATACACTCCCCCACACCCATGCTCCAAACACAGTGCTGGCATCCACACGGCCTGAGGACACACCCAGGAGCATATATAAACACATTCATATAAACACAGGTTTATTCATCAAACTCCATACGCTGCACTGCTGTAAATGCACAGGAGGGAGAGGAGTTGTGGAAAAAGCAGGACCTCCACAACCCCCAAGCTGCTGAAGGACAATATTCACATTCTTCAGTGGTGTACTAAGTGCACGAAAGAGGCAGCGCTACTAAGCGAACAAAACATTTCCTGTAAAATCTAAGCCTGATTTCTATTCTGGGTAAACTACTGGGGAATTCCTTCAACTGCTAGACAAGCACATGCCCATCCCTTGATCGTGCTACAGAAGCACAGGAAACATCTCACCGCAGACTTCCTTCACAACCCGGGATGGTGCAATTAAGTACAAGTACCTAGTCACTGTATTCTATACTTGGACTGAGTATTTCTGTCAATTTTACAAACTACATCTCACAAGGAAAACCAACACTTTCAAGTCACGACATTAAACCAGGATTGTTACTCAAAATATCTTTACCTTCATTTTATTTTTCCATCTATATTGTTATTTATTTTTCCAGTTAACAAATGTCCAAATTCAGCAAAAAAGCTCCTCTCAAGTTTTACTTTTCAGGAGGGCAGGTAAAACTGGAGGACTATGCTGCACATGTATGTGATTACAAAAATACTCAGATATTAATTTACTGGCATAATCAGCGTTTACACAGTCATCACTATGGTAGGATAAAATACCTTGAGGTATTATTGACAAGTACTCCTCACCACTGCAGCTTTGTGATGGTGCTAAAGTTTGTGTTAGTGATAATGGTGATGTCAGTGATCGTGACAGCGATAGTGATGGTGAGCGGCGCACACTCTGGAAGGTGCAAAAATAAAGCAAATACATAATTTTATTTATTTAATTAAATTAATCCCATACCACCCCATACCTAACAGCAGGTAATATGCCCCGAGCACAAATACCAGCTGCAAAACGATTTGACATGGATTTTGGATTTTTTTTTTTTTTTTCAGGTCAGTTTATTTGGCCTGGTTGGTTGACTGATCTAAACTAGTTTGAACTGATCCAATCAAAAACACACTATAAAAGTAGCAAAACCGTCTCTGTGCTGTACCCAAAAACAGTTACACTGCTACAGTTACCGTTACATCCATTGTAACGTCCACTGCCTCTTCGAGTTCCCCCAAGCACATCAACTGTCAAGGGCTGTCAACATCCCTTCCAAACTGGATTTAGTACCGCCACAGAGAAGCAGAATAAGGAAGTTACGGCCAATTTATTCATGAGAAGTTCTCATAACTCAGCACAAGTGTATTTTTATACAAGCAGACCATGGCTGCTGAACCCTCCTTAGTCTCCCCTCTTGAGAATTTTTTTCCCCCATTTATTACCCTCACAATAGAGTAATGAAATATCCACCCATGACTATCTCTATACCCCTCCCTCCACCTCCCTCCCTAGAAGGTCGGCATGTCCAAAAAAAGAAAGCGGGAAGACTAGAAAAGAGAAGCCAGAAGAAAAGCAGAAGCAGCACAAAAACAGAACCCACAATAAGACAGTTAAAGATAGTTTTGAAAGAAGATATTGAACAGGGTCATGTAGAAGCAGCCCTCACTGAGCACATGGCCCACTGACGATTGGAAAACACTGCATAACAGCCCAACCAGCCTGTAATACTCTATGGGCATACATCAGAGCCTTTCAGCCACAGAGAGTAAAGCACAAATGCTCAAGTTCCCCTCCAGCACTCACCCTTCTAAACGTAGCTGGCAAGCTTCTGATTGGCCAGCCATACTCCGTTCATGTAGACGCTGTTGTAACTGGCTACCACCAAGGCACAGAGGTTCTCTGTGCTATAAGCTTCTAAAGGAAACTCACACTCTTTACCAGGTCATATAGAAGCCATGGAAACTTCCCAGAGCTGAACTGTGCTAATGGTTCGCTTTGAATCCCAGTGTCAATTATGCTCATATACTATGTGGCCTGTACACCTAGAAAAACATACTGGCTAATACAAAAGGGGTTACATATAAAGGCATATGCAAGAGTTTGTGCACTCAGTATGAAATTACATGTCAATTTGAAAATTCATAATGAAATAATAAAATTAATAAAATAAAATAAATTATATTAAAAAAAGACAAGAAAAAAAAACAACAACTACCAAAACATTTTAATAGGTTGAACTGAGTTAAACAGAGAGAGAGAGAGAGAGAGAGAGAGAGAGAGAGAGAGAAAGAGAGAGATAGAAAGAGAGAGATAGAAAGAGAGATAGAAAGAGAGAGATAGAAAGAGAGATAGAAAGACAGAGAGAGAGAGAGAGATAGAAAGAGAGATAGAAAGACAGACAGACAGACAGACAGACAGACAGACAGAGACTGTAGTATATAGACGGGGTTGACTGACCTGATAAGGGGCACATTGTCCAGAGTACAGCATAGTGTTGGCCCCGTCTGCATGGGCAAAACCTCCTCACACGACTGATTATACATCCTAAAACACACACAAACAAGCATTCACAGTCAAAGAAGTGTAACCAGCACAGGCTAAACCAACAGCATAACGCATATGACCATCTGAGCTCCATCGCTGTAAAAGCCATCCATCACAGGCAGGTCTAAACATCTTTTATGGGATGAGAGCACCTGGCTAAAACACAGAAGGAGCTGGGATGTTACTATGTGCTGCATTCCAGCCCTTCAATGAAAAAAAACGCGTTGAAAGTTTCTATTACAGCCCCAAACGAACATGTTTTGACAACCTGGTCAGCAAAGCAAACACAGAACCTCAACTCTCACTCTTAAAACTACCTTGTGCATTGTAAGGGCATGGATGTTTTTAGGACATCGAATTATCCTGGAATGCAGTCTCATTGCGTTTGGTGAAAGGTGCCATTTAAACAGCCTAGTGAATGGCTCATCTGCACGGAGCTGCTGTGTGATTATTCATAATTAACCGCTATGCTTCCACTACACGTTTTTGATTCTCCTCTTTTAACATGAAGCTTGTTGTTTTTCTCACATCTGACGCTTCTAGAATAACAGACTGTGGCTCACCTGTTTCTCTGCATAGTATAGTTCCCTTTTACCCTGTTCTTTAATGTTCAGGACACCCACAGAGAAGGGTGGGGGTTCATTCTCAGCACTGTAGTCACACTTGTGGTACTGAGTTAGTGTGTATTGTGCTAGTGTGTTTAAGTGTTTAAACCCTGTGCTCACTAATGGCCCACTCTATGAGACAGTCCTGCCTTGCTGAACCACCTTATAGATGTAAAGTCAGAGACGATAGCTGCTCTGAACACCTGCTCTGAAGTGGTCCCGGCCAATGAAAAACAGGGTGAAAGGGGCATACAGAGAAACAGATATACCACTATTTACAACTGCAGAATCGTCTTGCAGAATCACTGCATGTTAGCAAACTGCTGACAATCTTGCCAGTTCACTAACTACACTAGGGATAAAGGAGAGACCCTCCAACGCAGATAAGCAATAGGCAAGTACCTAAACTTGCATGACCATACAGACTGGGCAGAACATCATAGTGCATCAAGATCACTAAAGCAACTGGATAACATTCTCCCATCAACCACATCACACTCAGGGCTCCACACATGCGCTGTGATCTGACACTATCTGAAGCAATCATGCTGATACATGTCAGCCCTGCTTACATGCGAGTAGACAATCGCTAACTCTCTAATGATTGACCAAAGGCTCTGACTGTCCTCAGCAACAGTTAATCTGAAACGTTTGACTTTAGATAGACAGAAAGTTCAAATCTGTCATTCACTAACCTGCCTATCCATGATGAACAAATCTGACATTCTTTCAGCCTCTGAATAAATAACGTATTAAAATAGATGGCAATGCATGAAATCAAGAGGCTGTCAAAGTCGTATTGTGATATCAACACTGGAATAGAGGTATATACTGTAAAATCAATGCAGGTTTATATAGCCTTACAGTCAAACTAATGCATGGTATGAATCTAGATGGTAACAGCAAAAACTCTAATGACCAACAGGGCTGCACTATATATCGAAGCGTCATCATTGTGAGTATCCGCAATAGTCACAATGCAGTAATGTCAAGCAAGGTAAATTAAATGAAGCACATCATGCTCCAATGTTTTTACTGCTTGATACAAACAAGAATACCTGTAGAGTTCTCATTTCCCATTACTAATCTACAAGAGAAGTCTAATAACATGAACATAATGTACTCTTATTTATTTATATATGGTTAGGAAATTTTCATTTTCCATACCATCCCTACACACATGAATCATAAACATGTAATCAAAGTGAAGTTTAAAAGTAGTGCTATGCATTAACAAACAATTGCATATCCAACATGCATAATTCTGCATGAGTGATGTATTGCAATAGGTTTCAATACTGTAATCGAGACCATATACCGTGAGTTTAATTCTAATTTTAGAAAAACACACCACACTCTTCACAGATTTCTTAATGCTAATGTCAGTGGTGCACCCTTACACTACGTACCATTAAATCACTGTGTTTCATACTACTGATATTTTTTACACCACCTTTTAAAAGATACGTTAGTTACCCAGAGAGCTGTGGTTAGCAACATAGCAAAGGTCAAAACTAAAGTCCAGTGAACTGGTATTAATGAACACAAATGCGAAAGAGATTCATGACTAAGTGTAGTAACCTCCTATAGTTTAGTTTTGTTTTCCCAAACACAGTCGATTTGTTTATTACATTAAATAAAACCATCTCTGTAAAACCTTTTATTGGCTTTAGGTCTCATTCTGGTGTTTACTGGGAAGGAAAACTAGAGAATAGCCATTATTAAGGAGTCAGAGTTCAGCAGCGCTAACGTCATTCCTCCCAATAAACAGACATGCATTCAGATCTGTCTCCTCATTATTCACCACCATCACAGTAATATTCTACCTCGTGAGTTTTCATCAACTTTAACACACAAAGGTAGCAAGAGGAAATGGTGGAGATCGAGTCCACAGTGGCAGAGATTTTATACACAGAGATATAAAAAAAAGAAAAAAAAAGAAAAAGATAAACATAATGTCATTAGGCTAGTTACAGTTATAGTGAACCGCGCTGCCTGTCGCTAGTTAGTTAGTAGTTCTTTACTGGAGTAAGGGTAGAATAATAAACTTGGGAGCTGTTGATCTGTAATAGCTTCTGTCCTAGTTCAGTTGCGCTGACGAGCCCCTTATTTTAGGGTGAGCAACATGTGTAAGTAACAGAGTGGCATGTTAGACCATTGGGTTTAGTCTGGCTAGCAGGTCAGTATTATATGAATAAGGTGGTGGAATAATATGGTGACTCAATTAGTGTATTAAACCGCTTGATTTCCCTTTAAAGTCACTAGGTAGTCAGTAATCACTGTGCACACCTGCTTTTGTGTGTGCACTAAAACAAGACAGCTATAAAAGTTAAACCACTGATTGTTTATACTCAAAAAAAGCCATGAGTTTTAAATGTCATACACTGCAGACAAAAAAAAAAGCAAAATCAGTGTTTTCTAATGTTGTACAGTCCTAATAAACATCTAATTGGATGAGGTGAAAAGGTGTAGTTAGAATCAAAATTACAAAAACCAAACAAACAAACAAACAAACAAACAAACATTCTTAGATCCAAATAAACCAAAGTTTAAAATCTTACCAGTTATCCACAGGACAGACATGCTGGTTGTACAGGGCCATGGCATACCTGATGGACAAGATAAGAGACCATTAGTGATTATTAGTGTGCTGTCACTATACCCATATCTCAGCTAGTATATAGATGCGGGCTGAAGGTAAAAACAATATCATTTGTAAGTTTATTTAAGGCTAAAGTAAAATGATTTTATCCCCAGTCATTCTGGACTTCTGCTAGTGATTACATTTTGACAGTGTTGATGACAGTTCGGAATTTCTAAACTATGTAGCAAAGCTTAGTGGCAAAAATAGAGAAACAAGGTGATGTTGGCTAATGCCTGAAGACTGTCTGAATTTCAAGCTGAACTGCATTCGAGTCTTCCACCCTCTACATCCTTTGATGTTTTTAAATCTCTAAACCTTTTATCTTAGTTTAAGCCTATATTTCTGAAAACCTTTTTTATTTTTAAACCAAAATGATTTGCCTTAAGTCTTGTGAAAGTCCATCAGTTGTAATAATCCTCTGTCTCATTTGAATGACAACAGAACAGTACCCTAGCAAAGCATGGGAAGGGGACTCTCAGAGCGATCGCATCATATTAATGACATTCCTGACTGATTGTCCATGGTATTTTTAGATTGGGTGAAACAGCAGATCGCTCTGGCAATTCCACTGATTTGACGGGTCAGGTCTGAGCTCACAGCAGCACCATGACCACATTTCAGTCCTTTCACTCTCTCACTGATGCAACAAGGTTAAAGAGCAGCTGATTCAGAGACACAGTGACCCTCAATGGATGTCAATGAACAGAAGGGCATCAGATAACGGTCAGAGTAAACGATGATTCCTGAATGTCCACCGTGTCAATTTCACAAGACTTTCAGAGAAATAGAGTTTCAGCAAAAGACACATGCCTAGAAAAGGACAGGAGGTGTCCCACAAGAAGTCAAACAAGCCATGTATACTGAGTACACCAGACTACTGTCAGCACTCATCTCTCCTACCCAACACACACTATTTGTGTTTGTCCAGTGTAACTGCATTTGACAGTGTGCAGGGTCAGCAACAGGCTAAACACCAATTAGGACAGTTTCCATCTCTCACTGCATCTGTGTGCGTGCATGTGTGCATGTATGTATGTACACAGAGAGATGCACCTCAGGAGCTCCGTTCAGTGCAGTGAAATTACATTTGGTAAACAAACATTCTGCCATCTGGCTCAATCGGCGTTGTGAATAATCACACACAACGTTACCAGGTCACCCCTAACATCAGTGTGGAAAGAGGTCGAGCCAGCAGCAATCTACAGGACTATCATATGTACCAGGAATGCTATGGCGTACACCTATACCTGAGAGTTTCCTGCTCTTTTATTGGCCTTTCTCTAGAAAAAGAGTTTTTTCTATCCACCAGAAAGGTGGTTCACTTAAAAAGGCCCGATCTTACATTTATCTAGTATTTTATTTGTGTACCCAAGGTCCACCTACGATGTCTGTGAGGTTTTACATAGCAAAAACAGTCACAATACATTTTTGCATGACCATTACTAACTTCTCTTTATCCCTTTCAGTTAAACAGCCTGCCTTTGTTACAATGAATTTAAGATCAAGATATGTAAATCACCTCTGTGCTGACTGGCTGCCCTGTACTGGGCCCCATTTCAAAAGCAGTACGGCCTTGAAATGTATTCATTGAATAAAGAGAGTTTGATGCAGTATGGAAACCTTGTCAAAATTTCAAAGCACACAGTATCAGCTTCACCCAGTTCATGTATGATACCAAAACTGCAAAAAGGTCTGTTTGGAAATTCACTGTCTGAGGACATTTTGATAGCCTAATCAGCTTATCAGATAAGTAGTGATACTAAGCTGAGCCTGTGCTGATTTGGCAAACATCAGAAAAACTATGCTGTATTAATAATGCTAGCTTGTTCGGGGGGCCCACTCACGCTCAATGGGTTAAATAAACCGATAGAACTCATGCTGTGATGATCGTATCACTTTGTGGTTTTGTCAGCCTTCTTTAAGGATGACCAGAAGCGTGCAAAAAGATGTGAAAACCACTCTCAGTCTCGTCATGTAGAATAGTGCAGCAGGTTAGCTTGTAGAGCTACCACAATGGAAAAACATGCTGGTTTCCGCAACATGTTTTTTTTTTTTTTATGCACAGTACTGACAGCTGATATGTAGCAATATTAAAACTTTGACTCTTAAACAACATGGAAATTCAGAGGGTCCAGTGATATTTGAGAGAAAAATGTTCAAAACAACTCAGTTCTAGAGAATCTCTGATTACCACAGGAGGTGAAGGAGGCCAGGAATTCCATTCCTTGTTCTCATAGAGAAACTCCTTTTTGACAGAGCATAATATATGGGCATAATTGAACCGTGTCTACTAAAGAATGACTACATGGCTTCAGTGGTCTATATGTGGACAGATGGAAATGGTTACATGACATCACAAAAATAACCCTGAATATCTATATCGTCGCTGTCCAATGAAAAATGTGCATCTTTATCTTTATGTCGATTTTCACTTTTTCCATCCATTGAACACAGCAGCTCCCATTTACACTGTGTACACATTTCATGATGAGTGGACCAACAGAAATGGCGCCATTTCCATCAACTGGTCTGGTTCCACTGACTGTGGACACCGATAATATACTGACTGGGGGTAAAAGGTAGATTAAGAAAATTTAACCTGGCTAATCAGCATCAACATTTCTTAATAACATCACTTCTCTTAGTGGCTGAAAGTCAACAGAATGTTTAAGGGTAAGAACTACCAGACTTAAAATGCTGTGGGTCTGAATGACCAGGCGAGCAAAACTGATGGAAAGACCTCATCCTTCTTACATAACGAAGCAGAGGCGCTCACAAAATGTTTATAAGCCATGGCACTGTGTCAGAGGTAGAGGGGCTAAATGAGCAGCCTTATGCCATCAAAGCGGTTACCATATATCAAGCCAAAGTTACCATTCTGCTCAGACAAGAGGGCTCAGTTCAAAATGTCCTTTGTTATGGAGATGTTTTGCTATATGTAAGAAATAAAAAAATAATAAAATAAAAAAAAACACAGCACATTTTCCGGCCATCTACATATTCAACATGTTTACACATTTAAGATATGTGGTTTGAACATGCTGTGAAATTAAAAGGCTTATTTACAGGCTGCTGCAACTGGCAACCTGGGTTTTTGGTAATAACAACAAATGACAAACATCACAAGGTCATCTGTTTCCCATCCTCAGTGTAAACCAAGAGCCAGCCCTGGGGCAGCAGTGGCACGGTTTCAGCGTTTCCCGATCAAGACTTCGAAGTGACTCGGAAAGACGATAAGCATTAAAGACAGTGTATGCGTATCACAACCTCACACACAAAGAGCCGAGCAGGACTTAGCCAGCGTGTGTGTGAGCCCGAAGGCAGAGTGGGAACAAAACCACATTTTCCTGGTTCGCATTTAACAGCTTGAACATAAAGAAAACTCAGAATGGAAAAACTGCCATGGAAACGCAGCCTAAATGGAAAGGTTTACACAATACAGCACCAAGACTGAATTATTCATAGTAGCAAACAAATCGTTCTGTGCTATAACCAGGGGGTCGTGTTTCATACACAACCAAAGCTCCAAAACTGCATCCAACTGTGAGCATTTTGGGCCAAAACAGTATTTCAGGGAAACCCTGGACGTGCTTCCACTGAACACAATGTTTCAGTGTGTGACTGAAGTTCTGGAGGTTTCAATAATTCCTTCTTTGGGGTCATAATTACGGCTGCCTTTTTTTAAACTGGGCAAACCAAGACTCAACTATTTAAGGAGCACTGCAAGTTTGTCCACGTTTTATTGGGAACAGCTCCCAGGCTGTAACTGGAGGAGACGTGGAAAGAAAAACTCAATTCTCCTCACAGCCAATGGGAAGTGGCTGATGCTGTGCAGAAAGCAGCTCCACCCCTGTGTTTTTCTCCTCCTCCCAGGCTGGCGGGAGCTTCGCGTAACCACCCCTGCCCTGCTGCGCTCAGGGGCCTGCTGGACGAGGGGAGGAAAGGGACGCTTACGGGCGCCTACAAGCATTCCTCAGGAAGGAACTTTGGCTGATCAGAGTACTACTTCACCTCAAGTGAAGGGGAAAAGAGAAAGCTACGTGTAGAGTTGCCGCCTGGGTATGCATTCCAGAGCAATGATCACAGAGCAAGAAAAAAGCCCCTTCAACAGAGAACAGGTGGAAAGTCAACTTCACCCTACCTTTATCAGGCTCCTCTTTTTTTAATATGCCTGCACCCTACCCAGTCTTTTCCACAGCTCCTCTATCTGTCTACCTCTCTCTACCTCTCTCCCTCTCTGATCGGCCCATAAACCCTACAACTACAACATGCAAAGCCACTCTTCTAAAAAGGGAGTATGAAAATAATTGGCTAAAACTTGCAAAACACCTGTAACGTAAAAGTCTTCGACATGTGTGGAGAAAGAAGAGCCCATGAGTCCAAGAACACCAAAACCACTGCAAAGCATTATGATATGAGGCTGCTTCTATGCAAACCCAGACATCTGTAATCTGTAAGACGGAACTGGCAACAAAGACTCTGCAACAGTCAACTCGCAATGTCATTAATCTGTGATGTCTAAATGTCATTCCTTTATTATCTTTGTTTATGTTTATGATCACAGACTTTGCTATTCTTATTTATAACTACAGAGTCAAAAGACATTTTGTGTATAACTCTGAAGTGGATACAGTGGAAACAATATGACGTTATTTTAATGTCATCATGATAAATTATGTATACAGTCAGCATAATTACGGCTGTTTAACTGAATTTCAGGTAGCATGGTTTGTAAAACACTTAATAAAAAGTACTACAGTTGATGAATAATAATAAAATATGTTATTATAACAACAATAATATATATATATTGTTGTTATAATAACATATTTTATTATTATTCATCAACTGTAGTACTTTTTATTAGGTATATATATATAGGTATATGTCTGTTCCATCTAATTAAATCTCAGTAAAACTATATACTATGATACTATACTACTACTTCCAGCATGATGATTTTTGCCATATGACCCCCAGCCAGACACAATCTCTCTAAAACAGAGACTTTACATGACAGGCAAGTTTTTCTTTGGACAAAATAACAAAAACAAGTGTGTCTGAATACGCATTTCATCTCATTCCATCTGTTTATAGAGACATACTTAGCTAGTCTTGCATGAGTGCTACATGTAAATGTTTATAATGATGCCCGTTTTCATCATCTAAATAACAGGGTAGTCTATAGTTACTCTCTATCACCAGTTTTTACCAACAACAGAACATCACTAACAGAGAAGGAGCTCTGCCTCGTAGAAGTAAAATCTCAAATCAGACATCTTCATTAGAAAAAAATCCCTCAGGCTAAGTAAAAAAGTCAGTGACATGATCTTTAGTCAGTAGTGTTTCTGTGTGCAACACCTATGAAATCACACACAGAGAAATGATTGAAAACTTAGCCATGGTGATTACTCTGCAGCAGCTCCAGTGAAACTTATTTAAAGGACAGAAGAATGTTTTAAAATGTCAACAAGATTCCTCTGAAAACAGGAAGTGTGCATGAACTTGTGACAGAAATTAAAGCTTACAAGGTGGTTTTAATATTGTGCAATAATAACTGCAGCTACACAACCTGATCATTTTACTGTACATAATGTAGCTTTATAGCACATTAGAGCCTAAGCCACATAGCATCTTATATCAGGGAAGTCAGTATAAAACTGTCCGCGTCACTTAAACAATGGGTAAAAGTATTCTTATGGTAATTCAACCTAAATAAGTTTTTAAATGATGAAAAGATTTATTTTTTGCTCAATTACATACACATAAAAATGAGAAGGCCAATTTTTGTAATTGGTATGTTTTTAAAATTGTGTGAACATTTGGTTCCCTCTGGCTGCCTTCCGATATTCTTATGCATAATGATTTGCTTTCATGCCAGCAGGCGTGGAAGAAGTACAGGGACCCTGTAATTAGGTAACAGCAAGGGTACTCTATCTATCTATTCTCAAGTGAAAGTCAAAAAGCATGTGCAATTAAACAAACTCAAATGTATGACAGTAGAAACCCTAACCCTAGAATTAGACAAAGTAATTAGAAGTTGACTCATTTTTGGGGGCGTGTAATGTAGCGCAGAGCGCTGATTAATGGCTTTACACAAAGATAAATTAGCATTGTTGTAGTAAGTTTCAGTTCACACTGATTTGAAATGATCGTTTATTTTCATCTTCTTATACTTTACTGTTTTACATTTTTTACCGTAATATTTTATGGCTTCCTTTCACTTTTTTCCCCTATTGCTTGTAATATTTTTTAATACTGAAACCTGCATAAATGTTAAGGGAGCAATGCATAATTTTTTTTTATTTA
Source organism: Prochilodus magdalenae (assembly GCA_024036415.1). Taxonomy (NCBI): domain Eukaryota; kingdom Metazoa; phylum Chordata; class Actinopteri; order Characiformes; family Prochilodontidae; genus Prochilodus; species Prochilodus magdalenae. The sequence goes on along the minus strand of JAMWET010006368.1, from coordinate 10,231 downwards.
AAACATTACAGAATGAACTGAAGATAATCAGCAGAATGTGAGGAGTTAACAGTTTGGCATGTTATAGATTTCCAAATAGGGCTGCAAAGCTATCTACTGAAGTTAGCCAGCTAGCCCCATCTGTCCTGTCCACAACAGTATTATGTACCTAAAGAGGTGATAATGAGTCACTGTAGCACTGAGTCTGCCTCCAGTCCCCACATGAGAGGATGAAGTGTTAGCACTGCTGCCTTGACAGCATATTTTATATTCATATCAATCGTTTTAATCATCCTGCTCCTAGTTAGATCATTCAATACGACGAATGAAGCTCTTTGCAATTCTCTCTGTGAGAATCCATGATCAGCACCAAACAGAAGAAGCGATATTTATAGAAGCAAAAGGAGTTAACACTGGCGTTGCTTTACACCTCTGGGTATAAATGCCAAACTAGCAGCTTTTCTTTTAGACAGGTAAGAACTGAATTCTAGGGAGACATGACTGCGAATTTCCTAGCTATTTGTCGCCCCACTATTGTTTGGAGTATGAATTCCACAGGTTGCAACACCTTACATACTGATCCTTTAATGTAATTTTTTTAAGTTCAAAGTTAATACAAAAAAAATTATTATATTTTTTTCTCTTCTTCTAAATAACAAGTGAAGGTACAAGTATTCAATTTCAATAAGAGTACTGAATAGGAGTAAATCACAAATACCCCACATTAAACAGATGGCGTCATCTTACTTATGGCTCCTTTAATGTCAATTTTTGCATGTCAAATAAAAACAGTAAAGAATGTTTTTTCACCTCTTCCAAAATATAACTGAGTGAATGTTCAGGTACTCCACTAAGTGCAAACATCCCCAATCCGAACTTAGTACACCATAAGAAGCACAATTACTCTCGCATTGTCCAGGACTGCCTGTTCGTCTCATGGGCCCTATAAGGTGAAAGTGATGTGTCACATTCAGAGGAGCAGAGAGAGGAACACTCACACGACCCATATGCCAGTGATGGTGAGCGCAGGGAGGCTGACGGGTAAAATCATCCAGAGGGACATCATCTCCACCCGGCTCTCCTTAGCAGCCACGCCGCACAGCACAGCTTCTTCCTTCGCCTTCGCCAGCCTGTCACCCTCTGCTCATCAATTTGCATTTAAGGTCTTGGCACGAACCCCAAAGCCTTCATTTCCGAGCAGATCAGAGCTGTAGCTGGAACAGAAAGGCTTGCTGGCGTTAGGATACATGTCGTCCTTATTCCTGTAGTTACATTTGAGGGGTCTCAGGTTGAGTTAATAAGGTAACAGCCTCCTAAAGGTAGAAACATGAACTTTCCAAACACTTTTCCAGAGAAAAATGGCTGAACCTAACAGTGGCAGTAACTTCTCAACAGCCGTACAAAGGTAGCTAGCTGGGGTAGCATATGAGCTCCAGCCAGGTCTTTGGTTATCTTACCTTCCCCCTCTGATGAGGGACAGTAATCGCCTCTCTCTCTCTCCCACCTTTTGTTATTCTCCAGAGCTCGAGCACCGCAGGCTGACGGGATGTCTGTGAGAGACTACAGCCTCGTCCGCTTGTGCCAGCGTCCACCACCAACTGTAGCAGGAACACCGAGCCGCCGCACAAGTCCGTGTTTTGCTTAGAAGTGTGTTTCTCTCTGGCTGGCTCTCTAGGCTCGCGTCTGCTAGCGTAGCCCCGCTGCGGTGGGCTGGCTGCTCTGTGGCGCTGCTGGGTTAAAATCAGACAGCTGGAGCAGCTCCTCCCCCTCCCTGCACACCACTGCACCTACACACCTTCCTAAAGCCTCACAGGAATCAGTGTTTTCTTTTTAATTAAGTAATCTGTTTTATTTTTCATGTATATGTCTGAGTGCTTTTCTGGCCTGTTTAGTTTGTGTGACTCACCAAGACAAACTCCTTGTATGCTAGGCATAACCTCCTGAGACCCCAGTGCCCTCATAGGACATTACATTTCTGCTTCTCTGCACCATGATACTTTTTAAAACGTTGACCCTTTGCCCTCATATGAGGACGTAGTGTTTTGCCAAAACAACTTCCTGTACAAAGACAACGTTTAGTTTTCATACTTGTTAGGCCCTACTAATCACAAATAGCTAGGAGAAATTAAAATAGCACATCAAGCAGTCCGGTTCTCAGGAGGATAATAAGGTGTTTCTGATTCTGTGCTACAGTGTACATACACCAAGTATGTCTTATGAATAGCGTCACCACGTCTAATAAGTGTCTGCTGTATCCCACCATATTTCTCTCCCCTCTGTGTAAACTGGACAGTACTAATCCTGGGTAACCCTTCTGTAAGCATTTCCTAACCAATCACAAGGCTGATGTCTTTTGCTCCGCCCACACAAAACATTTTCAGAGTCAGAGAAACTTGGGGTCCCAATTGCACACTTAATACTAGTGCTAAGTAGTAAGCTGCTTGCGCTGCCCTAGATTTGTCTCTTGTGTGTTCGAGTCCACCCACATTGTCGCGTGTGGCAGTGTACAAGGTCCAGGATAGCCATAGCTGGTTTTAAAAGCTCATATTATTATTGAAAAAAAATTAAAACTGATTCTATAAAGTATTACTGAGCATTTTTAATTTTTTTTTATATTTTATGATTTTGACTGTATTCATCATGATATGCACTTGTTTTGTTTTCAGATTAATATCATCTTACAAATATTATTACTAATAAGAATGTGTTTTTCATGATACGGCAGCTGTTATTCTTTTATAGACCGTTATATCCGAGATTGTTTCACATGGATATACAGCAGATTTTGGAACGAAACACTTCAGTTACAGATTGTAGTCCATCTGTTCCTCTGCTCAATCTGTTTGCCCCCCTTCAGCCCATTCATCAGTTATCAGGACCTCCACTGAGCAGGTATTATTTGGGCTGTGGACCATTCACAGAACAGCCGCGGCACTGGAATGGTAAATGCACAGACAGTGTGGATGAGAGAGGAGTTTTTAAACATTAACAGTGGCCAGTGAATTTGGTATCTTCTTAACTGAATCTGAGTAAATGATCAAATATAACTTCTTATATTGAGGTCGATGTTTTTTGAGCCATACAACTCCAAAGGGAAGCTTTCGCTGAACGTTCCACTCTTTATTAAATTAGTTCAATTGTTGTTGAGTTTATCAGTGAATGGGAGGGGAGTGCAGACGTAAGGTAACTCAGATGGTCACTTAGGATAAACCATGTACTCTGTTTTACATGGTAGCCCCTGCTGAGACTCCAGGAGGCACAGGTATGCCTTTGTATGTTGCATGAGGACATTTGTGGAGATCATTCACAAAGAAAAAAAAACACATAACCGGTTGATTGTGACTGTTATGTCATTCCTGTGTGATATTCTTTGCAGATCTGAGAAAAGACACGTAAACAACTTGCTGTTAAAATAAACTATGCTGAATTTCACTGGACTGAGGAACCAATTTCAGTAGTTCATCAACTCACCAGTTTCTGTTATAGTTCTCACATGTAATGTTATGTATATGAGATCTCATCCACACAGCCAGATCAAAACTAGGTTAAAAGTGATATTTCTCATGACTGAACTTAATCTGGGAGGTAACACGGCTGAGGGTAAGGCTAAATAGCTTTAAATAGTCTGAAATCTCCTGCCTGTGTGCAGAGTTATTCGGACACTGTGCCCAGTTATGGAATGCACAAATCTGCTTCACACGTTCAGTAGAAGCCAACATCCACATACATGAGACGACTAGATATGAAAAGTCATATCTACGGTATTTTACAATACTACTGAACACCAGTCATAGAACCTCGTAGCTATTAGATTATCGGTTAGTTGGGAGACTCAGCTGTTTTACATTTCTGTAATTTTACATTTTTTAAATAAACAAAAACATCACTGAGGACCGTTAACGCAGGAGAGTACAGGCTCAGGATTCGACCTCTATTCTGTCCTCAGTTGTTCCGATGACAGAAATCTGCACAGTTGGAGGAAAGAAGAAGCTTTTAAAGAATAAAATACACTTAACAGACACCACTTGTCCTCTTAACACAGGGTTTGGAGAAGACTACCAAGTAGATCTAGAAACGAGATGATATAGCAGCTGGGCTTTCTGTAAATGTATTATATTTGAGTTTCATAAGTAGTATGTCTTTAAATATATAACCTTCTCATAAACACAGATTTACATTCAACATACAGCGGAGTTTAGACCAATTACCTTTAATTAAGAGTGTTTATATTTATAACCATGCCTTTTATCAGTGGATGTACAAAACAGAAATGTCACGTTCAAAAGACTATAAATAAATAAAAAGAAACCAATTTGTTGAACAGAGTAATCTGGAACCAAATCAAAAACACAGTGATGTATATATTAACGTTTCATTTAGTAACAAAAAAGATGGAATTACTCCACCTAGTGGATCGGTGTAGTATTAGCAGCATATTTCCCGCAACCTTTACAGTAATCTCTCCCTTTCACTTTTATGTCTATCATTCAGTTTCACTGAATAGTCAGTGGAATTGAAAGTACAGTTGTTTGCAGACGTCTGGACAGAATTTATGCCAAATTGTAGAGCACCATTTCTCGTTTGTTTGCTGAGTTTAACATACACGGGCTTTATGGTATGTTTTAGTGTTTATCCGGTACCTTCATTTTAATAAATAGTAACTGTGCATTAAACCGTGTTCTCTATAGAGGATATATATGTACTTATTTTATTTAGAATACGTCATTTGACCAGGAACACCCAAACATGTAAGTCTTTTGGTTATCTTATCAAAAAAAATAAAAAAATTAAAAGCCACTTTTGGGTTCACAATGAGACTTCCACTCGATGGTTTATTGAGAGTGTATGATGAGTGTAAGGAACCTTTTAACGTATAAATAATCTTTGTATTATGTAAAAGACCATATAGGAACTGTATATATACCTCTTATAGTATCTTTACAGTAGTTCCATAACCCCAGACTCCAAAGCCAGCAAAGAGTGCCTGAGTGAATGAGGTGTTCTCCCTGTGGAGAAGGGTCATTTTATCTGACACGCTGTAAAAGGCCAGTGTTCCAGCCTTGTGGTCCAGATACACTCCTATCGTCGATGAAGGGGGCACTGGTAGGGTGATGCTTTTGTTGTTGTGCATGAAGGAGTATTTGGACTCGGAGCAGTACAGGCTCCAGGATTTATCATTCCAGCCGAAGCTGCAGATGTTGTCGCTGCCTTTCCTGCTCACTGTCTTGTAAGTCAGAGCGATGTCAATCTCTGTACCGCTCCAGTTCACCTCCCAGTAGAATCGGCTGCCAGACAAGCTTTCCCTACACAGCACCTGCTGCCAGTGGTCAAACCGCTCAGGGTGGTCAGGGTAGCGTTTGGGGTCGCTGCTCATGCGCACCACTGTGTTCCCCTCAGAGAGGTGCAGGTTAGGGTGAACTGTTAAAGGATCCAGGGAAAGGTGACAGGCATCTGCACAGAAAACAGGAAAAAAGCAGAAGCTCACAATCAGGGTTTATACAGCCTGTTGGACATGGCCACTATGTGTCCAAAGGTATTCAAATTCTACATAGTTAGTATATTTAGCTACTTAGAGGTGCAGTTCTCTGAAAAATCTGCATTACACAGTTTTCTCCATATTCCAAAAGTAGATCATAAGACATATCTAGTAATATATAGTATCATATTACATATCTTTAGTTTTGTAATGTAGCTACAAGGCTAATGAACCCTCACCAAGCTCTTCATTAGGTACACCTCCGTGTATATACGCTTATCCCACTTACCATATTGATGCACTTTATAGCTCTACAATTACAGACTGTAGTCCAATCTGTTTGTTACCCTGTTCTTCAGTGGTCAGGACTCCCACAGGACCTTCACAGATCAGGTATGATGTGGGTGCTGGATCATTCTAAGCGGTGACATAGACATGGTGGTGGTGTGTTAGTGTGTGTTGTGCTGGAGTGAGTGAATCAGACACAGCAGTGCTGCTGGAGTGTTGAAGCACCTCAGTGTCACTCCTGTGTCTGATCTACTCACACCAGCACAACACACACTAACACACCACCAACACATCAGTGTTAATGTAGTGCTGAGATTAATCCACCACCCAAGTAATACCTGCTCTGTGGTGGTCCTGCGGGAGTGCTGACCACTGATAAACAAGGTGCAGAGAAACAGACGGACTACAGTCAGTAACTGTAGAACTACAGAGTGCACTTACATGGTAAAGGGACGATGAGTTTAGATAACAGGAGGTGTTCCTAATGAAGTGCTCTGTGAATAATGAAAGTCTATGCGACCAAAATGTGTTTGTGACATAAACATCTGTTATTAGCCTTGTAGGTCCAGGACAAAACGTCGGAGGCACTGTGCCTAATGCCAAGTGTAGGCTAGAGGGGTATGAAGCCCCCAGCACTGGACTGTGGAGCAGTGGAACTGTGTTTTCTGGAGTGGGTTATAGCTATGTTGGTGATCCAGAACTAATCCACAGTCAAATCCTGATTGTAATGTTCTGACATCTAGTGTAAAACTCCCCACAAGAAGAAGTATTAAATGAGCAGGTGCCTCCAAACTACATGCAGTATAAATAAATGTCCTTGTGAATTAATAATTCTCTATCTGTTGTCAATAAAATACTAATTCTGTTCTGAAAAACATAAATGAGATTTATGTAATATCAAACCAAACATATATTTTTAACTACAGATGCATTTGTTACATATTTGAGACTGAGCCTTTTAAAACTCTTAGCTCTAAGGATTCCTTAACCATTGCCATCAAGCCTTTACATCATTTGGAAGGTCTTTAACAAAATTGCACAATTTCTCAGGGTTGTGGTTATTACCCTTGTTCAGGAGGACCCTCTGCCCTGGACATTAGGATATTATTCTCTCCTGCCAAATCAAGAAGGTGCTTGTAAATTAGCTGATTAGGTGAATCGGGGCAGGTGGTCTTTCAGGACCAGGGCCGGAAGCCTGTTTTAAATACACTGAATCAAATAACCATGGAGATGGATCTGTTGTCCTGCCAAACAGCATCAATCAATTTGTATGCTGAAAGGCAACATTCAGATCTGAATGCAGGCAACAATACTGCATTTGTGTCTTTGCCAAGGTCTTACATCTGTGTTCATCTATGTTCACTTGGCATTGAGCTCTTCCTGCGGAATGGGAACCTTTACCTGTAAACCTGTTCTGCAAAACTGGAACTGCAGCTTCGCTCACCTTTTGTACAGTATATGTGTTAATCAGTCCTCTGAGGTTTTAAGGTCTCATTCTTTGGTGACTTGACAGATTTATGGGATTTATGGGGGTGTAGTCGTTGGTCACTCTGAGGGTTAAACTGTGATGGTAATGTGGTGAAAAAAGGAACTTACACTGTAGAAAGTCTTCTCTCGTTTTTGGTTCCAGAGTGTGTAGAATTTGAACTTCTTTTACTACAAAGACAAAAAATGCAAAGTCACAAAACAGGAAATGAGGTAAGTCCAGTCCACTGATAGAAATAGGTGGTTATAGTAACACTTATACCAAATATCTTTACTGTACTGACCTGCAGATGAGATCTTGTTCAGTTCCTCCTTACTTACATCCTCTAACTGCACTTTAAGCTCTGAGATGGCTTTCTTGGCTTTATCAAAAGAGTGCTGCTGGGCCAGTGTCACTTTGGCCAAGTCCTCATACCCTGAGGGTGCAGAGAGGGACTGCCAGCTCTGTTGGCCAGAGAAGAAGAATTCATTGGATCATGAATAACTGGTAACGTATGCTCTGAAATGTTATAGGACACAAATGTTATGATATTATTATATTTCAGTATTTGTTATATGCTTGATTTTCATTAAAGGTCTTAGCTACAATCATGGATTACTTTTTATGCCATCTACCTGCAGGAAGTGGATGTGATCATCAGAGTGTGACAGCTTCTCCAGATCGTTGTGTTTCATCCTCAGCAGAGTGATCTCCTCCTCCATTCGGTCCAGGTGCCTCTCTGACTGAGTCATCAGAGCAGTTTCCTGAGCCCGTATCATCTCCTTCACATCAGCGTATCTTCTCTCCAGCGCTCGCATCAGCTCGGTGAAGATCCTCTCGTTCTCCTCCAGCACGTTCTGAGAGGATTGCTGTGGAAAAACAGCAGTTGAGTATCCGGCTGACCTAAAGCTTTATGAGCCACAGGCATATATGGCAAAGAAGAGGAGAGTTACAGAGAGTGTCCCCTTCGCCCCACCTTTAGAGACTCCACTGCCTGCCTCAGATCCTGCCACTTCTTCACTCTCTCATCAATCTTCTGCTGAGAGGCCATGAGCTTAGCTCCAAGCTGCTTCTGCAGGAGTGGACCAGATCAACACTTAAAGCAACAGCTGGGCACAAAATCACCCCATATCCCAAATATAGAGTATTTTGTGGGTTCTGAAGTTTGCATCACACCATCAACAGCATTCCTAAGTAATCACATGCTTCACTTGCTTCACTCTTAACTTTAAAGTTGGTTCAAAGTTTAAACTGTTCTGCATAATTAAATCATTGAGCCACAAACACTGTAATTCAGGGTGGCTGGATGTAAAAAGCTCTTGAAGAGTATTTGTGGCTCTAAAATCTACATCACAGAAGCAAGGTCATATTTACACATTAATCCAAATAAGGTGGAGAGAACCATACAGGACGTTGTAGGGCAAAACAGTCCACAAAAATATACATTTTGCATTACATGTTACAACCCACAAGACACACGCAGGTGGTCTGAGCTGTAAAGACATTGTAGACATTTCGACCTCTCCCAGTTAGCAATATTGGCATCCTTGGGTTTGTTCTGGCCCAATATACAGCTGGGTCCTTGGTCCAGACTGGGCCCAAATGTGTCCAAACTACATTGTTGGTGCTTAGTCTGGCCCACATGCCTAATATATCGTCGCTGTCCAAAGAAAAATATGTATCTCCATTTTTGTTGATTTTTACTTTTATGTCTCATTTGATCACATGAGCTGCTGTTTACACTGTGTAGAGATTTCATGAAGAATAGACCGACAGCTTGGAAAGATGTCTGGTTCTATTAACTTCCATTCAAATTAAAAGAGGTTTTTGGCCTCTCTTGTAAAGTTGCCATTTTGGAGATACCTGTTTTTCTTTAGACATCGACGATATGCCTGATGGTCAAAAAAGGCTCAGGCTGGAAAACCAGAACTGACCCAAAACTATCTGCTACCTGGGCGGGTTTCTATCACCACTATTGCAAAAAATCTGGCTCGGCAAGTTTCACTACAATGCACAATTTCACGTCCAGCCACCCTGAATGACTTTGTTTATATGGGAAACAGCTGAACGGAGAAATTCTGCATCGATAAAACAAAACAGTGGAGTAGTTACTTCAGCTGTTACTTTAATGTGCGCTTCCCAGGCAGAGCTACACTACATATCATTTATAGCCAGGTCTGTGGTTTCTAATCTTGTACGTGTAGGGGGATAAACAGGTCACATAGGAACATACGATTTCTCACTGAACTAGTTCTTTAACGTGCACCACATCCCACAGCAGTTATGTATGTGAGGTTGGAGAAGCCATTACTATAATATGAAAATAACCGACATAATTAATATTAAAATGATATGGTTACTTTGTCCAAAATGTACCAGTCACAACCCAGTCTATACAGTATATATATATATATATATATATATATATATATATATATATATATATATATATATATATATATATATATATATATATATATATATATATACACATATAGAAACAGTATATTTTAAATTTTGAAATGTCACAGAATACATATCCATCTAATCAGCCTACATGTGTTTATCAGTACATTCACACTGGAATTATAAGGGGTATAAGCACAGTATAGGACAGCCAATCAGAATAGAGCCCATTTACACATATCAGCCTTAAAGACACAGTATGCATAAAGAGACCATTAGACCATTAGAGATAGAGTGATTGAAAGTGTGTTAATTACACCTCTCACCTGCTTCTCTGTCCTCTCGGCTGCAGCTGAGACGATGTCATGTTTCTTGTGCTCTTCCATGATACACAGCACGCAAACACATGTCTGGTCAGAGCGGCAGAAGACCTCCAGCAGCTTGTCATGTTCAGCGCAGATCTTCTCCCGCAGCTGCCCTGTGGCTGTGACCAGCTTGTGCTTCATCAGCGCTGGGTACTCGTAGTGGGTCTGCAGGTGGGTCTCACAGAACGAGGTCAGGCATGTTAAACAGGACTTCACAGCTTTCATCTTCTTTGCCAGGCAGAAGTCACACAG